>VXBZ01000822.1:734262-928097 GCA_013399135.1 Heliornis fulica
GGGGGGGGGGGGGAGAAGGAAAAAAAAAAAGAAATAAAAAGCCACAACCCAAAATCATGAACCCACTAGCCCTAGATGAAACATAAAATATATAAAATATATAGGCAGTGTTCACTTCTTACAAAATCAGCTCTTCTGCCTTACTAGAAACTTCAATGTGCTATTCCTCAAGTAAGCATAGTACCCATCTAAATTTCATATCCAATGGAGAAGTGACCTACCTCATTCTCTCTTCATCCACTCCTGTTTTCCTTTTGCAAGGTGTCCTGGCAGAGGACTATGGATGTAGATGGGAGGGCAAAAGGACATCAGATTGCTGAAGAGAAGTAATTAGACTTCAGGTGAAAGGGGATAACTAGTGTAAAAGTCACTGCTTTTGCTTATAAATAAGAATTATCTATTTTTCCTGTAACTTCCAAAATAATGACCTTAAGTCTTCAGCTGTCATGACTGGTAAGCAAGGAAGAAGAGAGGATGAAGAGGAAGCTGGAAGAGATGAGCAATAATTTTTTTTTTTTTTAATCAGGCTTTCCAGCAGAAAAAAATAGCATAGGAGCTGATTTCCCAGCTCAGGAACTGATTATGAAGCATGAAGGAAGAATCCCAGAGTCCCAGAATCACTGAGGTTGGAAAAGTCCATCAATATCATTGAGTGCTGAGCCAAATGTCACATGGCTATAGGGTGCAAAGTGAGTAGATTGCTCTTGTCTATTAGCTTTCTTTTGGCCAGTTCCAGTTACACTTCATAATGGCCATTTTAAACAAATCAAAGTCAGCAAGCCATGTAAGCAAGTGCTTCAGTTAATTTGTATTCTTTGCTTGTTAAAAATTACACAACATTGAATAAATATTTTGCAACATATGTCTATATCTCATACTTGCATGTGGTTGTTATCTGCTTGGTTTAATAGGAGTGTTTCAGGGTAGTGACATAGAAGGATATAAAGTCATTATAGAGTCAATTCTTTGCCTCACTGAATCCAATGGTAAAATGCTTGGTATCTTCCAGAGGAATAGAATTTCACCAGAGTATTCAGCTTAATTCCTAGCTGTTGTTTGTTTGTGTGCATTTGACACATTTCACTGATGTCCCTTAAAACATTCTCCAGAAGTAAACTTTTCACATTTTCAATCTTTATTTCACATGGAAACTTCATAAGAAACTACATTAATGCCATAAAGTAAAATGAAATGAAAAAAATTGTGGAAAAAATACTAAAACATGGAAAAATGCTAAAACAATTTAATAATTTCAAAACCTCATGAAGGCCACAGCTTAATTTTCTGCCAAAATATTTTTAAAACTGGCAGACCACAAGAACCCTGGAACACCCATGTGGAAACATGTTTTTAATTTTGGAGTAAATATTTTTTCCTCATACACAAAAGTCTTTTCTTTAAATAGTATAAGACAGCCCAAAATAGGCAGGAAGTTAAGCATTTTTGTTGTGCAATTAAAAAGGAATTATACATAGCTAAAATCAAAGTTATTTCTGTGCTACATCTGAAATAATTAGAAAAATAAACATTTTTGTATGAAAAGCTTAGAACTTGAAGCCTCAGAAATCTCTTAATAGAGTTTAGTTTTCCAAGGGTGATTCCTGTGATCATTGTATGTTTGGGCAGCTGGTCGTGTGAACCTGCAGACTGTGGAGCTTCCAATTCCATGATTACAAACTCAGAGGCAATAAAATGTGGAGAATTATCAGTGTTCTGTGTCATCAGGGATGTCACTCAGAGCAAAGCCTCAGAGCATGGCAAAGGAGGTCTCTCTCCAACTACAAAAGTCTCTTTAGAAGAACAGTTACTTTAGTTGAAAGTTATAGACTATTCCTAATCTGTGTTGCCCCACTGCAGCTATAGCAAACATCAGGATTGTCTTTGAGCATTTTGTGTATTTTCTGTGGTTAAAGAGGACAAATTAGAAGTCCTAAAGACAAAATTTAGTTTCCAGAAATGAAATTCAGCATCAGAACAAGAAAAAACAGTGAGGAATAGTCTCTTCTCATCTTTTTAGCTTCAAACACATAAAAGAACAGCACCTATTTCACACATCTTTCCTGTCATTAACCTTTTGTACTCTGCACATCTTGGGTTTGAAAGACACCTCTCTATCTTTTCCCAGGCCTGAAAACTGACATGCAGAAAGTAGAGCAAATCAATTAATAATATCCATTTTATCACCGAGCAGCAGTATAAATTGCTGAATCTTATTTTTCCTATTTCAAGTGATATGATTTCTATACCATGCTTTTCTAAACTGCTAGTCAAAACTATCTACTACTTATTTTATATGTTTTCCCTTCTCAGCAGCATGTGGGGATGCTATGTTGGTTTATGTGATATGAATATTTGGTCTTAATTTTCCCAACTGTATGCCAGAAAGGGTTCAGAGAAAGCCAATGGTAATGATTAAGAGTACAAAAAAATGTCTATGAAGAGTGGTTGAGAAGATTGCCTACATAGAAAATAGTGCATAAAAAGGCTGCAATAAAGTAGAAAAAATAATGAGTGGTGTGAAGAAAGGTATACTGGGGACTTCTTTTCTAGTATAAGAAATAGCATATTCAACTGAAGTTGAAGTTGTCAGATCAAAAATCAATGAGAAGTATTTTTTGTATAGTACATATTCGCCAGCACTGTTAGTCACAGAAAATTTCAAGGCCATGCAAGACTGAAAACATTTCACATATTTACATATGTATTTCAAGATTGCCCAGAATAAAATGTAACATCATGATTTTGGAAGACATTCCCAATTGCTGTCTTAATATCTAACTATCAATAACATCTACTTCATAAGGGAAAGTTTACTTACATTTGCCTTCAGAAGAATATTGCTGAACAATTTTGTCAGTTAACGAAACAGGGCAGTGATAAAGATGAAATAGTGGTCTAAACTCTCTGTTGGGCTAATCCAGCATGGCTTTTTCTTTAGTGCCACTAGTTGTCAATAGATAGGGTGCCAGCATGTCAAGTTATGTAACAGAAAACTGAAGGTTCCCAGAGGCACCACAACAGGGTTGGGGAGGAACAGCAATACTGTAACTAGAGAAGTAGGCCCCATCCCCACCAGGGCTGTCCCAGGACAGTGTCAGTTATCCAGGAGGTGCAATCATGACTCAGGATCTAGATGAGGATCAGAGTGATGAAGAGTTGAGCTGTGCATCACTTATTTTGTATATTCTGCCGCCATCATCATCATCATCATCATCATCATCATCATCATCATCATCATCATCATCATCATCATCAATCTTCCTTTTCTATTAAAACACCTTTCTCTCAACCCATGAGTTGGGGTTTGTTGAGTTTTTTTTTTCCTTTTTGATTCTCTCTCCTATCCTACTGTGACGGGGAGTGAGTGAAAGGCTGTATGTATGGTTATTTTAGCTGCCTGTCAGGTTTAACCATGAAAGACTCATTATGGGATGCAGGGAGCTACATTTGGGAATTGTAACAGACTATATACAATGGGATATTTAGGCAAAGGATCAAAAGCAGGAAAAGGGAGGGATCACAGTGATTGGGAGAGGAAAAATCATGGAAAAAGAGGAAAAAGGGGATAAAAGGTTTGCACAAACAGGTTGCTAGTCAGTACATTTTTATGGCCATGCTCTGTGTCTGATCACTGCAGTCTGTCCTGTTTTCTCATTAAACTCTCTTTTTCTGGATGAGGAGCTGCTTATCTTGTGCATGCATGTGTGTGTGTATGTAGGTCTAAATGCCAGCACCTGGAATGGGGACCATGGGTCCCAGTGTTCCTGTACAATGGAGAGGTTGGAGTTGATGTGCCTTGTATGGGTGTGTGTCACAGTGTGGGATCGCTAGTGAATACTGAGCCAGGCTCAGCAGTGGATTGGATAAGCAGCTTAAGAGCTTAGGTATTGGAGTGGCTGCAAGTCTGAGCTGGATGCTAGAGAGACAAGCGGATTGAAGAGGTGGCTACTGGAGTGAATAGTGGGCCCAAGGCTTGTACTGGAGATATGGATTTGGGGTCAGCTACCAGTAAAGTTTTAGGTCTAGACCATCTACCAGGAAGATCCATTTGCCTCTGGTGCTGGTGAGGCAACTTCACAGCAGCCCACTGCTGACTGGAGCTGGGAACATGGAGCTACAGCAGCCTGGCCTCTTCCGAGCTGTGCAGTGCAGTCACCACTAGCAGGTGTAACAGTAGATGTCACAAAGGCTGTAGAAAACCTGAAATCAAAACAGTTCTTGCCCTTGGTGTTCCGTGTAACATTGACTGACAAGTAAAGGATTCCATTGATCATGATTGCCTTCTGCTTTACCATTGTTTTTGACAAATGTATCTTCCTATTCTTGTGCTAAATTATCCTTTGGATGTTACTGATTTTCATAATATCTCTAGGTTCATAATGCTCTACTAACAGGAAAAATATTATCATTGTTTCTGAAAAGAAACCTGTATTTACCTCTTAAATTTGCTATCATTTATGATCACTGTCCCTGCCTCTGACATTCTAAATTTCTTCGTGGCATAAATTAGCAATATAATTTTTGAAACTGAAAGCTGCTCTGGAGCTTTTCAGAGGAGATCACATTTACTTTACAGTTGCTTGTTAATTGCTTTAGTGCCTAAGGATGTACAACATATGTCCTGCAAAGAGACACCCATATGGTTGTACAGTGTATGTCCTGGCACTCTGTTGCCACAGACTAGAAAACAGACTTCTGTTTAAAATGCATGCCCCATTGCATGATCGAAGGTGTGACATATAAAGGATTATAACTGACAACATTGAAGCCCTACACCTGTCATGGTGTTGTGTAAGAGGGGTACTTTGCTGAGAAGGGGAGAGAAGATTTCCTTCAGTGAAGGAACAAATAAAAGTTATTTTATAATTTAGTACAGGGGAGAATTTCTTTCTCAACTGTCTGATTTATTCGTGCCAGCGTGACTCAGCTATAGCTCACTTTTGATTCAAACATTATAAAGTTAAAGAAGTTAGTAGAGGAAAAAATATAAGGATATTAAATAGCCACATGGAAACAGATTTTAAAAGGTAATGAAGCTTTTAAGGCAGCAGAGAGGTGACTAAGGGTATCTTATAAAGATATCTACAATTTTGGAGCCCTAAGCTATCTAGCTTTTAGCCTTCAGCTTTCTGGTGACTAGTATAGACATATTTGAATATTCAGAAAAATGCAACAATATACATCACCCTTAGAAGCACAACAGTCATGGATGACAATTTGAGAATTATCCTCTTTAGCTTTCTCAATGAAATTACTTATGTAAGGAACTAGACTAAGGAACTCGTCTCCTCTGACTTTAGCTATTTAGAGAATAGTATTATTAGAGTGTGAGCTAGTTATCCAGGCTTTCCCTGCACCACTGCAGGGAGAGAAGCATCACTAGAACATGAAACATTCTTTGTGTCTTGGAGACCTCTTTTAGGGTAGGAGAAATCACCCTGTAGAGATGCTCAGCTCTTTTCACTTTTCAGATTAGATAACTTCAGTAAGGGATTTCTCTCATCTAAATTTAGACAGCCAATTCACAAGCCTGGTGTTTCTAAATAGTTAATAAAAAGTGAAAGACATCTCTTCAGAGTGAGTCATCCTGTCTGAAACCTGAATCATGCTTCAGTGGTGTCTTTCTCTCTTCATTGACTACAGAGGAAGTATAGGAGTACTCCTACGCTGGAATCATCTCTTACCACAGGTATTTCTTTTAAATGCTTGGGTTATGTGAGATTAATTAATGTTTATGTGACATTTGACAGCATCCTGAGCACTTTACTGGAGTATCTCTTTCTCCTCCAGGTCCAGTATCTTCCACATTGTGATACTTTCTTGACTTTTTATTCACAAGGAGAGCAAGAGTATATGACAGAATCGATCTCTCCTGTTTAACTTTCTCCATTGGTGTAATTTTTCCAAGGTAACTTATAACTTTACCAAGTTAATCCTACAAGTTTCTGGTTGAATTTGGGCTGCATAGCTGAAGATCACAAACAATATTTCAGGGTGCAATTGTGAAGCAAACCATTCTCAAATTCTCCTGGCGAACCAGAAGATTGATGATTTTGCATTGTCCTCAAGGCTGTAGTAATTTGCTAATTGAAGACCTGGAGCACAGTTTAATTAAAAAGGTTTCTTGTGAAAGATTATTACTGAAAAATGTTTTCATGTTCAGTTTCCAAAATTTTAAAAATAACAGGGCTGATAACATAGTGAGAACTGTATCAGAACAACCATTTAAGAGAGGCATTTAAGAGAGCAATGAATTAGCCATCAAGTAATTGTCTTCTTAAGGTCTATGAATGTATGTGAGAGCAACTCTTCAGCTGTATTCAGATGCTCCAAATAAAAATGCATTTCTTTCTTTAAAAATATTCTCATATCTAATTATAGGTTTTATAAATGTTTTAAAAGTCACATGTTGAATAATGATATGGTCACTGTACTATGTTTGTCTGTGAACTTTTTAAGACCTACAACAGACAAAAGAATACTTACCTACTTTACTGTTTATTGGTTTTACACAACACCCCTCTTTTCATTTCTTCTGGTACATACAAAAGCCCTATTTCACCCTTCAGGAGGCCTCACTTTTTTCTAGGTACAGTCATTTGCTGATGTAATAGCTTTCTGTAAAGGAGATTATTTCTGTATAGGAATTCTTATATCTTTTTCCACTTCATGTAATTTGGGAAGCCTTTCACAGATGATGTCACTTTCATAGGAACTGGTACCAAGAACATCCTCTTGTAAATGCTCAGAGGAAGCTTCTCATATGAGCAGATTATTCCATCACTGCATCACTGAATTCTTGCACCTCACTCTGAGCCATATGGTAATACCTACTGCTAGACATAAGGTTTCTAGGAATTTCATGTAGCTCAGTAAGGATGCTAGAAGCACATGGGGTTCAATATTTGTTGGTTCAACATTTAGCTGGTGCAAAGCAAACTATCCTTATAACTTTCCTGTTTTGTAACCTGTTGTCACCCAAGAGTCTTTGTTGGGCAGTGGGCTTAAATGGTTGTGAATCTCATTGCCTTGTCTTTATCCCAGTGGCCTGCACGAGGAGTTGGAAGAAAAGAGATGTGTGACTTAAAATGATTGTTCCAGACCTACTTTTATTTACAAATATTTCCTGTGAAATGCAACTTCATCTTGCTTACAAAACTAGTGCTACTTTGATCCTTGTAATGATCTCATATCAGTTTAAAACCTTAGAATTCAGTATTTGTTACTGTTTCTGTTTTAACAGAAAAACATATTTCCAGTTCATCCGCTCTGAAAGCCCACTCTCCTGGCACTACTGCAGACTAACATTTTTGGAAAGGGTCAATGTGAAGAGCAAAGCAGGGTTTCACAACTGCTGGCTCCAAGGAAAGCCCGCAAGTAAACAAAGCAAACTACTCCCTTCAACTTTACTCCCTTTTTAATTTTTTTTTTCCAGATTTGAACTAAAAACCAGTAAAATGCAGATATGGCAAAGTTCATACATGGCAGTGATACAAGATCTATGTCCACTTATTATCAAAGTATATGCATTCAGAACAGCTTAATTTTACCTTGAAGACCACTAACAGGTGACCAGATGAGATGAAATTTGAGTGTTAGTTGAGGTCAGAGATTTAGTTTCAAAGCTGGTCTCAGGTAGTTTTCAGTAGAGAAATTCTGCATAAATATGATTTCAGTGCAAGAGAAACATAGAAAGGGAACGTTTCTCCCATCCTTTCTTCGGACAAAGTTTTTCTGAGTGATTCAAAGCAAATACACATATAAACACACACATATAAACATATATGGAGGTAGCTCACAGTTAGCTAGTTTACTGACAAAAGTCATTACAGAATATATAAAACATAATATTTTCCATTTGTTTTATCACCTCTTTCTTTTATATTTATCCAACTCAGGATGACTCTGGCTATCTATATTTTATTCTTATTTTTCTATACTTTAACTAGTTTAGTTTTACTATTTATGGTGTTATTAATAGATTATGATCTACTACTTAAAATAAAATTAGCTGCTAGGCTTAATTAGCTGCTAGACCTGACTGAGAAAGGATCTAAAACTATATATATGGTTCTTACAGAAATTTAAATTATAGGAAAAAAATAGCAAAATTCCCTAAGTGTGCACCATTAGTCTGTGATTTGCTTTTACACATGAAGAATGAAACTCTTACTGTAATTTAGAGCTCTACTATTCTGTAGAGCTGGAAACTCTACACAATGTTTTATTTTAATGCACATTACATATGGAGAACAAGGAGACAAGGGGAATAATCAGCTACAACATCAAAATCTTAAATGAGAAGGTATTTTTATTAAAAGCCTACCTTTTTGAAATCATATTTGTTGTGTTTAAAACTCACATAATTGAAGAAAAGCTTTTTGGAATGATTTATTTAAAAATCTAGAATTGAATTTTTAATTATCAGCAACAAGATATTATATTGATAAGAAAAAAGAAATAGTGATGGTATACAGTAAGACATAAAGTTGAAGATGATATATTTGTTATTTTGAACAAGTTTCAGTTTATAAACATTCATAGACATGAGTTTAATTAAGTAGACCAATATGAGTCAATGGAACTACTTCTCCTTTACATTATGCAAGTGTTTAATCTCTGCACACAGTCTCCTAGGAATGAGAAGTGTTTTGGTTGTGAAACAAAGCTAGATCTTTGCTTTATTTGTATCTTGAGACAGCCTCAAGTCATTCATAGTAGCTCGCATAATACTTTGATGAAAATAACTAAAGCTTTCAAATATTTACTGTATAGCTGCAATTGACACATTGTATTTTAATTTATAGTTTCGTGTTTTTTAAAATAAAGATTTTATATTCCATTTAATTATTCTCATTTCAAAAAATATTTTTTTCTGGGAGATCAGATATCATTTTAGCAAATTTAGCTCAGAACATGAAGACAAAAAATAAACTGAATGACAAGATATATTTTCCCATTTTCTGCAAAGGATTAGTTTCATAAAGTCACCTAATGGTGAATGCTGAAAGATCACTTCGGACATTGTCTAGTTGTGCTGCTCAAGCAAGACCATGTAATGCAGTTAGCCTGGGAATATGCCCAGTCAAGTTTCAAGAATCTTTGAGGATGAAAACTCCACATCTCTACCTCTCTGGACAATCTGCTCCAGTGTTGACCATCCTTACAATGAAAAAACCAAAAAAAAAGCATTTTCTTCCACATAAATGGAATTTCTTTTGCTTCAGTTTGTGCCCACTGCCTCTTCTCCATTCACTAGCTACCACTAAGAAACATATGACTCTATATTCTTTTTTCATCGCACAATTTATTTGTAGACACCAGTAAGATTCCCCTGAGTTTGTTCTCCAGGCTGTACAGTCCAGCCCTCACAGCATCTCCTTGTAGGGAAGATGCTCCAAGCTTTTAATCATACCCATGGTTCATCTTTGAACTTGTCCCCATGTCTCCCATCATGGGGAGCCAAGTACTGGGTACAGCATTCCAGATGTGAATAAAGTGGAAGCATCGTCTTCCTCCTCCTGCTGAGAACACTGTTCCTTGTGAAGCCCAGGATGCTATTAGCCATCTCCAGCACCAGAACACAGTGCTGGCTCCTGATGAACTTCTCTTTCTCCAGAATCTCCAGATCCATTTCTTCAAAGTTGCTTTTGGCCAGCTGGTCCCCATCATGTACTGGTGCAGAGCACCTGGAGTGTTTGTACTCTGGGTTTTTTTTGCTGCTCCAGGTGATCTCAGAGTGGTTAAAGGCTCCCATGAGGATCAGGGCCTTCAAATGAATGTGAGGCTTCTTCCAGCTACCTGAAGAAGACCTCACCTCCTTCTACATGTCCAAGCAGTCAGCAGGAGATCCCCTCCCCTTACACTGTTTTACTTGCTAATCATGATCACCCTTCCTCAGGCAGTGATCCATGCACCCTGGCTACTCACTCACATGAAGGGTGAGTCCTCAGTCATTCCATCCTGGTGCCATGATTTAGGTCCAGCTGGTAAATAAGCACTGTGCAGCTGCTTGCTCACTCCCCTCTGGCAGGATGAGGGGGCCAGGGGAGGGGTGTGTGTGGCAGGGGGAGAATTGGAAGAGAAGTGAGAAAACTCCTGGGTTGCGATAAAAATGATGAATAATGAATAGCACAATTTCTCCCCACCCAAAGTTGAACCTGAGCAATGATCCCAGCTGTCACACAGGACCCCCAGCTGCCCAGCCTCTCAGCCCACCCTCAGTTATAGATAGACTATGATGTCATATGGTATGTCAGTTTGGGTCATCTACCCTGTCTGTGTCCCCTTCTAACTTCTCAAAGACCCCCTGCCTTCTCATTAGCAGGGCAGTATGAGAAACTGGGAAGTCCTTGGCTGCTTGGCAACAACTAAAAACATCAGTGAGTTACCGACATGATTCTCATCCTAAACCCAAAGCACAGCACTAACTAGCTGCCAGAAACAAAATTAACTGAAACCAGGGCACCTGGCCTGCCCTTCCTAAAGAGACTATATCCAGCCATGGCAGTGCATGTGTGCTATATCTCCATGTCCCTGTGATCCCAATGAGATCAGAGCTCTGAAACTGCATGCAGCCCTCTGATTCCTCCTGTTTGTTGCCCACACTGTGTACATTGGTGTACAGCCACTTCAGATGGGTTCCATTCATTAGGAAAAGTTATTCACTGACAGAGTTGTTGGGATGTGGAACAGGTTGCCCAGGGAGGTGGTTGAGTCACCTGGTATTTACAAGATGGATAGACGAGCTGCTTAGGGATATGGTTAAGGAGAGGACAGGTACAGTTAGACTTGATGATCTTAAAGGACTTTTCCAACCTAGAAATTCTGTGATTACTATTGCCTGGGAAAAAGGCAAGCACATTGCCCATCCTACTGTCCTGTCTGCATTTCCTTATTTGTGTGCTTAGGATGGCACACTTTTCAGTGCTGTTTTCTTGGTTACAAAGTCTCATGTCTACCTTACACTCTTTGCTTGCCAGCCCTGCAGCCACTTCCTTACTGAACTGGACATCATCATCCCTCTCTCCATTCCTTATTTAAAGCTCTTCTCACCAGGTGGGACAGCCTATTGGCAAAGATGCTTTCACCTCACTTGGTCAGAGATCTCTTCTCTTCCTGTTGGTTCTTGAGCCTCAGAAATTTGAAAACTAAATCTCTACAATTGACACGAGTTGCATACCAATGACCAGTTATTGACCTACAGTATCCTTCCACTCCTCCTCAAGCCATTCCCCTTCACAGACAGGAATGATGTGAAGACCACCTGGTCTTTCTTATCCTTGACTCTCATTCCCAGAGCCATGTAGTCACAGTTGACATGCTGCAGATCTCCCCTAGCACTGTTGATGGTGCCCAAGCGGATGGTGCCTGTGTGCTCAGGCAAAGAGAGGTTATGGGACACAACTCCCAGCCCCTCATGTGATACACAGACACCAACCTATTCTGTAGCTACAGATCTACAGGTGGAGGAGTCTCATAGAATATATAGTCATTCAAACAGCCAGGTTAATTAATAGTAACCGGCTACCAACTTTAGCCCACATAAATAAATAAGTTCGAACTTGCACTGGAAGAAATAGGCACAACCTCTGGGAGCTGTGCAATTCATTCTCAGCTCTGTCAAAGCGATGTGCTGCTCCAACACCACTGCTGTGAGACTATATTGATTTAATGATTTGGAGACTGAAGTTACTGAGTGGGAGATTGCAAATATGGAAAAAAAATGTAAATTTTCTTCCAGAAACATGTTTCAGTTTTAAACAGCTCAGTAGTTCTATCACCATTGCATATTTTCTTTCCTCCCCAAAACATAGAAATGTGAATAGTAAGGGAAACACCTAGACAAATTAATAAAAAAAATACTTTTTTTTTTTAAATATGTATTTAGAAACCATGTTTATCCAAGCACAGCCCATAAACACTGTATTGTGGAGAGTTTTATTTTGACATTACCTCTTCACCCTTCAAAGGTGGACTACCATTCCTTGGAGGACCTTGAAATTACAATGTGTTCCAATGCATCAATTGTGAATTATTTTTTGATCCACAGTCCTAATTTTCTTTTGTATTCTAAAAGTCTAAAGTGCATAATCTCACTCGTGTACAGCGTGTAAGTTTTTTGCTCTGTTCCGGCTTTTATTCTTTTAGTGTCTTGCAGGCATAGGAGTTAAAGGATCTGAAACTTCTGGAAGTATCTTCAAAAGAGTTACTTTTCAGTTAAACATAAAACCACATACCTTCATTTTAATCAAACAGTTCCGTTGTACAATCACGAAAGGAGTCGTGTCCCCCAGATGTAAACATTCCTTCAAAAGTCAATGCCTTATTCTATCAGATTTATTGAAAATACATTAGTTTTCTCTCTAGTGCAAATAGCAGACAGTCTTTTTTTTTTTTTTAAGCAATTCTTATTTTCAAAGCTTAACTCAAGTAGGGTGTCATGGTTTCACCCCAGCTGTAGCTGAATACTACATGGCTGCTCTCTCTAAAATGCTGGAGGTGAAAAGATAGAAAGGAAAAGCAACAAAGAAAAACAAACCTCACAGGTTGGGATAAGGATAGTTTACTGGGACAGTAGAGAGATAACAATGATAGGACTTTATAATAAAATATATCAAGGTGATTATACAGGATATGATCTCTTACCGAACTGCACATCCCAGGCCTTACAGCTCAGAGCCGTCCTGGAACTGGATCGCGCACAAAGCCACACGTCCTGAAGCCGCATGTCCTGAAGCCGAGCTCATCCCATCCTCACTGAGCACCCTTTATACTGAGCATGATATAATTGGCATGGAATACTATCTTTGGCCAGTTTGGGTCACCTGTCCTGGCAGTGTCCACTCCCAGCTTCCTGGGTACTCCCTGCCTTCTTGTTATGAAGAACTGAGAAGTCCTTCTACTGATAATACCCCAATGTTTCTTCTTGGCAACAAGTAGATAATACTGTTGCCAGTAGAAACATTTGGGTATTACCAGTGCTGCTCTCATCCTAACTCCCAAACATGGCATTCCACCGGCTGCTAGAACAAAAATTACCTCTATCCTAGCTGAAACCAGGACATAGGGGAACCTCAAGTCCTTTCTGTATGCTGCTCTCACACCACACTGCATATCAAAAGAGGTTTTACTATAGTGACACATAGATCAAGAACAATATAAATCACAGAATCACAGAATCACAGAATGTTAGGAGTTTGAAGGGACCTTGAAAGATCATCCAGTCCAACCCCCCTGCCCGAGCAGGATCATCTAGACTAGATCACATAGGAATGTGTCCAGATTGGTCTTGAATATCTCCAGAGAAGGGGACTCCACAACCTCTCTGGGCAGCCTGTTCCAGTGCTCTGTCACCCTCACAGTGAAAAAGTTCCTCCATATATTAAGATGGAACTTTCTATGTTCAAGTTTGGAGCCATTTCCCCTTGTCCTATCACTGGCCATCACTGAGAAGAGCCTGGATTCATCCTCCTGACACTCACCCTTTACATATTTATAAATGTTAATGAGATCACCCATCAGTCTCCTCTTCTCCAAGCTGAAATGACACAGTTCCCTCAGCCTGTCCTCATAAGGAAGATGTTCCACTCCCTTAATCATCTTGTTGGCCCTGTGCTGGATTCTCTTAAGTAGTTGTATGTCCTTTTGGAACTGAGGAGTCCAGAAATCTAATATAAATGGATATAAATCCATTGTTATTTGTTATAATTTCATTTTTCTTTGGTGATGAATATTATTCATGACAACAGGCAAAAGTGGAAGACCTTTGTTAAACAACAGGAGATTTTCTTGGTGTGATCACCAGATGGAGAAAGAAAAACAAAAGCAGAATATTTCATTGTGTTTCTTTGATACAACTTCATACCAGTGACAGTCAT
Source organism: Heliornis fulica (assembly GCA_013399135.1). NCBI lineage: Eukaryota > Metazoa > Chordata > Aves > Gruiformes > Heliornithidae > Heliornis > Heliornis fulica. Next base: position 748,143 of record VXBZ01000822.1, read on the forward strand.
AGAGAAAGGTATAGTTTGGAATACATATGGTCTTATGTGCTTTTATTCAGTTTTGGTTCATGAGGACTTTGTTACAGATTCGAGCTTATTACATAATAAAGAATTTGCCACACAGTAAACAGGTGCAGGTAAAAGAAAGGGAATTTGGTTTAGGCAAGCAGGTGGTGTATCATCCAAATACGTAGTAATAACAACAAGCAAAATAGTAAAAGATTGTTTTCTCCTGCTAACCTTTGAAGACCTAAAATAAAAAAAGTATATAATAATAATAATAATAATAATTAGCAGGAAATCAAATTAAAATAATAATAAAAAAGTTGTTCTCAGGTTAAGGATCTAATTCACTGATCCCACAGAAAATTGCTTTATATTTCACTACATGTAAGAGCCATACTGTAGGTTATATATTCCCTTCCTTGTCTTATGTAAAACTTATGTGCACTGCACAGAATGGGGAAAATTGCTCATGATCCAGGTAGCAGTTTACCTAAACCCAAGGCAAAACCTGATGTAAGGGAAGGAACCAGAATAAAAGTTGGCAATCTGAGGGAATTCTACTGCTCTCATAGTATATAGAAATAACATATATATAAATGTAATACAATTGAGGCCACCAAAATCTATTCAGTGTTTAGGCAAACTTTAGTGTAAGTTAAACCTTTAAAAAGCTTCTATAAAACAATCAGGCAAATGTACCAGAATATATTATACAGTGACATGCAGTAAAGGCCAGTAATGGATAACGTGACCAATTATCCAAAAGTAGAGCTAGTAAATGGTAGTTCCCATCTAAAACTTCCCTAGAGTACTTTATAATCACTCACAAAACATACCACTGGAATAGAAACCCTTTGAACTAAGGACGATACAGTCCATCGTTTGGAGGAGTGAAGCTTGACATTATTCCAATGTTTTATTTTTAGGAATAGGCCACAGGACAAATTCAGGCACACATTGAAATGCTATTGTACTTTAAAAAGTGATTTTAAGAAATCAGTTTATAATTCCCAATATGTGCATACATTGTTCAAACTTTAGTTTAAGCAGTTTTTAGGGCAGCAGTGCCAATACTACTAGGAAATGGATAAATAGCTTAGTAGTGTAATTGTTAAGCCTATTGAGCTACAAATGAACAAATGCACTGAAGGAGGTCTTCTCTAAGTGTCAAAGCCTTCACAGGTAACAGTGATGGATGGAAAGCAAAAATCCAGTCTGACTTTTCCTGACTTCTTTGATTTGCCCTGAGGTACCAATTAGGGGAATTTCTTGTTTTTCATGAAAATCTAAGTTCTGTTACAAGAAAGCAGCAAGCTCAAATAAATACTAAATCACACAATATCATTTTTAAGTTCATGATGCACCTTTAAGTCCTCCTGTGAAAGGGACCTTCAGACCAAATGGACAACCATTTGGTCTGAAGACATAGTTTAAGTTTAGGCAGGACAGAATGACAGTGAGTAACATAGAAGCTGAAGCTGCTTTTTACAAGGCTGTTGGAGTCCTGAAGACCAGAGAGACAGTTAAAGATATTGCTCAAGTCAGAGAGTGAGGAAAGGTTGTACAAAGGAGAGGTTGTGATTGTAGAGGAAATTACTTTCCAGCTGGAGGAGAAGACAATAAAATATCTTTGGCAATAAAACGTCTTTGGCTAGATAAGAAATAAGTTAATTAAAAAACCTCACACAAACCCAAAACAAAATCCATAAACTAATAATCACATGCCTGCACAAATGTAATTGAAATCCTCAAAGGCAAACCACTAATAATGTTATCAAATGAAATGCTTATGTCAAGTAAAATAATACGAACACAGATGGACTATCAGCAGGGTACTTCAGTATTGGTACTGGGCCCCATTTTTTCCCAACATTTTCATCAATTACCTGGATGATTACACAAATGCATCCTATGAACTATTTTAATTTAAGCCAGCAGTTAACAGGACAATTATGAAAACCTTAGTCCAGAGTCACCCTGAGAAATCTGATGTCTGCACCTATGCAGACCTCCTGCAGTTTAACAAGATTTTCAAGATCCTGCTTCTAGCACGGAACAAATCTCATACATCTGTGAATGTTTGAGGAGTGACTGGCTGAAAAAAGAGGTTGCTGAAAAGGGCCTGGAGGATAAGGTGGCCTCCAGGTCATGTATCATAAGGCAACGGTGCAGTCTTATTGCAAATGAGGTAAATCATATACCAGGCTATGTTAGGAAGCACGTGGTGAGTAGATTGGGAAAAGCTGTCACATTGACTTGGCACTGGTGAAGCTCCATCTGGAAAAAAGTTCCCAGTTTTCCCCTCAGTCTCCTGCTCTGGAGGTCTTCTGGAAACTGAAGAGTGTCCAGTAGATGCCTACAAAGATGGTTAGGGTCCTAGACCACAGGGGCTAAAAGGAGAGTATGTGGAATGAGAGCTTGCTTAGAAGAGGAGCAAGGGTGACCTAGTGGCTCTCTAGAACTACTTAAAGGGCTGTTACTAAAGTAGAGCAGTCAAGCTCTCTACATCAATGTGTAACAAAGTTTTGATATAAAATAGGCAAATCTCAGTTATTGAACCGTGGTAATACAGCATGAGAAAAGCAATGGAGCTAAATTCTTGTTCTGATGTTGAAAAGGGGTTACCAAAGAAAACAATACTTTAAACTAATATTTTCTTCAAACTATCATGTAGTGTTTTGAGACAACACTTAAATATATTTAACACTTATGGCAAAAACTTTCTCCTAGAGAGATCTTTCAGAGCTACTGGGAAACAATCTAGTGTTTCCCATCCTGGAGCTACTTAACTGGAAGATTCAGATCAATACTATTTATTTAAAGAGCTTTAAGTTATTTTCTGATGGCATATTTATTTTTTTTGTTTCAGTCCTCTTTTTCAAAGTAGTGGAAATGTACTTGCCTGTAGTAAAACTGGGTTCCGACTTCAGGTTTAGGGCTGCTTGCAAGTACATATTCCCTGTCTGCCACATCTGTGCAGGGACCCAAATCAAACTGTGCTTTCAGAAGAGAATACCTAAACTCTTCTCTTACAAAAAATATACAGAGAACTGTGAAGCTAGGCTTAGTACTAGCATACTTAGAATACAGCTATTTTTGAGCTAGAGAAAATAGAAACCAAAGGATTGATACCCATCTCCTTTTTTTACTTACTGAGACCTTTCCCGAAGGTAGCCTATCATTTCAGAATTGCTTTGCTTGTTTTCTAAGTTGTAAAAATAAAATCCAGAGTACTCTCTAGGCTCCTAGAAAAGTTTTAATATTCAGGTTATGAATATATAATCCCCATTCTTTTCTTTTGCCAGCTTGCATGACACCAAGCTTTGGAAATTCCTTTACCCTAAGTAATTTTCTATGCTCATTTGCTCTCAACAGAGGACTAATCCCTCTCTTCCTTTCAGGGGGTTCTATCCTCCAGAGCGTTACAGAGTACAACTTACCCAAAAATTCAACACACAACTTTCCTCTCTGCTTTCCAGGTGCTCTTTTTAAACATAACAGACTTTACAAGCAGAATGAGTATCATCCATTGTAATACCTTGTAAAAATTCTGAAAACTGAGATATAAATAATGCAAAACTTAAATGTAAATGATGTTAAGAATGTTGTCTATTGTACATAAGTACTCATGCAAATGAGCATATCTAAACCTCACAGGTATGTACAAGGTAGTATTGATAGTTTATATGGATTGCAGACTGTTCAATACATAGAGATATTGCTACAAAAGAATTAACTCCAGAGGAAAACGTGCCATCTCCACTGAGGTTTATTAGCTCAAATGCAGCACTGTGCAAACAACCAGAGCCATCTCAGATACTCTTCACTGGATGTTGAGTTTGGGATTGAGGTCAAGCATACTGAAGCACTGCATTAATTCCACACGCTGGTGTCCCAGCTGAGTTCAGAACCTGATTACAGAAAAAGGAACTCTTCCCTTCCCCATCTGTTGCTGGTATCTGCTCCGCAGCAGCGACTGACAGCTGAAAGGCAGCTAGGAACAGATGCAATTTTCTTACCATTAAAATTCATGATAAAAGCAAGTCAACCCAACACACCAAGGTCTGACTGTGTCCAATGAATGCTTCAGGATGATTGCGTTCAAAGAGGTAAAAACACAATATGCTCTGAGTCAGGCTTAAGGTACAATATAATACGTGTTTGTGTATGGATTTAAGGAGTCACCTGTAGTCTGACAGGTCTAGTACTGAGACAGAGTTCATATGTTGAATATATAAACCAAGGAACTGGGTGGGAGATAAGTTGGGAATATAATGAAAAAGTATGTTGCACGACATTCTCTCATCTCACAAGTTCTATTTGAAGTTATATATCAGATTATAAGGGGTTCCAGTGACTGCATTTATTTTATTTCTTAAGGAATTGACTTTATTTCTTGCATTATAAGCCTTATCTAATATCTTTCTTGTTTGCATGAGAAAAAAAAAAGAATTCTTCAGCATATTATGATAGTATCTGTGATTCTCCTGGATATGCCTGTTTCAGTGTTGAAGATCATAGCCTTAAGACACCTCTGTTATCTGGATAAATCTAACCAGTTGGAGTGCTACTGTAAAATATCAGCTCTATTATCATTTGATGATACTATTATGCAAATACTTCTGGAGAATATTCCTGCCTAAATATTAGCTTTTCCTCCAATAGAAATCATTAAAACTGAAACTCCACTGAACAACTTAGCATTTACCTAAAAGAAGAAAAAACCCATATTTTATCAACTTGAGTTTGATACAGACTATCATGTTTCGCAAGATTACAGCAGAAAAATAGAGCCTTTAGGTCTGTGTAATTTCAGTTACGGTGGACTAATTTTGTCAATGTCTGATAAAAGTTTCTTTGATCTACTTTTTGACAGGTCCACAGGTTTGGACCAGCTGCATTTTAATGATGTTTCTATGGGTACTTCTCCCATTGCTTCTTGTCATTCAAGAGCTTTATGCCACTAGCGATATAATCTGCATGTACAGAGCAAACCTTTAACTATGAAATTGAGTCCTGCTTGCATATTTGTACTCTGTTTTAAGCACATCTTTATTATTATTTTATTTTAGAAAAGTCAGTGGCATCTTAAAAAACAATCCTTAAGAAAATATAAAGTCATTATTCTCTGTCAGAAAATCTTCAGATCCTTTTTTCTTAATTGTATTGCTAATGGAGTTTGCTATGCCATTGAATGAGTAAGGATGAAAGGCTTCTGCCAGTAGCTAAAATGTTAAGGTTAGTTTCTGGAAGATGCTCAAATTTATTTAGTGTTAGAAAATTGTGTAGAGAGCATATATGCTTCATTATTGCTAATTTTGAATAAGAATGGTAGATATAAAGTTATTACAAGAATACTATGGTTCTGTGGGTTTTATATGTGAGATGAACCTCTTTTGTATATATTAAGATTCTTCTTTTTTCTTTCTAGTTGTACATTCATTCAGAAGTTTGAAAAATAGCATTATTTCCTTGAAGAGGTATGAAGTACATAGATAGCATAGATAGTGAAAAGTGATAGCCCATTTTTACTTTTTTTAAGGACTCTAGGTGAGTAAGAAGAAACAAGTGCCAGCCTTATCCCCCTGTGTTTCAGATTCTTTGATCTGAGTAAGTGGTGCAAAGCTAGAAATCAGAGAAGAAAAGGGCAGCTGATACCCATACTTGGAAAATGATGCTTTTAGGCTACACCATTTTTTCTTGAGCTCTCTATAATGTTTCTTTTTCCTCCAAATATCTAGAACACAACACCCTCTTGCTACTGTCTCTGCCATATTAGGTCATTCATATGCATAGATCAGCTTCCCTTAGTGGTATATCTGTCCATATGTATTACAAAATACTTGTTTATTATGGGCCTAGTCCAGCTCTGACTGAAATAAGCGGAAAGACTCATGTGGACTTCAGTAAGAGTTGGTTCCAACTCCTTGCAAACACCAAGATTTACAACATCTTTAACATTTAATTTTCTCAACTTTAAACACTTGGATTTTGTAAATGTTGTGCTGGATAAATACATTGTTGTATTTATACATAGCAGACTTAACTGGTGTGTGAAAAGGAGCCTTTTATTTTCAGATAAACTGAGGGGTGGGGGATTAGAGTCAGTTGCTCATCTGGAAAGAACCTGTGTAGATCCATGAATTTCAGCTGGCCTCCCAATACCTGATCTGTCAGCAAATGGAATCCAAGAAGAAAGTTTATTTTTATTTGAAGAGGATGTGTATGGAGACGCAGGTCACTTACCTAGAATATAGCCTGAGCAGGAGAGTATTAAAATACAGCCTTTTGAGATAAAGTAGCTAGTTATTTGACTCAAGGTTTTTCTCTCTGAAGCACAGAAATCACAGATATAAACATTATAGGGCAATTTTAAGAACTTCATGAGAAGTTCATATTTACTGCAGGAAAAAAAATCCCACTTTTAGCTAATAGCTCAATGGAACGTTTCCTATAAATCATAATGTTTAAATGTTAGGGCATTACTGAAGTAGTTTCTGTGCTGCATTGTTTTCTTCATTCCATAGAGACATCTTCATATTACATTATCAAGAAAAATAGAGTTATATAATCACTTCCATTCAAAACTGAGTTTTTTAAGGTACTGAAGAAATTCAGGCCTAAAATGTAGCTTTGCAAGTATGGAAAGAAATTTTCCTGAAAAAACCCCAGTGTTTTCAGAATAATAGTTTCAACAGCTTTTTGAGTTATTAAGCAGATACAAGGAACATTTGCTTCATTGCATTTTTTCTACAAAAGCTGGTTTTGAAATAAAAGTGGATGTTACATGCTGCTGTTTCACAATCAGGACTAGGACTGGTTTTTGCAAGAATTTATTTGAAAAAAAAAAAAAAAAGACCTGGAATTGAGTAATCCACCCCAGTTATTTCCTTCTTCCATTATTCTTCAAATGAGTTTTGTCATCACCTGCCTCATTTGCTAGTTGCAGGACAGAAAAGAACTAAGGAAGCCAATCTGACCTATTACACAGCGTAACGAAATTACTGGCTTTGCTCAGTGGGAAAAGGTTTCTTTGAAAGACTCGGTCCACCAGCACACCAACAATGTTCCAAAAGCAGACATTACTGAAACTCTCGTAGATTAAGTTTTTTGCATAATACTAATATTGTAAGAGTGGTTAGATAGCTATTTTTTCAAGTGTTATGCCCGTAAGGTTTAGATGTAGTTAAATCATCTACGTGTCCTTAAAATATTATTCAGACTGTAATTTTTACTTCATTACCACTACTTAACATAAGCTATTAGCAGGATTAGGTCAACAGTGTATGCACACTTCAGATCCTAGGATCAGCAATTTTCCATTTAAAACAATTATTTCTGCACTTTGTTCTCTCCTTTTTTTTTTNNACAGGTTAATCAATACTGAACCATGAATAACTGTGACTATAGTGGATAATTTTAAGGGCTTCAGCCCGCTTTCTCAGAACTTGGCAGAAGTTGCTTCATTGACTTCAGCAGATGCAGGGAAAGATGCTAGGGTAGCTACCACATATATTAATTCAATCTTTCATAAGGATACATGATATACTCATTGATTTGAGATGAAGCAGCTGCCTAACTCTTCTAAACTAGTAGGACCCAATAGTATAAAAATATTTGCATATTTTCACCCTCAGTTTTATTACCTGTACAATCTGATAGAGCAAAGTAAGGTGAGGCTCAGCTCGGTATTATTTATCTTTTTTTGTCTTGAAGTAGCATGGTGCATTTTGTAAACTGTCTAATCAATTTTAAAGCTGCAGGGGATGTTCTACACACTGGGGAAAGAATCTAGTCAATTTTGATGTAAACAGAAATGGAAAAGAGAAATGTATGCAGCTCTTGCACAATTAGCACAGCCATCTGTTTCACTTACCTGCATAATTGTCAGTTAATCAATTGTTAATTGTAAATGTCCAGTTGCTTAACAGCATTCTACCTGCTATTGCAATTCATTATCCTGAACACTTTACAGATCTCCAGTCCCTGAATTATTTATTTCCAGGAGAAAAGAGCAAGAGGAAAATGTCAAAGGAAAGGAGTGGAGATACAGGTAAAAAGGGAGGAGCATATGGGATCAAAATTTTGATATTTATAGATATGTGGATAAATAAAGCATAATGGCATAAGCATTTGTATGATGGAATAGGGATGTGAGGGAATATGTGACAGGTGGAAACTGGTAGAGGGAAATGGAGGGAAACAAGCTTCTACCAAGAGTAGAAGGCTAAAGAGCTGAGGGTTTAGTAAGGGGAATTGGGAACTCTGGCACTGAGGAGAAGGCTGCAGAACATGAAGTGAAAGTGGTCAATGCCGGCCAGATTCCCAATGCAAATATCACAATTACTTCAGAATCCTAAATTATAGAATTAGTTTCTCAAAGTCTTTCTGGTGAAGAGATGATATAGCATGCATGATATAACAATATATTTCACTGGGATTATAAGATGAATGACCTTTGTGTCCCTGAAATTTGTTCTTGATAGGTGTCATTATCTCAGCAATGCATTGTAATGAGAATCTGATCTGTTAAAAGAAAAATGTTCTTAAAGAGAGATGTAAAAAGTAGAAAGAATAAAAAGGTAATTTAATCTCTGCTTCACTATTTAAATGCATTATTGTATTTGAAAATAAAACCTAGGAAAGACTAATGTGTCTGTGATTATTCTGGTATAATACAGTTGTGTATTTCAAGAGATAATTTTCTCTATCCTACCTCTTTTTCTCTCAGGATTATGCTTACAATTTTGGCAGTATGGATAAAGCAAAGGAAATGGTAAGACTATGTTAAATCCATCAGAAAGATACTGGATGAACATGTAATGAAAGTTCAGAAAAAGTTATATATACATTGTCAGAATAACAACTGATTCAGCTGTGTTTGAATACAAAGAAAAAATTAAAGAAATCTTAGTAAGAGAGCAGTAAAAATAATCTCATAGTCAATAACAACTTTATCAGATAATCTCAGTTTGGAGATAATTAATGAGCTCTTCTAATTCATAATTTATCAGAACTTATTTGTATAGACAGTATTCTACAGATATGACTCATGGTTCAAGGAAGGAAATAATTTTGTCACCTACGTGGTCACTTCACTGTCCAGGTTAAACCTAACACAAGAGATGGTAAAATCAACGAACTATCAGAAAGTTAGAGGCATGGCAACACTCATATGCCAGGAAGCAACCTTACCTTGAAGAAAGGCTGACCTTTTTTGAAACAGAAAGTGTAATTCTCATTATATATAGCTTTTCATACAAGATACACGAACTTGAAATACAAATTTAGAACTATTCCTAATCCTTTTTTAATCACATTTCTGTATTAGAATTATCTCAACACATCCTACATTATCATGTCTAGCGTCTACCTTGCTCAGAGACAATTTCTCTCTCTAATAATCTGTTTTTCACTCCTGAGATGTATTATAGTCTGGTTGCATAGGATGAATTTGCTGTGCTGAATGAAGTAGTCTCCTCTGAACGATGTTGGACACAGATGAAACTAGGCAATGTTTGCTTAGCTTTCACATTTATGGTATGTTGCACTTCATTATGTAAAATGCTATGGGATTTCTTGCACCTTATTCTGTTTTAGGGATGGAGAGTTGGTATTTAAAACTTGACTTTGGGATAAATAGTGCCTAAGCAAATTTTGCCCCTTGTACGTTTTCTAATTTTCTTGTGTTGATTGGCCAGCTATGGTGAAATCATGCTCAAATAATTTAATAGAAATGTTGTTTATTAATGACTTAATTTGCTTAATCATTGAAAACTTAGTTCAAAGACAACAAAGATCCTTCCCTGTTATTCAACTGGAATAATTCAATTTGGGAAGACAAGAAAAGATGGTGCATAGCTCTCATTAGCTCTCTTATTTCTAGAAACTTCATTCTAGAAATGTCAGTTATTAATGATGACTGTACACAGAAGAGTTTTTTGTCACACTTCAACACTAAGAATAATCAGAACTTGCTTAATGCTGTTCATTACTAAATTGATCTTATCTTGGTGTTATAATGTATCAGAGAAACTATTTCTATCTACAGATTTTTCTTTCTTTCTTTTTCTTTTTTTTTTTTTTTTTTACCAAATACATTAGCAGTAGAACTGAACCAGTGTTCTTAAATCCAAAGAACAAAAAAAGCTATGAGGTGTCAATAAGTGACTGATGACAACTAGCACTACTGAATGTTTTTCTCTCTCCTTTTATGTTGAAGGTGTTTTAAAAAGGGATTTTATAAATGAGATCATGAGAAGAAAGGAAGATGTCTATGAATATCAGTGTGAGAAGAGAGCTCAAACAAGGAATAAAAGATACAAAGGTGCTTCTGAACTAGCTGTTCTACACAGCATTTAGTGTCTGAAATCTCCAGCTGCATACAGATATGAATAGCTTGGAGCCTTCAGGGCAAGCTTTCCATCTCTGAGTCAGATTGGTCGCTCCTGGATACAGAACTTGAGGATCAGGGGTAGAAATGGGCACAAGTTACTTTTGCCTTCCTGATTCCAGAGGCCTTGGAAATGTTTAATCTCCTCTGTCTAAACTAGAGCAGCCAGGAGACTACTTTACGTTGTGTTGACTTTTAACATTCTCTAAGGCACTATTTTGTCATCTTGGGTTAATGTAACAATGCAATCCAACCATAATATCTTATATCTACCCATTTCTCCTTTGGATATGTATATGCAGAGAGAAGTTGTATTTGGAGCATTTGCCGTGAATTCATTAATTACATACTCAATGAGAAGTAACCCATAAAAGCAATTGCAATAATGTACAAGAGATCATTAACATTCATTCCTCCGTAATCTATTAGTGAGTTGTCACAATTGTGCTCATTGTGCTCTAATTAGTTCTTGATCTTTTTCTATGTCTGCATCTTTTTTTTCCTCTCTTTAGCTTTATTTATAACAATAATTTTGTTGATATTTAGTATAGGATTTTAAGAACCACAGAGATAATAGATTGATTATATATATCTACCATTATAGATCTGAATAGAAAAAATTATCACTTTTCTCACAAAATTTAGAAGCTGCCCAGGCTATCTGAGAAAATTGTTGGATGTTTTTTGGTTTTTGACATTGATGTGATGATGGAAGGATTGGCTTCTAAATACAAAATGACACCAAACAAAACCAAACTTAACCCTATGCATTTGGTGCTTGAGAGTTATGTATTGATCTTTGGTCGTGAAGTACACACTGTGTACTTCTGTGGTCGCTGGCACAGAGGACACACTAGAGTTAGAACTGGAATGTTGCATTTTGTGTAAGTTAGAGTGAAATACCAACCTTGAGGGGGAAAAAAGCATTTAATATCCATTTCCATTCTACTTTGTAGAAGTAATTTAGGTTCTGCTATTTCCACATTAGAAATCCTGAAAGTAATGCATCAAGACTAGTGAAACAGAGGAGATAAGAGTCTGTGTGAATAAAATATTAACATTATAATATGATTAGATCAATGGAAAGAGTTTGCTTTTAAAAGAAAAATAAAATCTTAATTGCAACCATGAAAATCAGGTGAAAGCAGAAGAGAACATGGCTCTCTGTACTTGTAATACATATCTAGAACTTCACTCTCCAAAACAAGTGAATCAGGTTAAATTTGTAAACCAAAATTTAATGATAGTGCCTGGCCTGATCTGGAAAGGAGCCAAGTCACCATACTTTCTATCCACCCTGAAAATATATTGAAAAATCAAGTAATTTGTTTAAGAGCTGAAATATTAATATGAGTGTCTAAATTGCTAAGGGGAAAATGAAGAGGAAAAAATCAGGAGGAAAGGAAACTGAGGAAGATTTTCCTTACAAAAATAGTAAAGGAATTGAGGTTTATCTAAAAGGACTTTATGGGGTGGGTTGACAGTGATGTAAAAATATTTAATGGGGAAGAAAATTTGATTAGAGTATTCTTTATCAGATAAATGCATAAAAATTCGTATGCCTAATAGTTTAAAATAGACAAGTTTAGACTAGAAAAACCCACTATTTTTTATAGCACTGAGGGTAATTAAGAAATGGAACAGCTTATGAATGTACATATCTGCCACACATTTTAAAAAACAGATTGAAGCTTTTCCTTCTAAAAAGCATACAGTTAAAACATCAATTAATTAAAAAAAAAACACCTTCTAGTTCTTGTCAAGCAATCAAAGATGATGTCAGACTGGATGATAACAAATTTTTATTCAAGCCTTGGAATCTGTAACAAAATTTGAACTCTGATTTTCCTTTTTAAAAATATTCCTCTTACTCTTCTATTTCCAAATTATAAAATTTAGAACAAAGTAAATTTACTATTTATTTTTCAATCTAAATACTCTAAGATTTATATTTTCACATCATATTCACTATTATTTAAGTGTTATTTTCAGGTGAAACATTATATTGGGATATAAATTCCTAAAAAAAGAAACCCCAACAAACACACAACTACCCCTCCCCCGCCCCTGAAAAGCCAAAGAAGATCATTACTTTGGAAAAAAATATAATGTGTGCAAAGAATGAGAACAGAACATGAGATAACAACAACAAAACAGATGAAATGAAATAAAATAGCTGGGGCTATGGCATTGAAGCTCTTTCTACAAATTGAATGTTTTGATTATAATTTTCAGGGAGGGAAAAGAAGGTTAATGTTAAAAAAGAGATCAGAATTGATATGGCGGGGTGTGGTGGTTTCACCCTGACTGGAGGCCAGACTCCCACCAAAGCTGNGCTGGAAGGTAGGTCACAGATTTTTCCATATCCCTCCACCTGCTCCATCATGGGCTCCTGCCTGGCCCAGGTACCTCTCCACAGGCTACAAGTGGGGTCTCTTCATCCTCCATGGGCTGTTCTCCACGGGCCACAGGGAATCTTCCCCTTCACTGACCGTGGTGTCTGCAAAGTTTCTTACATCTTCTCACTCCCTTCTCTGGTGACAAAATGTTGCTGTTTGTATTTTTCTACCTGTCAAATGTGAGTCCCAGAGGCCTGTGACTGGCATTGATTGGCCTGGCTGGCCTTGTCAGCAATGGAGTTTGGCCTTGGGAGCCCAGCTTATATTTGCTTTATTGGACCCTTAAACTTTCTAGCTGCTTCTTAAAGAAGCCATGTTGCAAACCCACCACACAGGGAGAGAGGGGGGGAAAGATTAAGAGAATAAGGAGGGGAGTAGGAAAGACATAGAAATTGAGAAGAGGGAGAAGATGACCTCTGATGGTAATAGGCAGCTAATTGCCAGTGGAAAAGATTAGGAAAAAAGTCAAATGATTGTGAAAAAAAAAATCTAAAAGCTCAATTCTAGTGATAAGTTTAAGAAATCAGAGATACTTCTTGGTTCCTGCTTTTCTCCATATGGAAGTAAGACATAAAACTAGTTGCCACAGTTCTTAAGCATGAGCCACTTGTTTCCATGCCCGAAAGTTTTACAATTGAATTTTTGCAGTTTCACCGTTGGTCCATTTTCAGAGTGTTACAATGCCTCAGATTTCTTCTATCCAAAATTTCTTCCACCTGGTTGCCTGTTACACATCCTATTTTACATTTAAATCCATAAAAATGAAACCCAAGGCCCATTCCTAGTTATTTCTCCTCTGGCATTTTACCACCAAGACTCTCCTCCTGTATCCTCATTGCAGTACATCATGCATCTGCTAGTGCAGATCTCCGCCACTCATCTCCAATATTGGGCCTCATATGTATTTGTTTTCTAACTAACTTTAGTTGCTTGTTTTGTACCTGTAGGACGATTCCTTTGATCTAAAACATTCAGTTGGGCCTAAATATTTCATTGTAACTGCATTATGTGTAATGCAGCTCACCTTCTTTAATGTCATCAGAGCCTTTGATGGGGTTTTTAGTTATATAAACAAACAAACTCCTAGTTCACTTATTGCTTTAGGATTTGGGGAACTAGAAGACATCTTAATAAAAAATAGTAGTTATAATAATTTATTTTATTATTTTTTCAATAATTCTTTAATACATTTTTGCGATGTAGCTATAACCCTTCTGCCAGTTTTATCGCGGTTCTAAGGCAAGTGAAATTATTTGATTCCCCTTTTGCTACAGGAAAAACCACAACTCTGCACTTTCCCATTATCATTGCTACTAGACAGCTGAAAAATCTGCATATCTATGAAAAATGGATCAATGATTAAGATAAAGCATTGCTGTATTGATCATAGAACATTCTAATCTATTCATGTAATTACATTAAATAATGTCATAATACTTAAAAATCAATGCTCACCAAAAGCTAGTGACTATGCCGCTGGTATTGACTTTGATATTGAAATATATCCTAAGGGCACACTCTTGTCAGCCGGTATAGAATATTCCTCATATGTAAATAGGTGGACTGATGCTATAGTACCTGAAAAGTAAAGAAAATGTACCAAAAGAATTCAATATGAATTCAAGGGCTGAATATCCTAGGCAACACTAACAGGAATGTATCAAAAAATTCAATCTGGTTTTCATAAAGGAAATACAGAGTTATTAAAAATATTTTAAAAAAATAAAGCAGTAATTGTACGGGAAAATTGTCTCCAGGTCAGAACTGGGGTATATGGGTTTCCAATGTGCCAGGAGATAAAACAGAAAGAAGTTCTAAAGTCCTTCTTTCCACTTCAGGTTCATAAAGTATGCAATTTGGCAGCAGTCTGTAGGTAGACAAATATCAGGTCAATGGCTGAGCTAATGACCAGTCCCACACTTTAAGTCATTTAAATGTAACCATTGGGACTATTATTCTTTTCAAGAAACAGGATCCCCAAGTCCCCATGTTTACTTTCAGGCTATCCTCTGTCAACAACATCTAAACTGTTGGGACAGCATAATGTATATTTGAACTGTTGTCATTTAATACTTCCTAGCTGAAAGCTAATTAGTGCTTCATGCTTTACATCAGAAATACCTGGAAGCGCTCCATTTGATTTCAGGAGAATCTGGCCTGGACTGCAAGGGAGGTGCTGTAAGATCACCGTTGGCACTTCTTTTCCATCACTGCCCCACCCACATTATCAATGGGGTGATGTACAATAGTATAATTTTGCCAGGGCATCAGGAAATAAACCCATCTGATTTTAGTTGTGATGGGAAGAAACCCTGAATGCATCCAATCCTTGACAAATCCTTTGTGGCACAAGTGACACCGGCTCCATTTCTCCTTTGATGTGCCTGTAATCTGCCACCTCTTTTCTCAGAGGCTCCCAGCACATCCTGCACCTGTATACTGCCATCAACTTACTTTCATATGCAGGGAAGCTCTTCAGAAACTGTAATAACATCAATACATTAATTCTTGGTTAACAGCCCTTGCAGTTGGGGACATCTTGCCCCCATACATCCAAGGAATACCCTGTGCTGCACAGTCAAGGGGCTTCATCCCTGATAGTAGTCACGTACCATTGTAATGACAAGTGGAGAATCACCTAGAAGGATGATCAGAGCCACAGCACCTATCTGACAGCATGCTCAGCTGTTGGGGCCCCAGCTCCAAAATCACAGAAAGCTCCAGCAGAGTTGTCAGGTGACCAAAATATATTTAGCAGCTACTTGCATGCTAACATAAGATGTTATGCCTTAATCACAGTAAGTCTTTCTGTCCAATATGTTAAAACACATATAAGCCTGACACACTATTAGTAACAGCTTTTTTTGTCTTTGACCCTAGCTTCTTCCATAAATTAAAACAACTGTTGCCTACACCAGCTTGTTCCATTGTCCCACTCGATATTGATGAGCCCAGTCACCAGTATCACTGAAAAAAGTACCAACTTTACATTATCCAACATGCAAAAGCATAGGGGAAGACTGATAAGGGAGAAGCCCAAAACTTTAAATAAATAAATAATTTTGCATTTATTTAGTTGGCCCCTCTGCTGCCATACCTTTTCAGACTGTCTTACAAGGCTTTATCATGCTTTACTTCAAACTTTTTCATCCAGTTTGAAATGGGATGTCCTGGAAAGAAGCAAGATGGTGTTCATATTCCCAAACAACTAGAGCTTCCCTGCTACCACGTGACTTGGTCTACGACTTAAGAGAATCACAGTATCACAGAACATTAGGAGTTGGAAGGGAGCTCAAAAGATCACCTTGTCCAACCCCTCTGCCTGGGCAGGATCACGTAGATTAATTAATACAAAAATGCATCCACGTGGGTCTTGAATGTCTCCAGAGAAGGAGACTCCGCAGCCTCTCTGGGCAACCTGTTCCAGTGATCTGTCACCCTCACAGTGAAAATGTTTTTCCTTATGTTTAAATGCAACCTCCTATGCTCCAGCTTGCACCTGTTGCCCCTTGTCCTATCACTGGCCATCAATGACAAGAGCCTGGCTCCATCCTCTTGACACCCTGTACATATTTATAAACATTAGAAACATAGTTCAAAGCAATTTCAGTTATACTATAACTTCATATGGTAATTTTGTCTAGATTAAATAAAACACTTGTATTCTCATAGAATCACAGACTGGTTGAGGTTGGAAAACACCTCTGGAAGTTATCTTGTTCAAGCAGGGTTCTCTGGAGCAGGTTGCCCAGGACCTTGATACCTTTCTGGCTCAACAAGCTTCTGACTGGATCACATCACTGGTTCCCTGTTTCTGTACAGGTCCATCCTGATTTTATCTATTTTTGTCAGTCCATTCATACTCCATTCCTGATCCTAAGAAAATGGTCTTCATCAGGGACTCGGAGCAGCTGGAAGTTTTCTGAGAAGCTAGCCAACTAGCAGTTTGGAAAGTTTGGTACTGTCTACATTTAGAATGCCTCTTTCTACTCACAGTCACTGCTGTATGACAACCTTCAGTATTTATGTCAGAAGCCTGTCTAGTGAGCCCCATGAAACAAATCTTTATTTACCTCTGGACTCTTTTATTAACAAGATCCCCAAACAGAAGGTAAGCCTACTTAGAAGTTTCAGAAATACATTACCTACTGGGTCACTCTTATGGTGATATGCATGTTTCAGTTTAGACAGCTTTCAAATCAGCACATCATCCCAGTAACACACCTCCAAGCCAAAAGGGTCAAAATATCCTTCAAACAGCATTACATTAAGTACTGGCTTATTACTCTGGAGCTTGCAGAGGTTAATTCTGGGTTTAATTTGTCCACAACTGTGGTCTTCTCACTTTTATTTCTTTCTCCCATCTTCTTGTCTGGAACAATTTGAGCTATTGGCAAAAATGAGTATTGAATACTGCTGACTACAGGCCAACATTTCTCTCTTCTGAAAGTCCTTTACCTTACCACATTTGTCCAGTCATCAAAGTCCTTAATATAGGAGAGCCAAAAGAATTGTTTGTTCTTGGCATCTACAATAAAATGAGTAAGACATTGCTTCAGCCAGCTTTCAGAAAACTTCAGAGAATACTGTGGAAGCTCCTTTGCTTTTGGTCTCTGCGGTTCCTAGAGTCTTTTCTTGGAGTTGGCATCTCAACACGTCTGCTTTAATCCACCTCCAAGACCAGCTCTGGCAGTCAATGATAGTGCTTACAGAATACACCTAGAAGCATCCGGAATCTTGGGCAAACTCCTATACTCACCTGCAACCAGTAGCATTGCTCTCAGGCGTCTTGGTTCTGGGTGAAACAAAGATTGTCAACCACCTTCATCTACTGGCATAGTTAGGATTTTTCTCAGAAAGTCATCAAAATTCTAATAAAAAACCAAACTGAAATAAAAATTTCAAAAGATAACAAAAAAAAAAAAAATCCCACAAGTGTACGTTGCCCCAATTCCAGGTTCCTAAATAGTCTGGATAGCTAATATAAACATGGTACTGTGTGGTGGGTCAGCCTTGGCAAACAGTCACATCCCACCCAGCCATCTACTCATTCAACCTCTCTTTTAAGCAGGGAAGGACAGGAAATAGGGTGAGAAAGCTCATGGGCTGAAACAAGGGCAAGGAGATAGCTCACCAGTTACTAATGTGGGCAAAAGGAGACTCAGCTTCAGGAAAATAAATTCAATTTATTGCCACTTAAAATAGATTTAGGTAGTGAGAAATGAAAACAAACATTAAAAGAAGAACTTTCTTCCCCTCTCTCCCAGATTCAGCTTCACTCCAGGTGTCTCTACCCAGCCCCGAGTGCTCCAGGCACAGGGGGGGCTATGGTAACTCTGTATTAGTTCCTCTCTGCAGCTCCTTCCTCACACTTCAACCTCTTCCAGCATGGGCTTCCGTTCATTTGGGAACTGGATCTGGTGTGGAGACCTCCATGGGGCAGTGTGAGGATCTGCTCTGGAGGGTTTCCATGAGCTGCAGGGAAATATCTGCTCCAGTGCCTACAACACCTCTTCCACTAATTTTATCTTGTGGGTTCATGCTGTTGTTTCTGACGCTTTCTTACCTCCTCCTCCTTTCTCAGTCTGGGTTGGTGGGTTTTTTACTTACTTAAAAATTTCACTGGTAGTGGGTCCGTTGCAGAGCTGGCTGGATCTGACTGCATCTGATACTGGTATCTCCTCATAGGGCCTCCCCTGCAGCCATCAACCACCATCACCTGGGCACAGACACCCTGCTCAGACCTCTGTGAAGGACACCACAAGACAGAGAACCTCTAGATCAGGAATGCACTGCTGAATTGACAGACATAGAGGATTAGGTAAGGGAATGTTTGACATTTTAAAATAATAGTAATTTAAATGAGAGTCCACCCATTTTTAATCCGTATAGTGCTATCAATAATCACTGCTTCTGTAGTGGTACTGTGTATACCTGAAGGGGATCCCCACTGCCCCTCACCAAACATCCTCTCCTCACTGCTCCCTGTGCAGGGTCATTAGCAGTATGTGGTGCAGACGAGCCTCACATGGTGCTGGTGTTAAAGGCTGTATCAAGTGAAAGTGTACGTGAAATGTATGGATTAGCTGTCCTCACAGAGACACCTCTTTTCTGCTGAACGATGAACACAGCCAAAGGGCTCCAGCGGTGCTCTGAGGTTTTGAAGTGAGGACACAGCTGAGGTAGCTTGGCCTGGCACACTTCATGGGGACAGCCTCTGAGGGACCAGGTAGACACAGCACAAGTGCTGGGTATTGTCATGTGGAAATCAAAGGAATTTTACTGGCTGATTTTAAATGGGAAAAGGAGAAAATCCTTGGTTAGCACCCAGGGATTTTTGAAGTAAAAGTGTTCAAAATGAATCAGTACAGAGAAGATTAAAAAAAACCCTAAAAAATCCCCCAACTCTGATAATTTTTTTTTAATACTACAATAAAACTTTTGAGAATAAAAAGGAAACATTTAAATAAAAGCTTCTAAATATAACCTAAAAATTAAAAAACAAAAGGCAGAAGAGACTTTAAAGCTGAACTCTAATTTAAAACTACATTTGTGTAATTGTTAAGATTTTAACCCAATTCCTGTCAGCAAACTCCATTAGACACATCTGTATAAAACATATTTTCCGGTTTAACCAGTTTAGAATGACCACATTCATTTTCTAGTTCACTGCAAGGTTAAGTAATACAACGAGAGCTCTCTAAATGTAATAATCAGCAGAGTTATATTTGTTAATTTGCTGTTACCAGTTACATTCCATTGTTTTTTTGATTCTTGATAGTGAACATGCCAACTGGAATAACAACTTTTTGTAATTTCAGATCAGAACATAATCTTTTTTCTTAGCTTAGAATGGCTGTTATCCAAAAAACTAAAATAAATGCAAACTAGAGGTAGTACAAATTGGTAAGATGCACAGTGTCCAGGGAGGAATATTACAAAAAAAAAAACCCTGAAACCACCCTATTTTTTTTTGTAATAACTGAAGGTAAGCAAATAAATTAAAATAGTAGGATATTTATAAGTATCTTAGCTGACATGTTTAATCATTAGTGGAATGTTTTAAGAAAATTATAATTCCTTCCCTCACCAATTTTCCACTGAGATGATGTGAATTCTTAATCAGATACGAGTGGAGATTGCATCTAGAATCAAACATAGCAATATATACATAGAGAATAGGAAAAGGAGGAAAATGTATCTAACACAAAATAGTATAATACATATACATATCATTACTCTGCCACAGCTATCAAGGAGTTGATTTTAAATTGAACTGTAATATCTAAAAATTACATTCCACAAAGATGTGATGTCTCATTTCCTTAGGAGTTTGTGTTGGTTTTATTTTGCTGCACCCAAAGGACCCAGTATTTTAAAAAGTAACAAACCTCAAAATAAACTCATTAAAAAGAGGTGTACATCTCTTTTCCACAGGTTTCCTGTTTCATCTTTGATGTTTGTTTGAGTTTCAGGAGAGACAGGAATATAGAAAAGTACTGAGTATGTTAACATTGTTAAGTAGAAAACAGAGTAAGTGAAGTGTTTTCAGTATTTTCAGGCTCAAGGCTTATCTGAATAAACTCAAATTACTAGAGAGATATTAAAATATACAGTAAGAAGAACATTGTTGGATTCTTAAAAGGTACATCAGTAAATGCACGCTTCCCAAAGCTCTTGGCTTCTTTTTTTCCATAGTATTGAAGCCAGGTAAAACGTTTTGGGGTGGAGGACATCTGACCCTAAGGAACTCTTCTCCTTGTCATTGTAATTCACTACTACTGTATTTTTGCTCTGTTCCCTAAATCTTCAGAGTACTCAACACCAAAATGACATGTACATGTTTGTGCACATGACCTTTTTTTAGGTGTTTGACTTTGGGGTAAGAACTGATGAGGGCTCAAGGAATCATTACTATTACTGAACACTGTTCATTTTATCTAAGGTCTTTCTTCAGTTAATGCACATGAAACTAAAAGCTATCAAGAGATTTCATCGTTAAACTAAATTCAATATTTTCATTACAGTGAATGAAAAAAGTGGTTTAGGGATGCAGAGAATTACTGAAGTTGGGATAAAAAAATAAAAGTAAAACAGAAGTAGTTCAGGGAAAACAGCAGAAGTTCAGGGGAAAGGAACCAAACATAGTTTTGTTCTCCATATAGGGTTGGTTTATCTGAGTCTGTACTATGATACTATTGGCCGAAGAATGCCCCTGTAGCTCTACATGTAATTAAAAAAAAAAAAAAGGTCCTGCAGGTTTTATTTTAAGTTGAAAAAAACTTCGGTTTGAAGTTTTGCATTAAAAAGAGGTGGGTTTTTTTTTAATGTCTGCAAGAAATTAATGTATGAAATTGTGATTTTTCAATAATCCTTCGCTGTAAACATCCTAGCTTTGTCATTGTCAGTTTTCCAAAATTCTACTGAAGTCAGTAAAGCAAAGCTCATCCTACTCTACATTGAGTAGGGCCCCAAGCAGTGGTTGCCTCAACAGGGAAGGTGTCCTGGGACACAAGATCACTACCATTTCTTGCAGTGTTTAGATTTCCTGCTATTATCCTCCACTGGTATTTAGCATGCGAGATAGCTGTACCTTACTCCATTTTTATTAGCATTTTAGGATATATAAATGCAATCCAAGTACTATCTAAGCTAATAAAATTTATCGCCATTTATTTTTGCAGTTTGTGCAGTTTTATATAGTAGCAAGAGTACTAGACTGTCACAGATGATTTTCTGTGGATTTGCATGTGCTTGAGCTCACTTAGAAAAGATGAGTCTTGGGATATTTAGAGTTTAAAATCATTTTCTTAATGGAAACTTACAAAAGAATGAATTCCAGCCCAGCTTCCTGAAACTTCTCAGGATCAGCAGTGGCCAGTTTCTGTGATGCTGCATTTTGTGGCTTTGCAGTTTGGCAGACAATACTTGTAAGACCTTTGGTCCCGGTTCTGCTCCCATTTGTATTTGTGTAAACCAAGAGCAATCTCATGTTATCCTTGCTTTACAGCATTTCAAAGGGAGACAAGATAAACCCATATATATCACCTACCAGGGATCTGGAAAGCAGAGATTGCTTGGTGCTGTGAAGATACTGTGATAGCTATTATGCATACCAATATCAGGCTACTTTAAGTTGACTAATTAGGCAAAAGGTGAATACTAAAGAAATTCTCTGGACCCTGCTAATCTTTAATAATGTCTGGCTGTCCTTTATCAGCTCACTGCTTGTGAACATTATATGCATGCTTCTAGCTGTTTGGAGGCAGAGATGAACTGCAGCAGACGCAGTGTACTGGGAGAGTAACAGAGCTACACCATGTGCTTTTTGTGTGAGTTGATGCTGATTCCTCTAACACGAAAAGATCAATATAAGGAGAGACATAGTCTGTCAAAATATCTTTTCCATCCCTATAGTATTTATTTCTTGTTACTGTTCCAGGTCTGTGGACATATCTGGGAATCTCAGATCATCACATATATTTTGTTAGTTGTCTGACTAAGTGTAAAATTAAAAAAAAAAGGCTATCAGTGCATTTTCTGTCTAGCTTAAGTCTGAAGTGACAGTTCCATTTTAAAGAGTATGTAGACTTGACAAACCTGATACTGGGCTTAATGTAAAGGATACTTTGAAATGTAGCATTTTAGGCATAGAAAGCATTTGTACGCCTTTGCTATTCTGCCAAAGGCATGAGTTGGTCTGGGTTTTGTTTGGATTCTGCAAAGCCAGTTGGAGAAGACTCTACTGGAGGACACCCACAGTCAGAAAACGTATGCTGCTCTAAGTTCTCTGTTTCTCCATTCTTCCCCTTTAAAGCTTTTGCATAATGAGAAATACATTGTCATTCAGAGATGCCTCAATGCAACCACAAGTTCCATGACTGACATTCATGCAAAATGTTGATAGACAAATTCTTTGGTTATTTATCAACACTAAACAGTCCCCACAGACTTCACTTGGCAACCATATCCCATCATGCAAGCATTCCTATTTCCTTTCAAATCATTCATCTGTGTATGGGAGCTATTTAAACATATAAACTTACTTAGATATAAAAAATACTTGCCACATGTATTAAAAGAATGAATACTTCACTTAATAAAAGACTTTTCTTTGGCTATATAAGAAACACCCTGAATATGTGAAGAACCAAATAGATAAGAATACCTACTTCCCATATACATTCCTTGACTCACATGGAACACTAAGTTAATAGTTCAAAATGTTAGAATTTATTAACCCATGCACATATAGCTTTATCTGCATGTGAGACTGGCATAAGAAGAATGCCTAATGACTTGTGTTGCCTATTTGCTTTCAAGAAAAGATCTTTTTATTACCACAAATATGGTTTTAAAGCCATGTTATGTCTCCCCTGTATGGATTTGCTAGGAAAAAAAATCCCATTAATCTTCCTGTGAAGCAGTTAAAGACCAAACTTTACAGGAGCAGGATTTTTTACTTCTTTTATTTTCTCCCCAAGGATTGAATAAAGATTTCAGATTTTAGGTTTAGTTTTCAATGCTTACAATATTTAAAACTGAGCAGCACTGCACTGTGTGTCCCATCTATTTATTAAAATACAAAATAATATATTTTATGCAATGTTTTTAAGCACTTAACACTTAATATTTGGAAAATGATTATCTGAGACTTATATGCTAATACTAAATAAAAAAAAAACACCCAAAGAAAAACAACAAATGCTAAAAACAAAAGAGCATTCCTGATCAATTAGTTGCTGGCAGGCTGGACTTCTGCTTGTCCAAGTACTCTTCAAGAGCAGATCTTAGTGCTCCTGGATGATGGTTTTGTTCATTTATATTTTATGACATGATTCAATCCAGGGTACATAAGACATTTCTTAGCTGTCTACTTTGAAGACTCAAAAAATGCTGATCTGAATCAGACACACATATTGAGGGGCAGAATTTGTCCCAGACAGGTTCATTGAGGGCCCCTTGTTGGGCTTTGCAATGTTAGAACAGCAATGGGAAGTAGCTTCTCAAGAAGCCCTCTGTGTTACTCTTTCTAAAAGCAAGTGTGATGGAACATCAGGTAATGTAGTCATTGACAGAGGGCATGTTACAAGACCCGCCTTATGTCAACTCAGCTCTACCAGACAGAGAAGTAGGTGCTTGTCTGCTTCTTTAATGCAGTTAAAATAGCAACCCTGGGACAATAGCTGTGATTTATCATTTCAGATGTCCTTAAGTCCTTACAGCTACAGAGCTGTCTTGCCTCTAGCAATCAACCCTGCTATCAACTTTTTCATGGGGAGCATTTTTGACCATTATGGTCAGATGCCAGAAGCACAGAAAGGAAGCCCTGACAATTTGGGAAAACTGTGACAGGAAATCTAATCCTATTGACCCTGGGCCGGACAAGGGAATTTTAAAGAACCTGCTCAAAGAAACAAATCGATTCAAAATTAGTTAGCTTAAAAGAAGTTTTCTAAAGACTTGAACAAGGATCAATAAAATACAAGTGATGTTTAGAGAATGCATGCAGTAAAATAATCATTAACTTAACATCAAGACACAAACCTTAAAATCTAAGATATCCAAGTTCTAATGTGCCATAAAAATCAGATGGTTGATCTACTAAGAAAATATAAGCTTTAGAGGCCTAAAAAGTGAAGCATTTCATGACACTTGCAGATGTTCCCATCTGCAAGTAAAAAGGTATCTGTTCCATAGGAACACAGTATCAAGACAAAAACATTTTTTTATCTTTCTGTCAATAAAATGACACTACAGTATTACAGGTATTTTGGGTAGTGGTAGGAGTTAAAACTGGTTGCAGTTAGTCTCAGTCAGTTCCTTGTGATTAAAGGAGATCTGCCATGGACCAAGTGGTTACAACTTCTATGCCATTTCACATATCAGCATTTCTATTGTTTCTGTTTCCCTGATACCTTCTGGCTTGCCCTGTGGTGGAAATCTGAAATATATTTGAAAAAATCTACACTTAAAAAGCCTATTAGAGTTCTACATAGTTTTCACTACTTTCTGAATCAGAAAAGGTGCAGTAAATCACCAACCTAGATATCAACCTTAAATCCCTCTTGTTAATGTTCAACAGTTATGACACATACTGCTTGGATGAAGTTATGAGTTAAAACAGAGAAGTCAGTCCACTAATGTAGCAGAACAATATTTCAGACAGTTTGCCACACACAGCATGCTTTAGAATAACTTCAGAAAAGACCTTTATCATCAAGCCCAATTATCAATTTAACACTGCCAAGTCCACCACTAAACTATGTCCCTAAGCACCACATCTATACAGCTTTGTGTAGCCACATTCCCTTCAGGGATGGTGGCTGACCCACTTCCCTGGGTAGCCTGTTCCAGTGATTGAAAACTCTTTCAGTGAAAAATATTTTCCTAACATCCAATCTAAACCTCTCCTGATAAAATTTGAAGCTGTTTCCTTTTACCCTATGACTTTTTAATTGGGAGGAGACAAACACCCACCTGTCTACAACCTCCTTTCACGTAGTTGTGGAAAGCAATAAAATCTCCCTCCAGCCTCCTTTTCTCCAGGGTAAATAACCTCAGTTCCCTCAGTCACTCTTCATAAGACCCTTCATTTCCAACCTTCACCAGCTTCATTGCTTAACTATTTTAGTCAAGAAGCATACTGGATGATGCAGCTGCTTAGTCATTCTATGGAGTGTTTATCCTCAGCTGGGTAAAGGAAGCATTACAGATTAGCTTGCATGCTGGTAGTAGCCAGGCAGTTAATGTGTATGTTGTTGTAGGTCTTGCCCTGTGAAAGTTTTGTAGGTGATAGGTGGCAAGGTGTATTTACTGCAATAGGCAAAGAAATGTATTTTCAGAGAAGAAAGGACAGGGATTTATTGGAAGTCAGGGTTCACTAGTCCTGCTGTTGAGGATATGGCATGTATACATATTACCATCTATAGGTTTTTTGCTGGTACTAGGGCAACAAACTCAAACTAGAACACTGGTGCTTTATGATTTCTGCAATGTGTTAGTGTACTGTGTCTGTGGAAATTTATTAAAATTTACAATTGAATTAATATTTAAAATAAAAAAAAATAGTGAGTGACCTATTTTGGTTTGATCATCAAAGAGAAAGCCCTGAAGCCCAAAGACATAATGCACTATGTAAAAGATGTACATGAATAAGGACTGTCATGTTTCCCATATATGTCCTGTGTTAAAAAAAAATGAAAAAGAATCCTCAGAGAAATTAGTCAACAGACCAATTCATAGTAATCTTGATTATTAAAATTTGTGATCTGTGGATAGAATGGTTTTTGAAGCCTGGCTCACAGTTTGCAACTTTGTGCTGTCAATACACAGCTATTTGCTAGATTGGTTAGCAAGCCAATATTGTGATAGGCTTCCATCATAACAGGCTCGTTTTCATTCCCTTTTAGCTATGTTTAGCAAAATTGCTGGCTCTCAGACTGTGGATGAAACTCTCTGCTTTGGCCCACCTGATATTTTAATTCCATCACAGGCAGGTGCAGTGTAGAGCTACTAATTCTTCCTTGTTACAGGATCTCACCTTTGAAATAAAGCTGATAGCAAGTCCACAAATACAGTAACTGTCAGTGCCTGATGAATCGGGTCCTTTTGAAAGGAGAGGCATTGCTGCTATGCTGGGTTTGGGAAAATGTGATTTAGAAGGTGAATTTCCCAAGAGGGATCTGATTCTTGTGAGCTTTACCTTTAGCACATTATTAAAGGCATCCAAGCCAGTGCCAATCTTATCACAGTACATTCAGATACAAGTTTTCCAGGAGAGTGTTTTGTATCATGTAGTTGGATTTGTAACCCCCACTCTTTAACTTTCTAGAATTTAACAAAGCTGATTTTCTTATACCTGCAATTACACATTTTAAAACGCAATGGTACGTGAAGTTATTTCCTTTACCTAAATTATTCCCGTATTTCAGATAAAATCAGCTACTATAATTATTACTGTATACACTTACTCTGCTGGAAAATATCAGATTCTTTCACTTGTAAGAAATATGTGTTTCATTCAAATCTCATCAGTTCATTAGAGAGCATGTGAATTTCACCCAGAGGGCAGCAAATGATGTGTTGATAAACCCAATTATCATAATTTTGTTAGATTGACTGTCACAATGGGAAAATACCTTACTAAAAATACAAGACTTTAAAGAAGAAATATAAAGCTAGTCTGCTATAATGAGGCTATAAAATATGTATGTACATTTTAAGAGGCAACTATTGCCCCTGTGCAGACATGCAGTGTACTTGTTATTTCAAGAAGTTAGTGATGCATACATATATCAGAGAAGCATGTCATGCCATCTTCTCATTTCAGTCCACAAGAGACAAAACCAATTTAGCACTAAGTGAAGAAAATGACGTATTCACAGAGAGCAGATTTTTTCTCGGGATGGTACCGCAGAGTACAGTGGGTCTCTTTGCAGATCACAGCTCAGCTACTTCGCAGGTAGCAGTAATACCCACAGCAAGTTTACACACAGAAACCACTCTGAGTAATGAAGCACATTCCTTGGGATGATTTTGAATAACCTGTTAGGGGGATGGAACAAGTGGAGCCTTAAGGCAACCATAGTTTCCATTGCCCACCCCTGTCACATCCTCTATAATGTACCTTTTCCTCGTGCATGAAATTCTGTATTCACGGCACTTTGAATGGTGGAGGGAAGAAAGATGTCTCTAAACTAGTGTTTTCCTTATCCTTAGTCAAGCTGGGACTGGATATACATGAAATGACCTGAGTTGTTTGGCATTCATTGCACAGTTTCCTGTTCAGTTAAGGAGTCATTTATTTACAGATCTTTTCTGGAACAAAGATACGATGGAACAAAGATACGATGGCAAACTTTGGAGGCAAGGTGTGTACAGAAGCAATGGTCAT
Source organism: Heliornis fulica (assembly GCA_013399135.1). Lineage (NCBI taxonomy): Eukaryota > Metazoa > Chordata > Aves > Gruiformes > Heliornithidae > Heliornis > Heliornis fulica. Next base: position 775,828 of record VXBZ01000822.1, read on the forward strand.
AAGTGGTGCAAGGGTGATTTTTGTAAACATCATTATTTTTATATTTTCTTCACATTTTTACTTGTATTAAAACCCAGGATGTTCTTGTGTCATTCAGTAAAATATATAAACGCATGTCAGTGCATGTCATACTTCTGTGTGGAATATGGCATCTTAGGGATTGTATCCCTGTTGCAAATCATCAAGATCTTAAACTGTTGTCCCTGTTAGTGCAAATTTCTAATCATCAGGGGTTTGTTTATCCTAAGGCCTCCCCATCATGCACCTGAAAATCCTTCCTAAGAAAAGCAATAGGGCTTTAATAAGTGCTTGGGTTTTGACAAACTGCCATTTCCAATTAAAACAAAAAATATTCCACTGGAAAATTTCCAGCTACCTTCAGACAGAAACTGAAGAAAGACAAACCATGACCAACTTTTTTAGTTGTTGTTTTTTCTTTTATTTTTTCTTTCTTTTTTCTTTTGTTTTTTTTTTTAATTTTGAAGGGTTTTCTTAACAGTTAAGAATATTATCTTTTGGATTAAATTTATATGAGGAGTGTTGGATTCTCCACCCCCTCAAGTTGTCTGTCCAGGCAGGAAGTTGTTTTGAAAATTATTTTATTAGAAGAACAGAAGATAATATAAAAAATAGAAGATAAATTCTGTAAGATCTTTCTAATAATCAGATACTTGTATTGAACATTAATTTGGACAGTTATCAAAATAATTCCTTCTGCATTTAATATATAAGAAAAAGAAATGTAAAATTATTTTGCTTAGTCTTTGAAATCTCTTACTGAAGAAAAACCCCAAACCACACCAGGTTGCACAGAAGCTGATGATTGTACAAAAACTTGAGGTCAGCATACAGCGTATTTATTTTTTTACAAAAATAACTGGATTTCACAATTCTCATCTTGACCATATTACCTAATAAGAAGTATTTGTCCATTCCACAGCACAGCATCTGATAGCAAATTAAAGCTATGGTAGAATGTCATGATTCTCATGAATATTGATTACCATGAAAACAACTGCTCTATTCTCTGCTTGTACTGGCTGTTACAGCATCGTGCTTGTCATCTTGAGACTTGCTTTATGCTCTAGCTCCAGAGATTATAAAACTTTCTAAAATAAATCAGTAAAAGCGTAAAGAGAAGCAATAGAAGAATTGTGGATGCCAGCTCAAGTCCCTTGTCACAATGAGATTGTCCATCCCATATCCAAAGCTAATTTGTAGAGATCCTACAAAGGATTATGGAAATAATCTCTATAAAATGTCAAACTACCACATATTTCATTCATTTCCACTTTAAAGGGAGTCCTTCTTTGACCTTCCAAGCCCTCCACGCCCATATCTTGGGACAGTACATTTTTACATTTGATTTCTTCTCTGTAGAGACAGAAGGAAAAGAAAGAATGCAATTTGACAGATAAATATGATGTTTTAATTTGTGCTAATGGAAAACATTTTTATACTATGTAAGAGAGTGTACAGCTCAGCTTACTGCACTACTGTACTATTCACCTATATGGACTTCCTGTTCTTGATCTGCTCTGTGAATATCAATTTCCTTAATAGAACGTGTTTTCTAACTGTATAAATCCAAATAGCTTCAAAGAGTTTTCTTTTAAAAGAAATCAGTCTGCCACAGAGCCTCACATCTCCTTGGTGCTCCATTAGGTACAGATCTGGGCCACCCGGAGCTTCTTGGGGCATTATGGCCATATCATTTTAAAGTCCCATACCAGTTGCCCATGCTGGGTTTAAAAATGAGATTTATTTCAGTGAGACAGAGGACATTCCAGAAATTCACCTCCAGTCTGACTGGGTTTTAAATTTTGAATTTAAGTTGAGGAAAAAAGTAGCAATTTTAGATCATTCTAAGAAGTTTTAGGTGCCCTTTGTGCCCTGTGAAATTTAGATTTGTGTTAACAATTTTAATATTTAGATTTACAGATAGGACTGTTATTCTTGTCTTTCTTTTAGCATTTCAAATATACTCTATACACAATATACTTAGTTGATATATAATTAGGTGTACAAAATCTTACCTTGTCAATAACTGGTGCTAACACAACACTTTTGCTCCATAAGACTGCAGAGTATCTGAAGGCCCAGCTTATTTCCCACCACTGTATTTTGTGCTCTTGATGCATAAAGCTGCTATTTGGGCTCATGCTGTGTCCCTATCTTGTGCCTTTGAGTATGATATGGATTTTAGGACACATTGAAAGAAAAAAAATTCCAGCTCCCTAATTTTAAGGATAACAGAGTCTTAATTGCTTTCAGGTCTGCAGGATTCTTTCCATTGGCTTGGGATCAAGATCTACAGATTTAATAGGCATTTACCGCAGATCCCCAGGCACAATCTGGTATTAGGTGGTTACTAAATCAAACTGTTGTTCTTTGTTTATACAAAACTTTGGAAGAAACATGAATAAAAAAAAAAAAAGTATGCTTCATTTTCTCAAAAAAAATCAAAGTAGTTATGGATGGATTTGCTACTTGCCTTAGGCTTTCAAAATAGTCTATATCATGTCCATTCCATAGTCTGAAGTAAGCAAAACAGAGGAAGGATTAAAAGTATCTCTAGGCATAAAAATTAATGGAGTAGAATGAATAACAGAATCCTGGAATGGTTTTGGTTGGAAGGTCCAACTTCCCCATCAGGAGCAGGGACACAAGGTACTGCTATCTAGAAATATTTTAGCAAAGGTATGATAGAAGAAAAACATGTATAATTGTTTTCAAAAGCTATTAATACTACCAAAAGTTGTTTTGTTTTTCTTGAGTTTAGTTGTTTTTTACGTTTAAAAAAAAATATTATCAAATTAAAAAAATAGTAAGGAACTTTAAAAATTGTATTTAGGATACAAATCAAGAAATTGATTCTACATTTACATAATGCAATTAAAATTTTACCCATAGTGACCAAAAGCAATAGTTATTCAGCTTCATAATCACACAGTACAAAAATATTTCTGCCTTATTTTTATGAATGGTAAACAGCAAAATCTATATTGGACACCTAACCAAAACAGAAGACCACTTTCCATTCACTTGTATTTTTGATGCGATATTTTTGGGTTTACTTTTCAAAAGTGCAACTGACCCTAATGCAATGAGAACCTGCAATACAATCTGACAAGAATACAAATTTGTCACTAAGTTGCAACATTTCAAAACCTTTCATCAGCTACCAGAAATTTCCAGAATGAAGAATATTTTTTAGACAAATTAGCCTACCTACCAACTCAACAATGACACAGTAAGTCACAGTTGCCATTAACAAAGATCAATCATATTATTTATATTAAATGGAATTTGAATATATTTTTAGTCTCATCTTAATCCTGCTGAAAATATTGGCCACAATGAAGTAAAAACCTACATAGAAATAAACAGAAATAAACACATTAATTAGTTGTTAGCATGGTTTGACTTACACATTACAGAATCATAACTTGAGACTCTAAGGAGGATGACGTTCAGATCAGCTGGGAGGAATTACACATCTCTGGGAAGGCAGTCACTGATCACTGTACATCAAGGAGCACCATCATGAAGGATGAGGAAATTCATATAGACTGGTGTCCTTACTGTGAGACTTAACCTCACAACATTACTTGTGCATGATGAAGTAGAATTTGACTTACCACTACAGGAATAGGTAAGGGAAATAATAGAATATAATAGAACCAAAGGTTTTGGGAAGGTTTCTAAGAAGAGATATATACTTATAAGCATGTCTATTTTCTATCTAAGAAGAGATACATGCTCAAGCAGGTCATCAAAGGAAATGAGTCCCAAAACAATGCAGCCTTCTAAGGTCTAGACCTAAAAAACTGTAAACACTTGAAATACATTAAAAACTTTACAGTAAAAGTTTTTTGTCTACTTATGCATGAAAGTCTAGTCACTCTCTAGAGTCTCTTAAAAACTCTCTTAGACAAGCTGGTTGCTTTTTCAAGACAGGCAAGTATGTGTTTTTAATCAATGAGTACAATTTAATTAAAATTTTCTAGCTTTAGTATTAGTAATTTGTTGCAATTCTGCACACCTAAACTGTAGTGCAGCTGAAGTGCCAGTGTGCTTGTGAGTGACATGGTCACTTTTACATGGAGAATTTATCTGTATGAGCAGTATTTCTGGAAACTAATCACCACAAGACATGGGGCATCTGGAAAACTGCCTTGTAGCTTTGAAAGCACAGGGAGAAGCATGTGCTCAATTATTTTCATAATAGACACAGTTTTTGACATCTGGTAATCCTGTTTTAACTCATTGGGGTTTTGAAACCACATATCCTACAATTTTGGAAAATGCCTTAACACCAGAAGAGAGTTTATTTTTCCTGTAGAATATTCTACTGCTTTTCTTACTGCTGTAAAAAAAAAAAAAAAACAAAAAACCAACAAAAAAAAAACCCCAAAAAAACCCCCAAAAAACCCCAAATAACCCCAAATAACAAGTATAAAAACTATGGTGAAGGATAAGCAGGATAATGGATGGACAATGGATGGATGAGCAGGTTCCAGTCTATAGAGTGAAAGCAGTGGGATTCAGACCCTGTTCAAGGTCTGTATCTGAATTTAATGTAAACTAGCTACTGGAAAAATAGTAGAACTAATTTGTATCAGAAACAAAACTGATTTTTCCTCTTCCTGTGGTACCCAAAGTACCCTCACTACTAGGCTAGACTAATGCTTCCTCTAGCCAGGGATGCTTGGCTTCTCTTTTAGAACATGGCACAGATTTAACAGGTTGCATGAAGTTCCTCAAAGTAGTTCATAGCCAAATACATACATATTTTCATGCTGGATCTATCCCTGGGATATACCTAGCTTTTTTAATACCCATATTTCACCTTAAACTTTCCCAGTTCAAGGGTAAATTGCAGGCATCTATGTAGTTTAAAGTGGGGGGAAAAAAAGTACAATAAACAAAAAGCAAAATTACAGGATGCCAAGAAATCAGAATAAAAAAATCAGGGAAAAAATCGCTGGAAAAGATTTTAAATAATTATTAAAGGAAGTTAAAATAATTTGTCTTTCAAAACCAGCTTCTTACACCTTTGAAGAAAATAAAATGTGCAAGTGTTTCATTGCAGTTCATGTGTCACACAGGTCTGCGAGGCTTTAAAGCAAACAGTAAAATGATGGACTGATAGTGGGCTTTTGAATTCTCATTTTTGGATGATGTCCAGACACATCACTGTAACTTGAAGAGGGACTTAGATAGGAAAATTATAATTTTAAACTATTTGCGTCAACATATCTTGGGAATCTAGATGTCTCTTGAAGTTCTAACATGAACTGCAGAGACAGTCTTTTAAGTATTAAGTTTCTATTTTTCACTGATCTGTGATGTCTGGGCTGCACTGTTGTATTGATATGCTTTACATATCATAAATCACATACCATCCATTCTGTTTTTCCCATAGTTTAAGGTAATGTGATTTTTTAAAGTATGTTTTTATTTATTTTAAACATGTAACATTTTGGAGGTGAATGAGACTGTCCATTTCACCCAGTTAAAAAGGGGAATGCAGCATAGTATAGTGACAACTAATCATGGCCCTTATATGTACCGCTGCATATATAGCTATATCAAACTATGGTACTGGCTTCTCTCATCTGTGTGAAGCAGGTTCTGAAAAACTTGGCCGTGAGGTCTGTCCATGTATTGGGTCTGCATGGCAAGATTTTGGTGGCATGGGGCATACAGGGGTGTTTTTTGTGAGAAACTTCCAGAATCTAAGCCCATGTCCAATAGAGCCAATGTCAGCTGCCTCCAAGACAGACCTGCTGCTGGTCGAAGCTGAACCCATCAGTGGTTCATGTATGATTTACTGTATTACCACCAAAAAGAGAAGAGAAATGAACAGTCATGAACTGAAGAGAATCTCTGATGCTCATGTGGAAAAAAACGCAAGCAATGTTTTACAGCAGACAAGGCAAAGCATTCATGGCTTCTTTGTTTGCTATCTACATATGGAATAACATTAGTGAAAAGCTCTGGTTGTAATCACAGTTCTATCCTTCCTTCATCACTTCTTCAGTGACTTCTGCAGGGTTCACATGCGCAAAACCACCTTTCAAATGTAAATGTAAAAATCTCTTATCTGCAATAAGGGTCTTGCACAGCATCTCGATCTGTGAATGATTATCAGAAAAGTACCAGGGAAGGTCAAAAGATATGACTCCTATGTTATCCTATTCAGTGCTTACTGACACAGAAAACTAAGCCAGCAGATCTTTTCAGGTTTGTAGCTCTGCTGCTTTAGTCCTCACAATGCAACCCGGCATTCCTCCACCACATTCAATGAAGATGGAGACATAATACTTGAAACTCATCAAGGATCTGGAGAATAGTAGGATCCTCTCATGCAGTTAACCAATTTTGAATCACTTCAAGAAGCAGAGACTGTGCAGCTGGGGAAAAAAATAAGTGAAGCCCTTCACAGAAGACAAATACAGAATCTTTAATGTGTTTACTTAGATGAATAATGAGATGATTTTATTTGGATGTTAATATTCAGAGAAAAGTTTCTACTACTTCCAAGGACAAGTTAAAAACTGCCAACAAATTTATAGGCAGTGCCTAGATAATCATTGACACTACAGATGGTTCTAGAGATATGCAGACTCTTTCTTGGGTCTGGGAGTCTCAAAGACCTGGAAGAAGCACAAATAATTCTTTTTGAGAAATGTTTTGCCTCTTTATTAGGTAGGTGGGGGTTTTTGGTTGATCTTTTTTTTTCACTGCTTTTATCTTCCTCCCCCCCCTCCCCCCTCCCAACACACACAACCTCCACCCTCAAAGCAGAAGAGAAATAGTAGTTTCCTCCTCAACCTCCACCAATTTTCCTGACGTCGTAATTAAAGAACTGACAGGGAAAGTGCAGTACTTGCTGTGAAATGAAATTGTTATACTAAAGAGAGTCCTAGACAGCTCAGTGATAAGATAATTTAGATGGCAAGGGAAGACAGCTAATGTATATGTGGGTATAAATGACAGAGTGGAGATTCGAGCTTTTGAAAATGTGGTTTAGACATCTCTTCTTGAGACTGTGGGGAAGAAGGTGCAGAGCTGTGCTTTAAGCATTCATGCCAGTCATAGGTAGAAGCTGAGAGCTATTGAACAGGAGCTGCATCTGAATGAGAATGGAAGAGACAGAAGGAAATTGATGGCAGGTAAGTGTTGTTAAAGCAGAACTGTGTAATGAGGGAAAAAGGTAACAACTAGGAAGAAAAAAATGGAGGTTTCCTAAAGAGAAGGAGCCAAAGCATTTTGAAATATTGTTTCTTTTCAGATACAAGAAGGGATAGTGGAACAAAGTAGCTGAACTGTAGGTATAAAGTGAACTTCTTTTTTTCCCCCTTTTTTTAAGCAAAACATGATGAATGGCATAGAAATGACTTTTGGCTTGGTCCCAAGAGAGACCTAAAATATAAAGATATAAAGCCCATTAAAAAGGGTGATTCAGGAGGACTGGAGCATGTGGTTTAATATATATAAAAGGAGAATATCAGAAGAAAGGAATGACATTTGCAAATTTCCTGCCAACATAAACCATTTGGACTGAAGTGAAAGATAGAAATGCCAAGAAAATAATTACAGGAAACTTTTGAAGACTTTGTAGGTCTGAGTGACAATCTAAACCAGGAAGTGTAAGCACTACAATGCCCATAATAAAGTGTCTCCATTACTCTGACATTTCAAAATATGAAAACCATGAAGTATTCCTGAAAGGGGCTAATTTGAGAATCACTGCGATGTGTGCTTCTTGAACAGCCAGAGAGACCCACAGCTTTATTTGTTTACTTCAAAGAAAGGAGCCATGTAGATAAGTTATTGGTATGTGAATGGTAGATGGTGATGAAAAATTAGACTTCAGACACCCTAAAAAGGTTACTGCAGAAAACTAAATATTTGAAGTATTGAGAATTTGTAAAATGCTCTAAAAGATTATAATTTGAAATTGAACAGAGGTGAATGACACAGCTAAAAAAGAAAGCTGACAAGAAGTATGAGCAGCACTCTGAACCAACCCTTTGAGGCTTTGCTTGTTTTTCGTTTAGTCAATATTTTAGTTTCACATCCTTGCACAACCAGAATACTGGATCACCAGCTGTAGAATCAAATTACATTTTTACAGAGTATATGTTTTATATTACAGCCAAAGTTAGGACAGACATATCTTTTAAGAAAGCTTAATCATGAGAGATTTCTCATTTATGTTTTTGTAATACTGGCTTTGAATAAGGTCGAAAAGCAATTCTTTTAGGTCATCTCCAAATTATGCATATGATTTTTAAAATTTGACTTTAATAGAAGATGTTTACAGAAATCACAGTTGAATCGTGACCTCCTTATCAAAAGTAGCTAAATCTCAGTTCTGTAAACAAATGATGGAATAGTAAGTGTGAATGAGTGCAAACTGTAAAAGTCAAGGCAATATCTTCTAACATTCATAAAGAGTCTGGGAAAGGCTATCGATAAACTTGCATGCAGTGAATGTTACTTTAATATCCACAGGCTAATGAAAAATGAAATGTTGTTGAACAAATCTGTGAGTAAAGGATAAGTGAATTTCCACAAAATAATTTGTTCTTGTTAATGGAAAAATGTTTGAAGACAGAGTGGTGATCTGTTTCTTGATCTGATTTGATAATGGTTTCTGTGTAGAATTTACTGAAATAAATTCCAGGTGCAATCAGCACCTAACATGTTTGGGTTTTCACTTGTCTTTCTTTCCTTATTTCTTCTCTTTTTTTTTTTATTTTGAACTCATCATTGTGTGTTTTTTCATTTGTCTGTTGAAATTCATTATGCCTGTTTAGAGACTCTGCCTTATTTTGTTAACGTAGTGCAATAATCCTGAAATATTTGTTCATTATAGTTGATGGCATCAAATCAGATTACCTTACATAGCAACCGTTACCAAGAAAGTCAACATCTAAAGCTATATAATCTGTGTTAACATTGTTAAATGCTCTTTTCTTTTTTTAAAATTTTATTTTAAAGCCTCATCTAACCTTCCTTCTTCAGTGGGAAGTTTTTTGGTTGGTGGTTTTTTTTTTTTTTCATATAGTTATGCATGATCCCTTAGCAGTAAAACAACCCACAGTCTTGATAAGTGAAAGACTGAATAGTTCTCATACTTTGAAATGAGCCTGAACAGCAGTCAAAAGAGAGAAAAAGTTAGGATGGCTTGTTTATCTCAGAGAACTGTAAGATAAATTAATCTGTAAGGTGTTTACAAGCAAGTTTAGACACGTTTGGTGTGGATTCTGCATCTATAAAATAGCAGCAATAAAGAAGACGAAAGAGAAAGAACTTGATTAATGGAAAAAATCTATTACATCTGTCTCTTTAAGCACTTCTGCATCATGTTGAACCATGTGATGGAACAGCAATGGACGCAGGCAGAAGAGAGGCAGTGACAAAGATTTCTGGAACTAGCCTATGAGCACCTAACTGCCATCTCAGAATGGAAGTTACAGTTCTTTGGTTCGGCTCTGGCCTGTCTGCTCTGAGTTCCTCTCTTAGATACAGACATCTGTGGGAGCAGTTTTGAGACATCATTCAATCCATAAATTTCTAATACTCTTCTCATTCTTGTACCTACCCAGGTTAGGCCATGCCTAGACTTTCTAAGAGTCTTTATTTCCTCTCATGCTGCTCATGCAGAAAAGTATATATTATACTTACTAACCTTTTGATGGTGATCTTGAGCTACAGATTTATTCAGCAATAACCACGACTCATGCATGTACGACATAGAACCATTGAATCATAGACCCGATAGGATCAGAGAATTACACTCCCAAAAAATTCAGCTTCAAGCTTTGCAAAAGTTAAATTAAGAATAACACTAATGCTATCTTTAGATTAGTTAGAGAGTTAACATACTCATCTATTGATCCATGTAATTCCTTAAAAGTGTTGGTGCTTATTCATTGCTTTCTGTAATTATTTCATCCTGCAATAAGCAGAGGCAATATGTTTTAAATTTTTTTATGGTAATCTCCATATTTTTTCCCAGTGAATAAAGATCTTAGCAGAACAAAGTGAAATATAGTGCATAATAAGCAATTTTATATCAAGAGGAACAAGAGAATTATGGAAAGAGACAGCTGGATTAACTCAGTATGAATCTCAGTATGATTCACAAAAAGGTGGAGGAGGCAGTGGCTACTTCTGCCCACAGCCTGTAAAGTTGCTAGAGCACTTATCTGCTGTGCTGAAGTGCTGAGACCAAAACTCTCTTTACACTTGATTTAGAGCAAAGACTTGAACTTAGCTTTTCAACATCTCAAGAGAATATAACTCTTGGCTTTTAGGATACTCTGGAATGAGTAAATATCCATCTCCTTTTGAAGAGTGTCTACTTCATGTAACTAAATATTAATTCAGGAAAAGAATAAGAATGACATTGTATAGTGTAATTTTTAAGCTACTCAAATGAATGGAAAGACAGCTGGATTCTAGCCTGTTTCAGTGCGTGGTGGCTGCTGTCCATTGCTTTGTTTTTACTCATTTTGTATTTACAAAATACAAAATCTCTAATGTCTTAATCCCCTTGTCTCTTCAGAAACTTTTAACATTCTGAAAAGAACAGCTCTGATATTACTGAAGTTTTTCTCCATATTTTGCTTGATACAGGTGTAAAAATTATATTTGAAGTTGTAAATGGATGCTCCAGATTGTTATTTAAGTTTTTTTTCTCAAAGTTTATTGAATAGTTGAAATACAAATCAGACTACAGATGCTTATAATTAACTTGACAAGTGGTTTTGTTATTGTTATTATTTTTGTTTTTCATTCTTAAACACCTTAGCCAGTGCCTGTTTATTTAGCACAGGAAGTCTGCATGGATTCCTTTGACAGGAGGGAGAAATTAAAATCACAGATGTTTAGCCTTTCTAACACTTTAAAAATATTTGTTCCAGTTTAGTTAAATTCAGATTAGATTCAGACCACAAGGTTTAAAATTGCCTACTTTAATTTCTTAGAAGACTGAAAAATGTCTTATACCTGGACTGGCAAGTAAAATTCCTTCCTCTACCAGACTATTAGTAATTTAATAAAATGTCTTTTGGGAATTTAAAAAATTTCTAGACCAGAGTAACCGAAAAACTCCTTCTTGCCTTAGGACTCTATCGCAGTTAACTACAATTTCTTTGCTCTGTGAATTTGGATTTGACTGGTCCGAATACCACTTCCACTTATTTTGGGATGTAAGAAGATTATTTAAATGTATGTGGCTCTCAAGCATGCCAATCTCTCTAAAGCTTTATATGTCTTCTGGCACATCTTTTGGCAGCTAGAGTATTAAATATGGTAAGCAGATACAAAGATGATTAAGGAGTGATTTGGCATTTGGACAAAATATATTAAAATGTATATTTCTTTAACGGTATTTCAAAATCTCTGCTTTTACCGCATATGGGATAGCAGCTTCAATCTGAGTTAAGTGAAAATATAAATCACTATCTATGATGATCAATTTGTCTGCTGTAGTACTTTTGCTGAAGAATGAAAAAAATGTACAGGAGAAACTTTAAAGAGATTAAGGAACTTCTGTGGCTGCAGTAGGGTTTCAATAAATATCAGTTAATAACAAATATTTTTGCCTCTCCAAGTTTCCTATTACAGTGGCAATTTCCTAATGCTAACCCATGAGAGAAGATAGGGGTAGTCTTCCTTAACTATTAAATAATACTCCATTACTTTTAAATGATATTTCATCAAATATGACATCTCATTTCATCACTTTTTCCATTGTAAGACTATTGTAAGACTATTTTTCCATTGTAAGATGATACTTAAATCAAACATGTTTTTATGACACAAAAAAATTTAAGTTTAGTTAACATAACCTGTTAATATGATCATTGTGCAGTTACAGAAACTTTTAGGCCTGTCCTTGCTCCATGTGAACTCCCAACAGGATTTGCAGAAACTCCTTGTACAGTTGAAGGATGGAAAAATCACAAAACAAACAGAGGCATTCTGTAAACCTTAAATTCTACACAGAGTTTCTGAGGACTTCAAAAACAGGGCCTAGTTTCAAGTGCACTGAAGTCAGAGACTCAACTTGGCTTTAGAAACCTTTGATTCTTTTTATATTCACTAAGTCATTTTGCTGGTGATAAAAATAAGAGTTTAATCTCTTAAGCAGGAATAATTATAAACAGTCATGCTGTAGTTACACTTTTCACTGCATCTGGTAGAAAGAAATAGAATGAAAAATAAAAGGATTCAGTAACTTGTCGTTGACTAAAAATAGAGCACTCTACATAGTTAGATTTCTGGTTATGGTTTTGAGTTATTTGAATATGTCTATCTCCAGGAGGGTCAATCTTACTCTTCTGCTGTCACCAATATTTCCTGCTGTTCCATAATTTTCTTTGTGTTGTGACTGAGGAGTAACTTTAGCATTTCATAGACTCACAGAATATCCTGATTTGGAAAGGACCCATAAGGATCATCAAGTCCAACTCCTGGCTCCACAAAGGACCAGCCAACTCAGAGCATGTGACTGAGTGTATCATCCTTGAACTCGGTCAAGCTTGGTGCTGTGGCCATTTCCCTGGGGAGCCTGTTCCAGTGCCCAACCTCCCTCTCAGTAAAAGGCCTCTTCCTAATGTCCAGCCTAAATTTCATACCACTCCCTCAGGTTCTATTGCCGGTTGACAGAGCGAGGAGATCAGTACCTGCCCCTTCACTCCCCCTCGTCAGGAAGCCATAGACCACGATGACGTTTCCCCTCAGTCTCCTCTTCTCCAGGCTGTACAAAACAAGGGACTTCAACCTCTCCTCATAAGACTTGCCCTCCAGACCCTTCACCATCCTTGTTGTCCTCCTCTGGACACTCTCTAATAGTTTTATGCCCCTTTCCAACCCTGCAAATTATGAGGCACCCAAGTTTTAGTCTTATCCTTTGGGTTCTTTTCCACCCAGGGTCTCTTTCTCTGAACATTTTTTTCCAATTTCCTGATAGCCATGACAGCTTGTGTGTCTCAGTAACAGTGCAGTGTGTGCTCTAACTTTTTTAGTATCTCTAAATAGTTTAATATATTTCTCTCCTCAAAATAGAGGTTTTAGATTAATATCAAAATCATTTGAAGCATTACTTGGCTCGGAACAATATTTTCTGAGAAATTATTTCATTTAGAAGGCAAACCAAATGTTTCTCTTATGCACCTTTCCCATTCAGCGATGCCAATCTCTGCATGCTATCTTCCATTACCAAAAACTTCCCTAAGATAGATTTCATATTTTAAATAACTGTTCTCATAAGAATGAAAAGAAATAACTAAGCAGTACCAATGAGAAGAGTCCAGCGCAGAGCCACCAAGAAAACTAAAAAACTTTAAAAAAAATTTTTAAAAAGTGAGATTTTAGCTCACCTGATCAACATAAAGCAAAAAAATCCAAGGAAATCATAAAGCTCATAGGAAATTTTAAGATAGATTAATATGTTTCTTTCTCTAGTAAGTTATCTGAATCTCATCCTTTTCCTCACATATTATGAAGGTATTAAACTAAATTAAATAATTTACAAAAATTAAAATACTTGTGAATGTATGAGATCATGATAATCTAATAACATAATTGGCTAGTACAGTGATATATATTGTGAACAATGATTACTGAAAGTTGATATTCACTGAAACAAGAACAGCACAGAGAGGGTCCTTGGAAAATGACAGAAGGTTTACTAATTTTCATGATACTTTGTAAATGTTATGACTGCAGCTGAACTTATTTGTTCATATATATATATACGAACATACATACATACATACACTCCAATTTCTTCATGGAAATGATCTGCTTCCCCCAACTTCATATATTTTGGATTTCTTTTTTATTAATCCAACCTCATGTTTAGTTTGGAGTGGAATTGACTAATTAGAACTTGGTAAAATTACGACAATGAATTTTCTTTCTACTTGTTGATGGCGCAGAATGCAAACTAAAATGTTAGTCTGCTGTCGTTTTTCATAGCATTCTTCAATTTTCTTTTATATTGAAGCCATGTTATTTTAAGTAAGAAACTATTAAAGGTATTAATTTATTTATGAGAGACTTCTTCCTGTACAAAAAAAAAAAAAAGGCATTTCCCCACTGTTACCACACTATAGCATCTAAAATACCACACGTCTTTCTCAGTGCTCAGAAGAGGAAAAGACAGTTTTGTCTCAAATACCTTTGTTTACTATCATGTATATGGACACAGAAAGATAAACTGCTCCACTGGCACATTTTGATTATTTATTTAAGCTTCAGAGAGAAATAATATCAATAATGTAAGTTTTATTGTCAGAATGGCATGAAATAATGCTTCTGTCCTTTATTTTCGCCCATCTCTCTCAACATTGCTGGAGAAACATACCCAAGATATTACACTACCCTAACAGTTAATCAATTTTAGACTAATGGTTTTCATGTCCTTTTGTTAGAGGTTCCCCCTCCTTTTCCTTGAGGGGCTGCTGTTTACTCTGAACCATAGCAACCAGTCAAGCAAGCAGAATCAGTAGCTCCCTCAGAAAGCAACACCAACTCTGCTCCATACATGATCTTGCAAAGAGTGCTTCATAGCAGCCATTCCCATCCTCCATTACTAGGTTTATAAGCATTATTTCTCATTAATGAGGCATACTATCAAGAGGGGGCAGTGATATCAATAACCCTACCAGCATTGCTTGGTTGTCTCCAGGTAGATACAGTTGAAAGGTTCTCTCAGTGGTGCTGTATGTAGTTTGGATCCTAGTGACATAAAAGTAGTTCTTTTTGTGCTAGGAAGAGATCAGCTTGTAGCAGCAAAGAGGTTTTGCAAAGGCCATATGGCTGAAAAAGACCATCCTAGTAGAACTCCTTTCCTGTAGTAGCTTCCAGTAGGTATCGCAGCAGCCCAGCAGAAATAGGAGCACTAGGAAGTGATTATTAACCATTGCTTCACATGGCTTGGCACCAGCAGATATTTCCATAGATTTTCATCATTCTTTTGAAGCTTACCTGTTCCACCTGGAGAAGATATTACTTTAGTCTCACACTTTCCATCAAAGTAGGAGAAAATTCTTAAGAATGTTTTTGGAAGAAAAGGTGGTAAAGATAAATCTGCTATGTTCTTACTATTTTTGCAATGTATCTCTTCTTTAAGCAAGTGCTTTAAGAGCACAAGTCTTCAAAGAGAACAAGAACAGCAGAGTACATATAATAAGGGTTTAAATATGCTTAAAGGATGCTTAAATAAAATTCTGATTTTTTTTTCCTAGAAAAAAATCACATATTTTTCTAGCTCTTAAAGTGATTAATGACACCGAGAAAGGTAGATATTTTCACCATTTGGAATTAAATCAAGTATAACAAGTATTGCTCTCTCTAGTGTTTTAACTAAACTGTGATTTGAAATTTATAAGAACAGTTATGTAGTTCATTTATACTGTTGACTGAACGTAAATAAATTTTACTGCTCTCGAGCAAGGCTTGGGTGTCATTAGCTAACTTGCATCTTCAGATCAATTGGGAAAAGAACAAAAGTGCTTATCTCTTAAAAATTTTCAAGGAATTTAATCATTAAAAATTCAAATACTGTCTGACTTTAGGTAGGAGACAGTTTTTTTTTTAGAAAAGCATAGAATAAAATAATCCTCAATTGAATCCCCGTTATTATATTCAATGAACATCAAGTGAATATATCAAATTAACAAAAATCCATCAAATTCCCTCTTGTCAAATAAATTGATGGTTTTATATTGGGAACTTTTGGAAACATGTTAATCGCTCATCAACCTTAAATTTAAGGACTGGAACAGTTCAGGAGATGTTTTAATTAGTATATTTATACTTTACAATCTTTGCTTTCTCCATCTGTTTTCTTCTGGATGCTGAATAAAATAGGTTTTGCTTTCTTAAATACTGCATTGTAGATGTTCTGATATGCTGTAATTTTCAGTGCAACCAGCTAATGAACCTTGTAGTAGAATGTTATTTCATTCAGAAATTAAAAAAAAAAAAACCACAACCCCCCCCCCCAAAAAAAACAAACAAAAAAAAAAACCAAAGTAAAAAAAAGAGAACTTCAAGACCAGGACCATGCTAAGAAAAAAAAATATTCAGGCTCCTAGGAATGACTGAGGTTTGCTGCCAAATCACACTAGAGCCCTACCTGTTTCGTATAACTCTGCACAGTCTGAGGAGTTCAAAGCACTGTGCAAGGAATCATTAATTAGAGCGATTGCCAGTGAGGTGTAGCTTTGCTCTTCAGTCAACTTTTTGTGAAAATGTTGTTCCACTATGTGAAGAAAAGCAAAAAACTAGTCTCCCTGGTTTACTGTGGCTGGCAAAGACACTGTCTATCACTGAGGAGTATTGTTATAGGAAGTTTCAACAAAGTGCATGCATATTTTCAAAGCTGCAGTGAAACTACATGACCTTTCAATTAATATACAAGAGGATACCTGGAATGTGAGATAATACAAATACATTGTGCACCAAAGTATTTGAATCACATATGAAACATTTTTTGTATTTACCTTAACTGTCAGACTAAAAAGCAGCTGTGTCTCTTCAGTATTCTTCCAAAATATTTTTTTTCCACTGCTGTTTGTGTCTCAAGTTTAATTAAGCTTTATGAATTTTTGTAAAGCTGGAAGACTTAGCAAAAGCTTAGATAAGCTTGCCTGGCAAGAACACCCTTACTTTCAGACTAGAGCTGGTTTTAATTGGATGGTGGAAAAAACAGTTTATTGCAATAAGAAAATCAAACTCATTGTAGAAGCCTCTAAAATATTTACAGTATAAAGAAGAAATAAATGATCTGGTAAGATGCTGTAGTATTTGATGGAGGTGTAAGTCTCAATATCAGAGACAATGGTTAAAAAAAAAAAAAAGAAAAAATAGGAGGTAAGAAGAAGAATTGACTAACCCTTAAAATAGATCTTAGGCCATCTATATTGTGCTGCCTTTATTCAGTAAATTAAGCATGCAACCAAGATGACATCACTTCGGTCCTCAAATAATCTACCCCTTTCTATGATCTTTCCCACCTTTCGTTGTTCAAGCACCTCGTGAAGGATGAAGTGGATGCTAATATTTATATAGCACTTAGCATAATTGGGTCCTGACCTGGCTACACACAACAGTTATATAAACACATATAAAAAAAAAAAAAAGAAACAGAACTGCTGTAGGGCTCAGCATGCACTCATTCCTAGAGCTGAGTTTTTGTTGGTCCTCTGGGCACAGGAAATATCAGATATATTATGAAACACTGAGTGTGGTATGTCAATAAATTAATATTTAACAATCAAGAGAGATTAGGATCTGAATGTTAGCTTTAGGAAAACACTCTAAGATTCCAAACCAAAAACAATGGTCAAAGCCCAACAGAAACCAATTGACTTGAAGGGTTAAATAGACATTTGCAGAAGTACTATACTTAAGGTTTGAAAAATACAGGTTTAGGAAGAGGAGTGACCTAATATAGAAATGTTAAACATACAGTTTGAAAAAAAAAAAAAAACCAAAAAAAACCTCAGGACTGGCAATGGTGTGGGAAGAATTACTCTTTTCTGTCTAGGTTAAATCTGACAAAGAGCCAAGTCTTGATTTTTCTTGTGAAAAACAACAACAACAAAAAGTAGGTTAATAGAAAAGTATAGGTTAAAGAGTTGTGTAGATATCATTGAAGGAGTTGTTCTTTCCCTAAAATAGTCTGTTTTAAGGAAACACATGGCTCCTTGGGAGTTTCAAGAAAGGTTTCTCTAACTCTGTAGCATCACTGTAGAAACACATGTGTGTGATGAGCTTACAGAAAAAGTCTCCACTGCCTCACTTAGAAGACTATTTTTTTTTCTTCGGTCTGCTAGCGAGTCTTTTCTAAAAAAAAAAAAGGCTGCAGCTGGTAAGTATGCAAGGAGAGACAGAGGAAGAGTTTAAAGTGTACATGCACAAACATCTCAAATACAATGCCTCAGGTGATCAAATATTTTTTGTAATCATCCAAACATCTTTTTATCTCATCTTTGCAAGTGAAGCATTCGTCAGTATACAAGTGACTTCTGTTCAAAAAATTTATCTTCTAGGTGTTGTTTCAATCTTTTGTTTATATAAATATATTTATAAACCTATGAATATTAATGCAGAATCAAACATGAATTACAAAACTAATATAAAACTGATTAGTATCTTACCTGTTGCTTTTCAAAGCCTTTAATATTTGTAGTTGTAAAATTCTATTAGAGCAATGAAACTTTGAGTATTGCATTATCTAGAACTTTGTGCCAACTTCTCCTGGTTTTTTTTTTCAGTTTTCACTGTTGGAATATATAGGGTTTGTATCAGGAACTGTAGACCATTTTAATAACCTTTCAACGTGAAATTCTGTTAACTGATTTTAAGTATGTTTTCTCTCACTTGAGACTGTCTTACAGTGCCAACATAAAACTGGCTTAAGTTTGTCAATAAAAGCTAATGGCACTAGCTCCTCTTTTAATATACGCAATGCATTTTACTAGAGGTAACACTGTATTTTTGTGAATTTGAATACTAATTATTCTATATGCTCTTTAGTTATAAAGATTAAAATATTCTGCTATTCTTTCCTTCTGTCCTAATTTTGTCTTCTTTGGTCCCTATTAGATCACCAAGGCTCTCTGGAGTATATCTCAGGTTTAACTATTTACTCACCAACTGGTCCTGTCAAAAACCACTTTTCTTTTGCAAAAAAAAACCATTCTAACTCATTCTCCAGAAAGTATAAAAACATGGTAGCTTAACAAGCTTGTGCAAAAGCCCATCACAGTCAGCCTCCATTTTATCAGTTAAAATGTTAGATCAGGTTTCTGATCATGTCTCAACAACCTCCAGCTGATGAAGAGCTCCCTGAATAGCAGCTGAAGAGAAAATGCAAGGACACCTGAGAATCAGCTGTCATTATCCTGAGTCCAATGCTTTACATCCCTAACTTAAAGGACAAGTTCTAACAAACAAATATTTACTGAGAGAACACTTTGGGAAAAGTATAAAAGAATTTGTGAGAAAATTTTCTCAAGTTCATCTTGCAACACCTTTTTTACTGCCAGGATATCTGTTGTGGTGTACTGTATGGAAAAGTTTAAGGGAAACTGGAGTACTGAAGAAATGAAGCTTCACGTAATTAATTTCCTCATGTCCACTTAGAACTAGTACAGTGGAAGTTGTTTAAAGAGATGGTGAATTCTGCAGTATAGGTTTACCTATGACTCCTGCACGGTCAGGACCCAGCCATCCTATTCATCTGATTTTTCAGTTGTGTCCAGTCATGTTATACTGGCTCAGTTATACTCCCTCTTGTGCCTCCTCAAACTAAGAGGAGATCCAGAACAAAAGGGGAGCACTGTGCTACCTGACAGCTGAATTCTCTGTGCTGAAATCTATGAGTGAAGGCACCCAACCCTATCAATTCTTTGTCTCTGCTCCTCAGGAGGAGGGTAGCCATCTGGAAAAAGGAGGGGGAAATTGTGCTTGCAGTGGAATCTTATTTTTCTAAAAGAATATTAGATCTGCAGAGGGCTACTGTGAGATACACAGAGGAGTCTAAGCTTTAGTAAACAATCATATTTATATAAAATCTACCTGCAAAAGTATTGCAGAGTATAAAAGTCCCTAGAACAATAAATCTTCTTGCTTTTCCTGATGGAGATAGATTCTAAGGTCATCAACTATAAGGATCAGATGAGTCTCACATGAGTACTCTGGCCCAGAGCTGCACTGGTAATAAACAGGATTTTTATTACATTTCTAAGTGCACCATGACATGTGTTAAATTACTGTAGGCTTCACAAACTGCAGCTCAGAAGTGTACAATTGGATAGTTCAAATTTGTTCCCTTTGCTCCATTTCAACACTGCCTCAGTTTTTCTTGCAGAAAAAAAGAACAAAAAACATTTTGTTTCTTTTATTCACTGTCTGATCAGACATATTCAACTTTTACATAATTATGGTAAAGGAACTCACAGATTGTTCCTGTTGTCAGAGAGGGAAATACTTCCTCACTTGTACTTTTTAACTGTAACGGATCCTTCCATTTTATGTCAGTTTTTCTGTCATTAATCTAAGCTTGCATCTAAAGTGCAGGATGTAGAAGACCTCCTCAGTTCCTGATACCAAGATACATTTCAGCTTTCTATCAGTCAGGATTATGACATACACCCACCTCCTCCTGGCCATTTTGTCTAGGCTACATCAGAGCTTAGCGTACCAAACACCACATTTGCATCTACAATATACCCCTGTCCTAGACAACCTCTTGGTTCAATAGAAATAGCAGTAAATTCAGACATACTAATCCCAAGAACTGTATTTTTTTTAGGTTTTAATTTAGATTTTTTTTTTGTTAAAATAAGTGAGTCTACTTCTCACGGGGTCTCATTATTTGGGATATGCTTCATTAGTCAATAGATGCATGTATTTCCACCAGTGTTAGGTCAGATTGTTAACTTTGTTTCTGTACTTGGACACTCTCACTCCATTGTAAAAATCAAGACTGAAAAAAGTCATGACTCACAGAGAATCAGCTTCCAACTCTCAGCTGAGTCTCAGTTTTCTCTCAAGGAGAAAACAGATATACACACAAAAGTATTGTAGAAAAATTCAGTGCAAAACTAAATAAGTAAATGGGTTGTGGCACTTTTTGTTTTATCACTACAGGCAAAGCTAGGGACATATTCAAGTCTCTGCTTTTAATGAAACAAGTATGTCTCAGTTTCTGCAGCAGACCTGAATTCCTAGTATTCAGCTTATGCTTCCATTTTTTTCAGTATTTGGAATGTATAACAATTAAAATAAGAATAGTCCTGCTATTTAGTTGTTATGTTTTTGTTTTTTTTTTGTTTTGTTTTGTTTTCATTTAAAATCAGCTATCGAGAGGTTAAAACAGCAATATTACAGGGTGAATATTTTGTAGGTGATGAATTATGGTGTAGAGAAGTGGTCCATACAGTGTGAGGGGGGGAACTGGCTGACAGGCTGCACCTGGAGGATGGTGATAAATAGCTCTTTTTTGTTCTGTCAACCTGTGACAAGTATGATCACCCAGGAATCTGTACTAGGCCCTGTGCTGCTTAGTGTCTTAGGTGATGCGGGTGATATAATTAAGTGATTGGAGATACCTGATGAAGCTTGCAGGTGATACCAAGCTAAGGAAATAGACACTTGAGAAGGGAGAGCCACTCTGCAAGAAGACGTAGGTAGTCTGGAAAAGTGGGCTAACGAGAGCTTTGTGAAGTTCAGCAAGGACACATGTAAGGGAAAAAACGTAATCCAGGAATGGTGTAAAGACTGGGATCCACCTGGCCAGATAGCTGCTCTGTGGAAAGGGACCTGGTGTTCCTGTGGAACAAGAAGCTCAATGTGAGTGAACAGTGTTTTGCAACAAAAAAGTGAGCCAATGGGATGCTGGATTGAATCAACAAGGGCATCATCATTAGAGATAAAGCAGTCATTAACCCACCCTACTCAGTGCATGTCAGGTCACACCTTGAATGTTGTGTTCAATTTTGGTCCCCACTAAACAAAAAAGATGTGGATGAGCTGGAGAGGGTCCAGAGGAGGGTCACCAGGATAATCAATAGACTGGGAACAGTGAGCTATTGGAATAATTTTCCCAGGGAAGTGGTGCTTTTCCCAGCATTAGACGTGCAAGACTTTTCTGGATGGGGATGCTGAGCCATCTTGTCTGGACTGTGCTTTTGTTTAGATAGAGCGTTTGCCATGCTTTGGACCAGATGAAACTGAGGAACTTTCCAACCTGATATTCTGTGAATCCATGACTGAGGTGGATATTCTACCAACAAAGAGAGAAGAAACTTAATATGCAGAACCATAGCAAATCAGTGTCACTCCCTGTAACTGCAATACTGAGAAATGTTAAAAAGTGTTTGTTTTTCTACATTTATTTGTGGCAGGCATTGACATCTACCTCGATGCCCTTGTAGACAGAATCTCAAAACATAATGTGACTGTGAGGTAGGTGGTGCCTTATTCTGGCTAAGCTATTCTTGCATGACAGAGAGAGGAATATGGACTTTACTAGTTTCCTCTTTTAAGAATTTTGAAAAAAAATACAAAGGAAATAACCTCTGTAGTTTTTATTCAGAATAGTAACTGATTAATTAAAGGTTAGCAGTTTAGGTAAATTCGAATTAAAAAAGCTTAGCAAATTGTTAGTGAAATAGCTTTGTACTAAAGTGATTCTTTTTATACTGAGTTATTGTTTATAAGGAGGGTTCTTGGAAAGTTACTGAAAAATAAGGGAAGAATTTAAACTAAGATAGCTGTATTCAATAGATGTTCTGATTTTTTTTTTCCTCTCTCCTGGAAGCAAGCTTTTAGGCTTAGCTGGCATCATAGTAGTTCAGTTAATTTGATGTTATTTATATCTGAGAATCTGTAATGTTATTTTTCAGTTCATTCTGACAGTATTGGAAAAATTATTTGGGGGATTAGTTTTAGCTATCACTAGAAAAAATATCTAGGTGAAAAGTGTAAAGTTCTATCATGTTATTTACATTCTAATTAAAATTTGATTAATGAAGAAGGTGGTTAACCCTTGTTTAGTCATTTCTCTTATTTAAACTATTATGTAGAATTAGATAAATTTGATTCTGTTTTGTGTTGGGTTTTTTGGGTTTTTTTCACGAACAAAGAAGCAGGAAACTTTTGTGTGGTCACCTTTCAATACTCTCTTTTATTTTTTAGTAGTTACATTTTTCTTTGAAGTTAGAGCTTAACTTACAAACCTGCTATTTTTTTTTTCCTGAGTGCCATAATAGCTTCAAGGACACTTCTATGATACTGTCCTTGGTGAAACTTATATTTCTTTGCACCATATTTTTTTTCTCCCATATACTGGCCATTTGTCAGATGCTTTAACTTCCACAGAAGTCTTGTCACCATATTTTGGTCATGGCTCATATTGTAGCAACTATTTGTTTCTGTTAAAGACTTCAATATCTCTTTACATCTATTCTAAGAAGCAGCTATTATGCCTACCAGCTTCAAAGAGATTTTACCCAACTATTAGCACAAGGGGGCTTCGTAACTACAGAATTATGTTTCATTAGTCCTATTCATCAAAACATGATTGTCAGCATCACGGGGAAGTTAAGACACTCGACATATCAAGTTCTAAGGTCATGCAAATAGATTCTACTACCAGAGATTGTCAAGTGCATCCAGCTGGAACACCCAAAGGTCAGGGACAATACTACATCTATTACACGTTGGGAAGAAATACCTACTGTTGTGTGGAGAAGGAGCATGTATTTGGGAAAACAGAACACATATCTTTGTAAAGGAGGACAAGCAAATTGCAAAGAAGTCCAAACATGCTGAATTTTTACCCAGGGTAAAAGCGTTCCTCTGCTACAGGTCAAGCAGCCGGCAGGAGGCATTGCATTATTTGAGGTACAACTCAGTCTCATGTTCTGAGTAAAACTGATAGATTTTTTTTCCTTGTGATTATCAAAGTATTTTGTATTATATTTGCTCTATGACAATTTTGTAAGCCTGAGACAGATTAATGTAGTGACCTGTATGTGACCATGTATTTTTATTGAAATTATAATTTAAGCCATACAGTAATTCATACAGCTTTTCTTTAGACAGCTGTTTAAAAAAGAATCATGGTTCACCTGTACCTAAATGCAAACAGCATTAATAAGATATTTAAAGCATCAAATGCATACCACTAGACTAAATTTTCCAAGGCAGACCATTAAAGTGGTCTCTTACACCCTTTTTTACGTAATTTTAACTCATAAATGTCTACAGGTACATAGGATTGTCAGTTGAACCAAACTGGAATTGCACTCCCTTGGCTGAAGAGTCTCAGGAGGAGGTGTTGCTATATAATTTTTTTGTCAACTTCACCCACACTACTTATATGCCCTCAAGACAAGTAAGAACATTTCTATTTGCCTGCCAAGGGCAAACAGTTTATGATTAGAAATATGTTGCATGATACTACTCATTAGATCACAAAGGCAGATGAAGTCCATATTTGCAGGGTGGTTTTGGTCAATTTGTTTGAAGTATGGTGTTTGGCACAAAAACATTTTGATTGGAAACAATACAGAAATGACTGGTGCTAGTTTAAACTTTTCACTGTACCAGCAAAATGATTTTTAGTCTGTGTTACACAGTCAATGGTCCAAAAAAGGTGACTCTTTTGTAACATCAGATACACAATGCAAAGAATGACTTGTAGAAACTGTTCTGAAAGGCCAATGCCCAATTCCGAGGTATTGCAAAAGTTGACAATTCTATCGACACTCTCAGAATCAGCATTTATTTAAATAAATTAAATAGGTAAATATTTAATGCCCCAAAAGCTATTACTGCAAAGTATACTATTCACTCTGTTACTGCACCAAAATTCACTGATACCATGATAATTTTCCAGGTTTTGTAATTTTGATTGTTAATAATACTTTATTTTTTAAATGAAACCTTGTCGGCAGGCTCTTAGATGTCATCTTAAAGAGTTACACCATTATGATGTGCTGACTAGAGTTTTTCCTTTTGGGTTTTTTTTTCGGTAAATGCTCAAAAATTAATTTGAAGCTGGAGATATCTTTTTAATTGTTTTCACACAATGATGGCTACTTTATCATCCCATCAGGGGGACTTTGCCAGGAGCGTGTAGCTTTTAGTCTACTCAGTAATGTATTTTTAAGGGTACTAAATATCACTCTGCAGATTTCTTTTTCAGACCTTTCTTACACAGTTTGAGTTCTTAGGGCTCACTGCAGAACAGTACTCTTGAAACAGTTAATGACATCTATACAAATAAAGAAGAATTGTTCCCAAGTGAAAAAAAAAAACAACAACTCTATTTGTATAACAATTCCTGATTCTTCTAAACATACCAGTAAAGAAACAGAACTGGGGATTTACTTTTTCTCCACTCAAGATCAAAGAGATACATAGTTTTAGTTCCAAATATCAGTGCTGGATTTGGGGGGTATTTTTTCAGAGAGGTTATGTCATTGCATAATAAAAACCCTAATTCAAACCTGGTCACTTTGCCATGCTACCTCAAATGTGAAATAAATTCAGGCACTGTTATATGAAAATCTGGGACTATAAATTTGTATGATACCTTTTAAAGATCTAAGGAATAATTAAATATATTTATGAAATATTAGTGATAGAGTAGTCTTTGATGGTTTGTATATTCTAATCTCTGTGAGTTTGAGTTTTGTAAGGTTTCATGTTGTCTTGTTTCTGAAATGGATCAAAATTATTCTAAGACGCATACCAGACTCCCTTCCCATAGGACGTCTGTGAGTAGGTTTTCTGAAGAAACATGATAATTATGCTATATTTACTATTTTAACTCTTTATGGTGTTACTGGTAGGTGGGTGTGATGGGAATAAGTCCATGTGATAACGCCTGTATTTTTTATGTATATTTTGTCACAGTAGCAAGATATTTCCCTGTTACAGAAGGATATTAAAATTATAATCTGCCGGTCAACATTAAATATCTGTACCTCTCAGTAGCTGATTTTTTTAAGGAAGTTGGTATCCCTCTAGGTACATATGCTGCACCATGATATACCGCTTATCTCCAGGTATAGCTGTGAAAGCAGCGGCTTTGAGAAAGATTTGCTTCTGGGAGAAGACTGAATTCCAGTTACTTTGTGTGAAATTTTGCAGAACCTATTGTTTGTTGCTGGAAAAAAAAAAGAGTAAAAGCTGAAAAGATGATGTCTGGGTTCCTGCAGTGGTCCACAGTTCTGTTAGGGCAATGGGATAATTAGCCTGGCTAGATTATTTTAATTTGCCTTCCAAAGCAAACTTTCTTCTTCAAAAATCAGCAAAAAAGAGAGCAACTTAAAAAAAATATGTAAATGTCCTGTCTTTTAGAGCTTCTCTTTATCCCCTGGTCACAGTGTTAGAAGCTTTTCACAAGCTTTAGCTGGTGCAGGCAAAACCCCAGGAAAGCAAGACACTCTCTGGTCCAGGCTGGAAGCAGAGGAGCAGCCTTTCATGAGGACCTCATGCTTCTGCTCTGACCACTACCCCAAGGTCCTACTCCAATATCTGTCTTTCCTCTTTTTCCCTGAATATTGAATTTCTAATTTCATTGAACTTCCATGAGCTTTTCGTATGCTTTCTACTAAATTATGTCAAATCATGCATCTCCTTTCTGTTACATTCCAGGTTAAGTAAAAAAACCCAACAAAAGACCCATGCTATTCTCAAAGGCTACACTGATATTATTAGTAAATTAAGTACACTATTTAATGTATTTATGCTACTTCTGTTACTTAAAATGGTAACACAGCTTTCCCTAGGAAGTCTACAATCTGTGCATTTTTTCCCCTAAATTTGAAGTAAAATTAAATTGAAAGCAAAAAACAGATAAACATCTGTCTGTAATAATAGGTTTTTAAGTGTTCTACTAGACACATCAACAGTTTCTGGTATATAGATAGGGAAATGAGACATATGGCGCTGGTGAAGAGCAATTTCAACACATTTCAAACATGCTAATAACACATACATGTAATCACAGTCACTTTAAAGCTTCCTTTATTTAAAGCTTTTCATCTTTAAGTTGTTTTTCTACAATTACATCCTAGTAATGACGCAATATATTACCATGCAATGTGTGACTGCTATTATTGTACCTCTTAAATGTCTATCAGAGGCAGTTCTTTAATAATGTAAATTACCTCAGGGTTGAAAGCATATTTTGCAATGACTCTGTCTAGCTGTCAAAATCTTTATTGCTACACATAAAAAATAATGGAATTATATTTGCAAGGCCATGGCATTTATGAAGCCTTTGTAGTGTGTTCATTAAATTTTCTCCATCGAATATTCATTTTATTATCAGTTCTTACCTCATTTTCTTTCAGTGTTATTCCCTTGAACCCAACCATGTTAATCTCCAATGTTACCTTATGTTTTAGATTTTTGCAATTTTTTTAAGCATATACAGCTTGTTGCAGTAGCAGGACATCTCCCTGTTGTAGAAGGATATTAAAGTTAAAATCTGCCAGTGAACATTAAATAACTTCACTAAAAATATATCAGGAAAGTATTATGTGTGGTTCAGATTCATGTGTACTTGCCAGTATTCTCTCACTAGGGTGATTGTGCATTTTTTCTTGTGATTATCCCTATAATGATTTCTCTTTGTTGCTGCCAGATAAAAGCTCGATCGCAGTTCAGAAAAGACAGGTGAAAGAGTGATGGCTGAGCTGCCTGCACATGAATTGTGACCATTCTTGACTCTGGGAAAATTAGATTGATTGTAAGCAGAAAACAATCCTGTCCTTGACAGTATGACACACTGAGTGAAGGCATTATCATATTAGCCAAGCTGATTAGTTTAAAGTGTAATATGCAGTGTCATATGTTTTCTGTCTGTCATCCCCTTTTAAAAGCCATTTTCTTTCCTATGATCACCAGAAGAATGAAAGTATTCTTTATAATTTTATTCATTTATCACTTTTAAAGATATAAACTTAGTATGAAATAAGCTGATGTTATTTCAATGACAATCAGTAATAATGACCAATTACAGCACTGACAAATATCAATTACTATTGGTTGCATGCATCTTAGGCACAGATCCCTGCAAACAGATTAACTTCTTTCTGGTTTTGTACTCTGATTAAAGAGCTGATAATTTAACTATACAAGACAGACAAACGATATCTTTTTTACCGACAAAGATTTTTTTAATATCCTGAACCTTCATGTAGATTAATGTATTGGTGGCTGTGTGTCAAGAAAGCTTCTTCATTTACTTGATATCAACCTATGATCTAGGTCTATGCAGAAGTAATCTTACACAATGGAGTTTCAACAAGGCAGGTTGGTTAGGCAAATATTACCAAATGCTGTAAGGATTTTTTTTTTTTTTTGTCATATAAAATCTATTCTATTTTGTACTATGAACTTGGAGGGAGAAAAGTCTACTTTTCCAGGGTATCAAGTATCTTGCTACTGTACTGTAAAGACCACAACAAAACCATGTCAGAAATGACATTTGATCCAAAGGAAGACTGTAGCATATAAAAATGCAGTGCTACCTATATGGCAAATGAAAGAACCTGATACTCTGATAAATTTATCTACATCCAGCACCTTTCAAAATTTGTAAATATTTTTACAGTTAGCTTTCTGTAAAATGTTTGTGGATTTGAGAACACAAAGGTAACTCACTAGATCACAGAGTCAGTGTAAAAAGTTTTAAAATCCTATAGCACAATGTGTTAACAGTTTTTAAGAGTTCTTCTCTTAAAAAAAAAAGTGTTTGTACTGCTTAGGTGTCCAGTCTAATAAGAGACAAGTGGTAACATTCCATGGGTAGGAAAAGAAGGTAAAGAGGTCATACATTTTTAGTATCAAAAAAAGGGTCATTGGACAAAAATATTCCAAAGAAGTGTAAAATATGATATTATTTTATTTAATTGAATCTTTTGTTATTTGGGATACAGTACATTTTTGTTTGTTACAAAGACTGACCACAATTATGGCTATCTGTGAATGTCCATTTGTATAATTTGTTTATGAAAAATCACAGTCAACATGGTTTCCTGTAATTGGAAAAACTTGTTACACCCATATTTAAGGAAGGTAGGAAGAAAGTTCATGAATAGATCTATGAAAATGTGTAGGTGTACAAAATATTTAGTGATTATTAAAAAGGAAGTTGATTAGTTTCTGAATGAGAATATTGGCCATATTCAGTGACAATAAGAGCAGGCTGGATTCAATACCTCAGCAAGTTGTCATTTCCTGATAGGCAATGTAGAAGTACTTAGCTAATAAGAAGGCCCATAGTTCCTATTGTTATTTTTATTCTTGTGGTACAAATACAGGTGTTATTCGTAACTTTTCATCTGGAAAATATATATAAATCGTATGCTCTATATTTTTCCCTGTGTATCTCTGGCGTTTGTAACCCTAAGTCAACATTTCTGCTGTTTGGAGAGAGTAATAAATAAATGAGTGACAATTATGAAGAGTGTAATCCAGCTATAAAGATAGCATTAGCTGTGCAATTGGAGGAATAAAAAAATGAAGCTTCTTTTTCCACAGATTATTCTGTATATATTGCTGGACATATTTTCTGAGTTCTTAGGTCATCTGGGTGGGTTTTGTCTTTGCTACCTCCAAATTTTCTACTCCAAATGACTATATTTGTAACATTAAATCATGCAGATCAGCCATTATTTATGTTATATAGATCTATATTTTTTCATAATTATGAAGCACAGTAATTTGAAGTTTAAATGTGTTCATATGGTTTCCTTACATTTTAAGTGTTGTATGTACCACAGCTAGAAGAGGTGAGAATCTATTCTAGGAAGACAAGAAAGAGAGAAACAAATGCAGAAGCATAGGGCTAGAATTCATGTCATATAAAGCTTGAATACAGCTTTAAAGGTCTTTGCTGGGGGAACTGTATTATTGATGGCTGTGTGAAAGACTTGGCCATTTATAATGAGAGGTTTGAACAATAACAGCTAATGAAATTATGGGTGGTATAAAAAGAAGTCAGATTCTGTTAGGGGCTAAAACCTATAATCAGCCACACATCTTAATGGCTCAGTTAACAAGGAAAGCAGAATACTTTCAGAGTTTGTAAGAATCCTGCGAAACAACCAAGTTACTAAACCTGCAGAACTTTGTCATTTTTATAGATGGCATGAAGAAAAATGAAGCCATTCCTTTATAGGATTCATTTGCAGAAAGTAACAAAGTCAAGCCCCTGATAGTTTAGTGGTGTGAAGGCAAGAATGGTAAAATCTAGTTTAAATATATCAATTAAAAAGTAGGTGGTGGTGATTGACACTGATGAGATAATTATTTTTGACTAAATATATTAGAGAATTGCATCAGTGTCACAAAGACTGCAGAAAAAACATTAAGCTTTGACCTGAAAGCTTACTGTGGAAAACACTCAATGACTGTGTAGTTGAGTATCAAGCATGGTATCATAATGTATGCTGTTCGAGAGAAATATTGTAAAAAATTAGGGGATAGAGAAAATACACAACTCTGCAAAAAGTAACTGCTGTCCCTTGAGAACAATATGGAAGATTTGTAGGTTCATCAGCTTGCAAATGACAATGTAGGCGCCCCTGAGACTACTATAGCCATCTAAACACTCACGGGGCTGCTAGCTACATCTAGAGTTAGCCTTTATATATCTCCATCTTGTTAATAAAACAGTATTTGGAATACAGTTATTTCACCCCACGCTCTTACTAACATATACAAAGCAAATATGCATTGCTACAAGGATATTTTATGCACCATTTTTTTATTCACTGGGAATGTGTATGATGGTGACAGATCAAATTTCTACATTCCATCTACTAAAAGCCATACGAAATCATAATTGCAGAGAATATTTCCCATAATTACATGCCATAAATCTTATCTTTCTAATAATGGTCTCCATCTGCCCTAGGAAACGATTTTGGGTTCACAGATCAAAGATCATTAAAAATCACTGCCCAGTGATATAAGGTATTTGTGAATCCATTGATGATTTTTTCCCTTAGGAAAGTGTATTAATCAGATAATAATGCTAAGCACACTGTAACATGCTCTTACATTGAAAAAATAATAACAGATTTCCATGTTTATTTCATGAATCAATGGTCAACCACAGAAAGTATATTTACTTTCTAAACAATTTTTCTCTAACTCCTAGACACACAAGCACCTCCTACCACCACTCCGATCTCAGTGCTGTTTTTACAGGAACTCCCATCTCTTCCAAAACAATCAACCTGAGGAGAGCCACCTACTCTCAATTTTTGGTCTTGTATTTCCTCACAGTATTTTATTGCCTCCAAGCCACAACATTATTTCCAAGTGGCTACTCACTGACTGATAGGAAGGAACAGTTTGACTATCCCTATTGGCTTTAGTTGGCTGAATTCAAGGCACACTCCAGGTTGTTGACTTTATGGATAGGTCTAGACTGTGAACTGCTACCTGTGTATTGGCATTTCTTTGTCTTGAGAAACAGATGACTTGATCCATTCTACAGGCAGAGTTTGAGCTGGTCAGTAAGAAGCTTGAAGAGCTGGATATTTGGTTTAAATTGCAGCAAGTTGGTGCAGACTCAGGCAAGATTTCATTCCATCACTAAAAGCTGTCAGTATCCTACTTGACATCTGGCTGCAACCTTTAGTTCCCCCTTGCCACTTATGAAAACTTTCAAACACAAAGGTCCCAATCTGAATGAGCTTTCTTTCTTTCCTGGCTACAGAACAGTACTGGAAGAAATCAGCTTGCCTTACCATGTGCGGTTTGGTCTCATGCACAGTTCAGAAAATGGGCTCATAAAAGAAGGTCAATAGGAGGACCTATGCTCAGGCAAGTATTCTGAACTGGTGCTGGAGGAGGGATTTAAGAATCCAGTAAGCGTACATCAGGGAATTGCTATTTTATCTGGCATGCAGATAATCATATGTTGATGCTTCACTTTCTTGAGAACATGGTATCAAAAAAATTCAGGGACATCTGGTTTCCTGCAGTCTGCTTCTTTCTCCATCTAAACTATTGATTGCAATAAGAAATGACAACAGTGCTCACTGTAGGACACTCATTGCACTGAAGGAGGATTTCTTAGGAGTGTGGATAGAAATCATATACATCAGGCAGTCACTGTTTTATCTATTGTCTTCAATAACATTAGCACATGTGCTACCAGATGGAGACTGTTTAGAACAGATGTAATTCATCATTTCTTTCTTCATTGATTTGATAGTTAGTCTTTGGCAGAATCTTTGCCATTTCCTAAGATTTGACAGGAAGTTGATCAGAAGGTTGTCTGACACTACACCTTTGTGCATCGAGACTGAGATATTTTCCAGGTATATTAATGTACATGAAAACAAAATTCTCAATGAAGTTTAATTCTAGACTTTAAACACTGAAGGCTTTGCATGTGGCTTTCTGACTTCTGAGTTTGTCTGAGTATTTGTTTTCCATTATTACTCTAAGTTACTGAACTTGCCTGTATTTTTGCGTTCTGCACAGAGAAGTGTCTGCTGTGGTATTTTGTCTGTTTAGGGTTGCTAAGGTTGTCCTTCAGAAAAAAATACAGGAAGTTGTAGCTACTAAGGGCTCCCCAGGAATACAACTGTTGTTCTTGTAAGCACATGGACCGACAAGTACAATGTAACGCCTGCTTCTGCAGCTCCAGCTCAAAGTCCTGATAATTAGTTCTGAAGCTGAACATAATCCTATGATCCCAGTATTTCAGAGACTGGTTCTTTATGTTGACACACTATGACTGCCAGGATTAAAAGGAATTCTTTAGCTAAATTTCTGTTGATGAACAGGAAACAGAGATATAAATGTAATCTAAATATTTGGCACATGCAAAATAAGGCCTTAATCTTTTCTTTCCCTTCCAAACTAGATTTTTTCAAACTAGCATATGACATTCTTTCTGTGACATAAATTGCAGAAAAATGTTTTTTTTCCTAAATATAGAGTTTTTTACTTTTAGAGGAATATGCACAGTCAGATTTTCATTCTGTATCAAAATGCTTGAAAACAATGATAAATAAAAAATAAAAGTAGCAATTATAAACAAATAATTATAATAATAAATACATTTTATTTAGATTTTATCAGATGTCTCAGTCTCTTTCCACAGAGCAAAAGGAAATATAGATTTATTGCTATTAACAATGATTATTTTTTCCTGTTAGAAAAGTAGGATAAATATTAATAGTTGAGAAAATTATTTTCTAAACACTAAATTAATTCATGGCAGACATTCCCATATAATTTTCATGTGCCTTATTTTCATACATTAGGAGATTAAAACAATAATGGCTTAAAAAAAGAAATTATTATGGTTTTCTAATTTTACAGTGTCTTCCAGTTACATGATATAGATGTATCTCTGGAATAAATTCCAGTCTGTTCTGGTTTTCCTATCTCAGTTCATTTAAGTTCAGTTTCTTGAATTATATAAGAATATCTGTCAACTTGTCCTTCATGCTAGGTCTTCTGATCAGCATAAATGTATTATGGGCCATAAACTTCTTTAGTGGAGAGTATTATTCAATCAGTAATACAGTAGAAAATAAAATATTTTATTCCTCAGCTTTATTCACTTTTTAGTTTTTGTATGTATATTGATTAAGATGCTGTTATTACAATCCCAGGGGAAAATCCCTCTTTTCATCCTCTCAGCTTTATAAATTTTTCCATATTGTTTTGAGTAGCATCTAAATATAGGAAAGCACATAAAGCTTGTGAGTAGTCTCTTCTCAAAGAGGTTATTCATGTGCCTAAAATTCAGCAGTTTAAAAGATTTCAGGCTTCAACTGTAGGATAAGATCAAAACCCCTGGCACTGGTTCTTCTGACCACTCTGTTACCAACATCACATATATATAACACACACACACATATATAAACAGGTATACTTAGCAGTAAAGGAAGGTGTGAAACAACTAAGTACATCTTCTAAAGCCAAATAATTTTTTAGTCTTCTGGTTGTTTTGGGTTTTTTTTTTTTAATCATTATTTTGTACAGATCCAGCAGTAATTTGTTAAGAAACTTGATAAAGGACTGAAATGTCTTTTTAATTCAAAGCAAAATAAGGGTCATTTTTGGTGCAGCTACTTTGTGACTAATCTAGTATAACTAATATCCAGTGCATATTAATGATTTGCATCCGTGATCAAATTGGCCATTAGGTTTTACATTACATAAGTAGGAAAGGTGCTGCAGCTCTTTATGTGAGGTATGTGAGATGTCCTGTCCTCCATGTTGTTTCATATTCTATTCAAAACAGAGCTACCAGTGACTGACACTGGTATCCACATAATCTGTCTGCCAATCTCCATACTCAGATGAAAAGTTAAAAATCTACACATATTTGTCCATGAATGTATGCATATATATTTATATGGAGACTGATACTTGGGGATCCAGGGAGCCATTAACATTCTATTAACTAAAGGGCATCAGGATTTTCCCAGCATTCAGAGACTTTCTAATTCACATGATATCCCAAAAATCACAAGCCATTAGAAACACAGTGGAAGCACATGAAGTTTTCCAAAACTTTTCTTCTTCTCTTTTGCCCCTCCCCCTTTTTATGCAGATTTTTTTCCCACCGATTTAATTGCCTATTTTCTAATCTGAAGAAAGAGAACTGTCTTTAGAGAGCACTAAATCCATCTGAAAGCCATTCCCATGGTCAAAAGCCTAAAATATATATTTACTGCTTATAACTGAGCTACAGGATTCAACATGTGAGCTTGGTTATGGGTTTTGCTAGAAAGTCTTGCTTTATTTCAGGCTGATATTTTGACTGAAAAATTTTGTGAGGGGACTAAATTTACTGAAAATCAAGTGACAGATCCAAATGTTTTATTAAAATTTTCCTTTTGTAATACAGAAATATAAATTTACAATAAAAATGCAGTAATCACAGTCTGAGCAGCACTTTTTATGAGTGAGAGGTAAACCTAGTCAGACGTGAAATGCGATGATCCCCTTTTTCTTTCTTATTCCCATATAGCACTCACAGAGTGTATTATATATCTTTGAAGCAAGAAGAAAATGCTCACTTACCATATATTTTTGATTCGGGATACATATATCCGGCTTATGTTCAAGTTGTCTTATAAATAACTATAGAAGTACAACACATTTGCTTTCGATTGTCACTTCAGTATCCTTTTCACTAGAAAGCTAATCCAGGTTTACCAAGAAACTGTAATTTTGGTTAGGCTGGGCTAACATTAGCATACCAGTAAATACCACGTGAACTGCACTTGCACGTTTTTTCTTAGCTTTCAGAATTTACTATTATGGTTTCTATTATTTCCAGATGACAGGACATGGTGCTGAAAAGTATGGGAAAATATGGCTAAATTAATGGGCTTCCTGCAAACTAAATCATTCTGAATCATTGAACATGGCATCTGCATTATCACATTGTTGCTTAAAAGCAAAAAGGCAAATTATGGTGGTGGAATTTCCTTAAACAGATTATCTGATGAACTGATTCCTGCATAGGTGGAGAAATGTTATATATTCTTATGCTTGATATACAAGCCTTCTCCAGAAGATCTTTATATCTGTGACAAAGTCACGGGCAGTGAATTTATATTCCCACTGGTTATGTTACCATTATCACTACACATGTGTATAGAGATTCTATCTGCACTGAATGTTGTTGTTCAGCTTTCTTCATTTAAAAGAACTCAGATGTTTTTCAGTAGATTAAAGACCAAAATCAGAATACCTTTGGAAAGAGAGGTTTCTTTTCTTCAAACAGGAAATTAAGACTGGCTGTTAGTAATTTTCAGATATCAGAGGGAAGCAAGAAAAAGACATACTGGGGTTTGTTAATTACTAGATCATAGATGTGTACCCACACGAAATGGTAGCCTGTAACAGATCCATCAAAAAAACCCTCTCTTTAAATAATTTTTTTAATTATTTGAATACTTCTTGAGGAACACATCTCTTCTAGTTGTGATGGATGACTGGGTCTTTTCTGTTAGATTTGGCATGTTTCTTAGAAGAAATGTAAACACATTCCTGTCATTTTTTGTCTTCTCATATTACTGCAGATGCTAAAAGCTACAGATGTTCTAATATCTTTTAAAAGTTGTTTTCAAGATTATAGAGATGCAGAGGAAAACGAACTCTGCACCTATGGGAATGTTCTAGTTATACCTGGATCAATTGAGAAAGCTCTGCATTTGCTGCAGTTTCATTCCTGCTTTTATTATTTTCTTCTGTCTTCAATTTTTTGTAAGGACCTTGTATCTATGTAAACTTGCCTAGCCAGGTTGCTGTATTTGGTGCTTGCAGATACATTACAGATTCCCAAACAAAAAGCCAAGCTACAAGCAAGCACTGCAGGCATCCTCTGCTGAAACCTATTGGCACTAGCTGCAGGGCGTCTCCTTATCAGCACTCTCCCTGTGCATATGGTTTACACAGAAGGAATGAAGTATACTTTAGAGCTGGCAGGAAGGAGCTGTTGTCAATACTACTGTGAGAGTACTACTGTGAGAGTGGAGCATATGGTGATCCTGTCATGCATTCCTGCATCTCAGCTGGATTCTCATGTAGGAAAGCAGTAAGCATTTGCCTTTTAGCTGCTGAAGGTAGTTGCAGTAGCTTCTGGGTAGACATGGAATCATGAAATTGTAGGGACATAACCCCAAGACATCATTCAGCCCATTGATTTGTCCGAGGCTGAACTATATAGGTCAGTACTGATAGTAATTTGTCGAGAATAAAGACAGTTGATGAAGTTGGGAGGACACAAACTTCTTAGACAAATTCAATTTCAGTGCTTTACTATATGTATCTGTTTAAATATCCCTTACTTCTTCTCTACTTTCAGTGAACACAGAATACCATCAACTCTGCTGCTATTTACAGAAAAATTCCATATATTTGAAAATGGTCACAAACAGTTTTACTGTTACTGCTCAGCTGAAGTTTCCCACTTGCATCAACACTTTGCACTTGTCATTACTAACTAACTATTTTTTCTTTCAGATGGCACCTTCAATTTGCTTCGATTGTTTTGACTTCTAGGTGTCAGACCTCAGCTATTGGTAGTCTTCCCATCCATGTCCTATCTACATATTTGATAAAACTATACCCCATAACTAATGAGACCATTGACTCAGGACAGATCCCAGTAGAGTTTCACTACTCACTGACATGCTTTTGTTTTGACACAGGACTCATAATTGCTTTCAGAATGTGATGAAACTAGTTTTGTATTTTTCTTCTAGCATTTTTGTTGAGTTTCTGCTTTGCTCTTAGATTTTAGTGGTGGTGCTCAAAACTTGCTGAAGTCAAGCTATGTATCAGCTGTTTCTCCTCTACCCATGTAGTTTGCTGTCCTGTAGGAGAGAGAAGTTGAATTGATTTGGCATTATTTCTTGATAACATGCCAACTGTTACTTATTTTTCTTTTCTTTCTAGGTTTTAAAAAACAATTTGCGTAGCTCTTCCAGTATTTTTCTAGAAGCTGATGTTAAGCTGGTTAGTCTTATTTTCTGGCTTCACCTTCTCCCATTTCCATTTCTTTAAACTATGTTTGCCTGTCTCCCAGTTTTGTTAGTGTCTTCAAGATAACAATTAATGATATTGAGATTTCATCTGCAAGCTTTTTAATTACACTGCAGTGACGACCAGCTGTTTCAACTGTTTAGAGAACATCTAACATTTAGATATTGTTTGACCTGTTCCTTCGTTATTAGAGAAAGAGGTCTTGCCCTCTGTGACTTGTATTAATTATGACAGCCCTATGACATTTTCAGTAATAACATGCAAATAGCTATTGAACTCCTCATTTTTCCTGGATTAGTCTGTAATAGCACACTCCCCCCGCCCCCACTACAATTAGTCAACCAAATCTTTCCTCTTATGAAAGAATTTCTTGTTATAATTTAACTTCCAAGTTAAAGACTGTAGGTTTTATGTTGTATTTTCTATTTACTCTCTCCCTGTGCACTCATTCTACTTTTTGTATTTGAACATAGTAACTAGACTTAGTTTCCACTTTCTTTTTATGTTTGAAATTCACAAGAAGCCCATGATTTCATCAAGCTCATCTCTTACTGCACCTTTACTCTTTCCTCTGTAATAGTATATTTTGTACTCATGACCTTAATATTGTTTCTTTATGGAACTGACAGTTCACTTTAATTTCTTTTTTTCTCTCGTAGGACTCCTTGTTTACCAGTTCTATGAATTTACTGAAGCCTACTTTCTATAAATGCCTTGGTTTTGTTTGTTATAGTTCCTTATTTTTTTCCTAAGGATCATGAACTCCATCATTTCATTCTCTTCTTTCCCAAGATATTTTCAATTTAGGTGGTTATAACTATTTCCTGCCTTTTGAGGCAATTTCTCTCCATATATGTCTCAAATCTGTATATTTAAAAGTTGTTACCGATGCATATGAGTTAACTGAGAGTCTCAGCCTTTGCTGTTTTCCTTTTCACAGACTTATAGGCTATTAAAATTCACATTTATCTGTAAGCCTGTAGTTTTGGATGACTCCCGTTGTTGCTCACAAAATCCCTCATTTGATTCTTCTGGCTCTAATGATGTATTGTGGATGGTTTCCATTATAGCAATACAGTACTTTCACCTTTGCCATCACCCATGATTTTCTTTGTGCTTAAGAGACAGCATGATCTTAAGAGATAATATATATTGCCATATCCCTATTCCTTCCTTTTTCCCTCTTTTTCATTCCAGGGCAAGTTCCTCCTTTTTATATTACTGTTCCAGTAGTCTTATTATGCCATCCCTCTATTACACCAAAATCTATAGGCTCCGTTTCCTTCTGCTTTACCTGCCTGCACATGGTAGACTGGAATTACTGGGTTATGGCTGTGCCTGGTTTAAGGGATGGGAGTAGAGCAGGATAAAGGTTTCTGTACTCTCCCCATATTTAATTTCTTCTGCCCTGCTGATAACTGGCTTACGCATAAGGCACTAAAGCCTAGCTGCTGCAATGTCATTTTCCTTTACCAGGAGTCTCATACTTTATATGAGTAGTTTCTTTTATTGGCTTCTGCTATATCTTTTCCAAGTCCACACCTGCTCATAATGGGTTAACCTGCTCCCCAGCAATCCTTATATTGCCTAATCATCCATCCACATAATTCACCAATGTGACTCAAGCTGCTGACTTTGCCACTGACCTTGCATGGCTGAATATGTCCTTTAATTATTGCTAATGTTGTGATCCTTCTGGAGAGGGAGTATTGATCATAACCTTAAACAAATGATCATATGTAAATTAGCTCATTATCTTTGATTTTGGTCTTCCTATCATATGTGTCTGTGTCAATGGCTCCAGGCTAGTGGCTTGCACCTCGTAATGTGCATTGCCTGTTTATTTTTTGCCTACTACTACATACATGCCTTGTAAATATCTTTTTCTCCATTTTTTTTAGATCTTAACCTGGCTGGTGGTGCTGATGCTGTGTTTTTCCAGGCAACTACACTCCTACTGACCCTAGTTTTGTAGGGAATTACACAAACAAAAGAAAGCCAAACTCAAACAGCACATCTAATGCTTGGTGAATTCATCACTTTGTATTGCATTATTTGTCAGAACAAGTCAATTCTCTGTCTCTCTTGGCCATCATAAAATAGAAGTATTTTATTAAATTAAATACATATATATATGCTGTACTGTCTGGAATAAGAAGGCCTATAAAAAGAATTTTGACAGCATTACTATACCTTTATATCCTTATATAAAACTATATGGCCATAAAATGTTCCATCTCCTATGTTGTTTTTTTTTCCACCATCCGTTATAGATTTTCAAGTGCATGTTGATTGGTAATATCCTATTCCCCTTTTTCCAGTGGTTTAGAATGGACATACTTTTTTCAGCTCACAGAGATGCCAGCAGGAATGATATAGAACTCCTCTCTATCCCAGAGACAGATTTATCAGAGGATTTGATCTGTGTAGAGAAGACATTTGCTACTTCCCCACTGGACAAAAATCAAAACTAGAGAGCTAAGAAGTCCTACGTCCTGCTTTTTATCTTCAAAATCACCATTGGTAGATCGTACTCAAACCTGAGACATTGCATATACATACAGATACTATACTGGTAGAGCAATGGTAACTTCACCACCTGAGCTTTTTAGAACAGAGTGCATAAAAATCTGAGTTTGCACTTTGAAGCTTTATATGGTAGGACTGTAGATGTACCTAAAGAATGAAGAAAAGAGAACCACGAGGAAGGTTTAACATGGAGAAGGTCTTTGAGCACCTTGAATGTGTTGTCATTAACGACACTTCACTTGTGTGTGTGTGTGGTGGAGAATTTTGTTTGTTGGACTTATGCCACTCCAAATCCTTACTTTCACAAAATCTACCTACAACAGGGCTTTATATTGGAGGGCAGAGGGAGTGTGCAGCAGGGGAAGAAAAGGAGGAGAAATATATCCGATCTGCTCTGGTTTTAGCTGCTCTGAAATAATCTTTCAGTTTCTCCTTTTGTATATTTGATTGTCCATGAACGTAAGGTTACAGGATGGTTAGACAAAGGAGATGATGGCACTAGGGGGTACACAAATTCCACAAGAAAATTTGGATTAACTGACCACTAGTTTGCATGCACTTGGCTTTGATGAGAGACTCCATCATGGATCCCACGAATCTTTTATAATTACAATTTTGAGGAAAATACTTCTTTCTATTTTTTAATTGATCGTTCTCTTTATGACAAATGTATTTAATCAGAAAAATTCTGCTTAGCTCCAAGGAGAACTGTTACTATGCCAATTACTCATGAGAACAAATTGCCACAGGCTTTGTATGTTAAGAGAACAATAGGAGACCTAGTAGAATCACACATCTGATGCTCTGAACATATATATATTTCTAACAGAATTTTGAATGCTCATCAGCCACTCCAATTTATATTTTAAAAGGTTCTGTCTCTATCAGATTACCCCAGGGATAAATCCCATCCCTAATTAATAATATAAGGATATGTTTAAATTTTATTTGATAACTGAACTGTCCCATTCCTTCCCTCTTTAAGTCTGAACCCCTGCCATAATATTTAGTTTAATTCTGTTATGGAATTACTATTGAGTAATAAACTTTTAAGGCTTATGATAATAGCTGTGTATCAAAGACATTTTATAAATATATAGATGAGACTACTTCTTTTCTTTCCTTTTATTCATCAAGATAAAAACCTCTATTCAAATTCACTGCTGCTAGAGCAAACTTAGATTTATATGTCTGCTACCATAAGTGATGGAAATCTTTTACTGATGATTTACATTGAGATCACATGCAAGTGACAAATCCTAATGATTTATATGTGGTCTTTCCTTTTACAGTTTGAACAAATTCTTTTTGAGAAATTTATTTGGTTCTTCACTTCATAATGAGACCCAGTAGCATATAATTTCACCCAAAATGTAGGCAGGACCCAGAGATAAGTTCTATATCAGAAAAATACTGTTTCAGAAATGATTGTGGATGATATTTGAATACCTGCATGCTGATTAGACAACACTAGCCCTTCTATCTACAGGATAGAGCATTTCAGAGTCAAAAGTGGAAAAGAGGACAAGGAGCACTATTGTCTAGTTCCTGTTTCCCAAATATGACTTTGCAAGCAAGTATTCAAAAAGCAAAAAACCTTTAATTTCAGATTCTTTTTGTGAGCCCAGTAGAGTGGGTATAGTAAATCTCATGAAAGTCATCAGGGATTCAAAGTTATTTCTGCCTCCTGTCCACTTGTTAGTTCTACTGAACATTACAGGTTTAATGTCATAAAGTCATCTTTCTGTTTTTGCATAAATTTGCATATCCTGTAGAACAGATTTGGAAGCTCAGAGCCATTGGCAGTTCCAGGAGCAAGTCTTCCCCCGCTAACCAGAATGAAGGCAAGGTAGCAGAATAATGTGTCTGTGAGCCTTTCCGCTGTCCCTCTGCTTAAAAAACCCTCAAGACAACATTAATTAGAAACATCATCCCTCTAGATGATAATTCCTGAGCTTGTAATGCACAAGCTTGCTCTGAAGAGCAGCATGAAAGGATAGTCATTTGAGAGACTTCATGGGAATTTGCAAGAGTAATAACAAAGCTAGTTAGAAGCTGTGTTGATACCAAGAAATAAGCTGTATATTAGAATGGTTTGAACACACAGTTATAAATGCTACCTACATAGTCTTCACAGGATATTTGAGAAGTGGTTTGGGTTTGGTTTTCTTTTCCTCCCTTGTACCAGTAGTTATGATTTTCTATCCTTCCCTGTGAGATTTGGCATCTGCTCCTTCTCTCATCAAAGGCTATGTTACAAACTGCAGCAATTAAACTAGGTATATCAACATATGGAAATAGTTAATTTAATACATTTTCAACAACAAAAAAAGCACCACCTGTGCTACTAAGACCTACTTAAATGCTAAAAAAATTGATTCACTTGCTAGCTTCCATTCAGTTATGGCATATCAGTCTTAAGGACTGGATTCAGGTATTTGTTTGTATAAAACAACATAATACAGCTTATGATGAGGTCAGTACCCTTATCTGTGGTACTGTAACATGCAAAACTGCTCACTTCAGGCTCACCCATAAAAATATGTTATATCCTTTTTCTTATGCATCAGCCTGCAACTTTGAAATCAACACCTATACTTTCATGAAATTAGTTTCTATTATTTTCTTTAAGTCTAAGACAGCCTATTAATGTCAAAGTACCACTACAAAATTTATAGTACAGAATTTATACTTAAAATGGATGAAAAGTAATGTGATCTGGCCTCCAATCACAGGCTTCTGTGAATCAGTTGTTCTTATAACACTACAAAAGTTAAGAAAAAGGACAAGGCTATAATCTGGAAACACTGTGCTTAATTATGTTGATATATACTCTAGAAAAATATTAAATGCATTACTGGTTTCTTTAAGAATTTTAAGAAATTATTTAAAATTAAATTAAAGAAAACACTACTAATTTGCAAAAGTTTTGTATTTTGAAAGAAATTTAAAGAAAATTAAAATCTCTATTTTTTTTCTTTAGACTGTCTCACAATTGTAAAGCAAAATCTTCAAAGGTCAAACCAGGTATGTAAAAGTCATAACATTATCTTAACACATAAATCAAATGTTACTTTTTTTTCCTGTTTATTTTAGGGATTTTAGATCTAATTAGATGATAGCAAGTGAATCATAATTAAAGTTGTGATACAAACTTTTTTTCTTGTTGGTAGCTGTGATTCATATGACATCTCATGACTCAACAACTTGGAACTTTAAAACTAAGGTATTAAATTTTTTTTAAAGTAAGTATAAAAAATAAATACTAAAAATAAGAAAAAGCCTTCAGAGTTGAAAAAAAACTTCTAATTAAAAAGATACTAGTATCTTTGTTATAAGTGCCTACAAATTATTCTCTTCCTGTGAACACTACAATATTTTCAGATTATTTTTGGATTGAAAGCTGGACAACAGGCCCACATCTACACATAGACAAAACTCTTCCACCTATCTTTCTGCTCCTTGTCCCCACTACAACTGCAGCTTGCACATACCTTAGTAATCTTTCTACCATATATTCACTTCAGAAAGAAAACTAACATTTTTTAATCTAATCTAACCCCAATGTCTTTGTCTTGCCACTTTTTACCATTAGGGAAATGATAACATGCTGGAACAAAGAGCTGATGCCAAAAAATCTTACACTTGATAATATTTCATTTTGAAGGTGTTTGACCAAAGGAAACTGAGTCAAAAAACCAACAATGTTTCACTGATTTCTGTAAGTAGCCCAAGAGACTACATGAAGTTGACACAGTGAAAATTTTTTCACTATGTCATTCATGTTACATGTGATATGAGGATTTACATTGCAAATAATGTACAAGTCTTTAGTTCTTATAACTGAGAGTGATTTGGGAATCTGTAGTGTTAACTGAAACTTGTGAACTGCAGCATTAACAGTTCTGTAAGGGGCAGAGACCACTTCCATCTGACCTCGTGTTGATCAGTGTATACTGACAGAAGCGAGCTCCAGGGAAGATGCTCTTATAAAATGGACAAAAGATTTTCTTTTCAAGTAGTGTGATCTTAAATGGTCTGACAGAATGTGTCAAAAGCAAGGTCCCTCTGTCTCTTTCATAAAAGAAAATGTTTCCTACAAATTGTTAATTTAATTTCATACCGAAGCTCATCCTGAGTGCTTTGACAGCACAGTCACTAGAGATAGAACCACTGCAGACAGTCTGGGAAGACAGCCTCTGGCCTTAGTGTACCAGTTCCTGAAGGACTTTCTTATTTACCAGTGTCTCCCACAGATCTGTCTGTCTCCCACAGATACTGTCTCCCATGACATCCTGATAAGAAAGCTGAGAAAGTGTGGAATAGATGAGTGGATGGTGAGGTGGGTTGAGAACTGGCGGACAGGCCGAGCTGCAGACCTGTGGCTAGCAGTGTTCCCCCGGGGTCGGTGTTGGGTCTGGTCTTGTTTAACATCTTCATCGACAACCTTGATGGGGGAATAG
The DNA here is from genome assembly GCA_013399135.1 of Heliornis fulica. Lineage (NCBI taxonomy): Eukaryota > Metazoa > Chordata > Aves > Gruiformes > Heliornithidae > Heliornis > Heliornis fulica. Next base: position 819,924 of record VXBZ01000822.1, read on the forward strand.
TGTCCACCCTCAGCAAGTACGGGATGATACAAAGCTGGGAGGAGTGGTGGACACACAAGAATGCTGCGCTGCCATTCAGTAAGACCCGGACAGGCTGCAGAGCTGGGCAGTGAGGAACCAGATGGGGTTTGCTAAAAGCAAGTGTAGGGTCTTGCAACTGGGAAGGAACAACCACAGGTATCTGTATAGGCTGGGGTATGACTTGCTGGAGAGGAGCTCTGCAGAGAAGAACCTGGGAGTCCTGGTGGATGACAGGTTGGCCATGAGCCAGCAGTGTGCCCTGGTGGCCAAGAAGGCCAATGGAATCCTGAGGTGCATTAAAAGAAGCATAGACAGCAGGTCGAAGGAGGTGATCCTCCACCTCTACTCTGCCCTGGTCAAGCCTCACCTGGAGTCCTGATTACAGTTCTGGGCTCCCCAGTATAAAAAAGACAGGGATCAAGTGTGGGACACAAAGGGAGATGGCCAACATCTTTTCAGTGGCCTGTAGGGACAGGACAAGTGGCAATGGTCAGGAGCACAGGAAGTTCCGCACCGATGTGCAAAAGAACTTCTTCACTGTGAGAGTGACAAAGCACTGGAACAGGCTGCCCAGGGGGGTTGTGGAGTCTCCTCTGGAGTTAGGCACCTAAGAGAAACATTTCAGCTACATCTACACAATGGTGCCTTGATCTCTGACCCTGATGCCAGGTATGCCAGTTTGTCACTCCTTACCTGCAGGACTACCTGAGGGTTTGCCACTAAGATGACTGGAATTGCAAGTCAATGGGAGAATATTGACTGTACTCTGGTCTTTGCAGCATAGACCTGCAAAATGGCATATGAAATGCCAAAAGTCAGACTCTGCCTGACCTGGAAGACTTAAATGTACTGCCTTTTAGTCTTAACACTGTTTTGTCACATGTCTTCACACCACTTCTAAAAGGTAGCATCACTGTAGCTTTCTCCTATTATCAAGGAAGGATGAACAGACTCAAGAGGTTTCCAAGTCCTAAAGCTAGATTTCATTAACTAAAATACTAAAAGATACAAAAGTAGAGCATAAAAAAACCCTTAAGCCTCAAGAAACTCAAACCTAGACCAAATGCCTATGCAAACAGAACTATGCCCATTGAATCATTGGAAGAGGATCCCTTATAGTCTGGCTTTCCAGCAGCTGCATGTGGCTTTCTGAAGGTACAAACTTTAAGTAGTCTGCTTGGTGTATCTCTCTTCCTGCACTAGGGCTTATCTGTGGCTTAACTGCAAGCAAGTATGTTACCAATGAACTCTAAACTGTCTTTTCATTCATCCTGCTTAGCAAATCTGCTTGGCCCATTCTACTATTCAGCATCTCTGAGCTAAGTCCATTATTTCTTTTCAGGTAGAAGCAATCCTCCTTCCTCCCAGAATGGATGACCTGAACCAAAGTGCGACTACCCAGGTCACATAATCTGTCAGTTTTTCTTATTGCTGCTCAGCACAACCCTTCTTTTACAAAGCACAATAAACTGTTGCTATATAGCAAACTGTATACATATATATATATATATATATATATATATAAAAACACANTTCAACTGTCTGTAATGGCCATTTAATTTTGCTTTTTGAAAAATCCTGGTTTGGAGCTGTAACAGGTGTAGTTAAGTGAAATGGTGGGGTTTTTGTTGCTTTCAGAGAGGTATTTTACTCCAGGTTCAGCAGTTGCATACACAGGGAAACAAAACAGTTGTGTTTGTATTTTACCTTGCCCTTGCTACCTTTCAGTGAACCCTTACTGCTTATAAACTACTAAGAAACTGTTCTCACGAACGTTGTTTCTACTTCAATGTTTCTCCTTCCACAAAAACACCATATCCAGGCAGTCTAAGTTATCTGTGAGAAGTATCTTCCAGGCATCTGCCCATGACAGAAGAGATGGGAAACCCTGTATTTGTCTCATAGCACACCTGTCTGGTACTCAGACTATAGCCACCACTATACAAGTGGGTTTGTGTCAGGCAGGTTCCTCAAAGATCTTCTGAGAACAGGCAGTGTTCAGCAATCCAAATATTAATTATTTCCAAAAGAGGATGTAAAACCCCCCACGTTTATTTATATACCAGAATTACTAAGCAGAGTGCTAGACTGTCTTAACATCTATATTGTGTTTATGTAATATACTCATCCAGTCTGGGGTTGGAATTGAAGGGGAAAATGCCTTTGTTGCAACAGGTTCAGAGACAAAATGGTGGCAACTCGTGGTAAGCCAGTGCAACTCTAGCACCTGTTCATTCCCAAGTGGATAGCCTGGAAATGTTGAGCAGTGTCATGGGCATCGGCAGCATGACTCCAAAGTGGTGGTGTGCTTGTCTCTGCTCACCTGCTCCAGAATTCAAGGAGTCACGTCTGCCTGTGTGCACAGGCCGCTGAGCCTGACCCTGATCAATTCAATGTGTGTAGAACTACACACATCCTTCTCACGTGCTTTCACTTCTATAGCCAGGCTGACAACAGAGGATGAATAAATACTTATTGTTCTGAAACTTGCAAGTTAATGTCTGTGAAAGAAGAAATCTGATAAAAGCTCCAAAATGTGGTCTATTAACTATACAGAATTCATTGCCTTAGGATGACCATACTTTGACCTCAGCTTAACAACTCACTTATTATAAAGTCAATTCAATTTAAAACCATAGTATTGTCAGTTTAAATATCTAATACATTTTTGTTTCTAACAATAAACCTGTAGTGGAAAGATCCATTAAAACATTTTCAGATAAAGGAAAAATAATTTTAATTAGAAGTTTAGCCTCAAGAGAATAAATATTTAGCAGGTTTCTGCAATCTCATCAAGTCTATTTATACAAGGAACATATGTATGTATATTTATTATATATATTCCACTGCTGCATTTGTGACAGCAGTGAATATAATAAATATCATAAGTTTTAAGTTATAGAGAGAACATTTCTATCATTATGCTGCTGAAGCATACACACATACCTCCTTAAATCTTTCATGACACAGTATTCCTCAAACATTCCATATCCAACTTTTTTACACGTTTCAAGCCTTCTATAATATTTATGGTTTCTAGAAAAGTCACACTTTTGCAGAGGATGTGGCTTAATCAGATAAAAATAATTCTGTTTGCTAAAATAAAAACATGAAGTCAGATATTTGGATGATGATATGTAATACTGGATGGATATTTCTTATATCTTTCTCTTTTTGCATTGCATATGCTTAATTTATACTTATGAAAAATCATAAATGAATGTCATCAATATTTTTGGCAATGTTTTCCAGCTATAAGAAAGGAACTATACACATTTCAGTGCATTCAATTTTAGATCATTTAACAATAAATGCTAATAAAGAAGTTTGTTAATGAACTGATAAACTTTGAAAGTGTTTCTCTAGCATTCCCTTTTTTGTCATGCATAAAGGATCCTTACCTTAAGTCCAAAAAGTAATTCCAATAGCTGGAAAAGATTTTAGAATCCTTTCATCTGTAGGTTAAAGAGACATTCCTCAACATTTCCATGCAAACCTGACAAAATGCAATATAATTCTGAAACATTTTTGGCATTTTTGCAGCAAAGAGAAGAAAACTGTTTTCTTTGGTCTTCAGATCAAACAATGATATACTATAGCATATTCTCCTATATTATTCATTCTAAGAGGTTTTTTATGCCTAGATATGTTCCTAGCATCATTGCATTGCTGTCATGAAGATAATCAGGCTGGTAATAGATTAGTCTTGTGATGAATAGTTAGCAAAAATACATTTTTATTTCTATTATTTGAGATGTTAGTGCCCTCAGAAGAGACTTTCTCATATCTATCTAGGTGATACTCTGTCTCTAATAATGGCCAGTGGGGGAATATTTGGAGAAACAGTTTAAGAACAGAGCAAATACAGTTTTGCATTTAGAAATGACAGTTTCCTCCAGTGTAGGTTCTGACAGTTTGAGTCTAATGGAGTTACTGAACTAGCACCTTTGTTCATACTAGATAGACCCTTAGTAGACTATTTCTCCATGTATTTCTGTAATTACTTTTATATCCTTTTCTTTCTTCTGGTATCCATAATATCCTGTAGCAATGAACTTTACTTTCATTATTCTTTGTGTGAAAAGCGTTTCAGTACAAAAGGTCTAGTCTCATGGTATTCATATACTGCCCCCTTCCCTTCCCTTCCCTTCCCTTCCCTTCCCTTCCCTTCCCTTCTTTCTTTCCCTCTTACCCTGATAGTCCTAAAACTCATCTAGTCTAATAACGCTGAGGGAATGTACAATGAAGTTGGGAATATTGATATGAATTGACATGCAAGCTACTGGCAAATGTGGTGTGCCCTGGAGGACAGAAGGATCTGATGGCTGGGCAGCGAGGAGCTGTAGCATCCCTGTGCTCCTAAAGGTCATGATATTGTGGAGGTATAATGAGGGAATTTGTGCTATTATTTGGAAAGTGGAAACTTTGAGATAGATCTCTTTGATCATTTTATTATTATTAGGGAAGACATAGTTGAAGTTGATGGCCTTTTGGGAGATCTTGCTTACTCAATGACTCCAGAAGACCTTCCACAAAGGCATCAAAAGGGAGCAGTTCGATCATTTGTTTTTACCATGCTAGGTAAGATGTGGTATCTTAAAGATGCTTGTATCTTTGAATGCCTTTCCACTGGGTGAACTCTCTGCTGAAAAGATTATCAGTCTAGCTGAATATATTGACAAGGAATGATATGAAGCTGGATCCAAATTTGTTTGAGTCTCTAATCATCTATGAAGAGGGTGATGTCATACAAATAATAGTGTGATTGGAGAGAAAAAACATCTCCCAAAAACTACATAGCAACTTAGTATGGAGAGAGACTTTTTGGCATTGAAAATATTTTCTTCCAGCCTACTCAGCACTATGGCAACAATAAAAGCTAAATCAAACTTCTTTAGTCCCATTCTCTAAGCTTTGTCAAAACTACATTCAATAAATGTTGTTCCTGTCTATTTCTTAAAGTAATTTCTCCAGATTAATGACTTTCTCAAAATAAAATATAATTTTAGGAAAAAGAACACAAAGGAACCCAGCCTTATCCCTATGCTGAATATTGTATTCCAAAAGTATTTAATGAAAATAAAGGTAAGGTTTGGCAGCATACTGATTAAGGGCAATTTTTTTTTCATGTGTTTATATATATGATTGAGGAATGATGACATGACCATGTGAAGTTTTTGAAACAACAAATTCTACAAAATCCTTCAGATTAGTCAGAAGACCATAAACTGAATTAAATTGCAATGATTAGGAAGGAGTATTTTTCACATTGGTTTCCAAGCCAAGATATATTTTTTATTTTATTGATTCTATGATAAGGTCTTTTCCCTTTCCCTTTCCTACCAATGGAGTGTGGTCAGTTAGGACCATACAATTAAATCCACAGGTACCGAGTTTCTGTCCATATACATTTTCCACTTACATAACTGAAGAAAGGAGAAATAATACCATTTCCAAAACTCTCTGTTGGGAAAACTAACATAACAATTTTGAAAATCTAGACGTGTATATATGAATCAATACAAACAAAATCAAACACCTAATATATAAACCATAAGAGTCTTAATGGAAATAGGGAGAAAAAGAAAAAAAAAGAAAAAAAAAGGCAGTAGAAATATTCTTTACGAATGACTATTTCAGGAGCATCAGCTGGGAAAATATACAATCATCCTATATTTAGAAGCTAGAGAAATGCTGACTTTCTTCCTGATGTTTGCGAGAAAAAAAAATCTACCACCTTGATGGTGACCAGAAAGATGCTGCAAATCCCCAACTGTCAGGAGCTTCTTGCTGTACCATAACTGGATATATAATAATGCAGATTCATGCTCTACTCGTGAAAATGTCCCCATTTTTCTGACAATCTTGTTATTTACATTTTTCTCTGCTCTAGTTGGTGACTTATGGCTAATGTTTATGACAGTAAAATAGAATTAACATTTGGTTAAAAAAATGTTTTCTCTAGACAAAACATTAATGTAAGATTATGGAGTATTATCTTTCTAAAGTGGATTTTGTAATCCTGAGATACCCTTTTCAGGGAATGGAAGATGACTAAAGAAAGAGTTCATTGAATCAACTCCAACATTTAGATTTGTTGCTCCCTTTAAACTGACAAGCATCTTTTTGGAATGCACAGTTTATAACCCTTTTTACTCCTAGTTCTTATCATATGTTTGTCTTTATTGAAAATCGTTCCATAAATGAATTTTAATATATTTTCCTTAAATTCATAATTATTGGATTTTTTTCATAAGTATCTTGGATGCTGCCTCCCTGAAGTGACATTAAATTCGTATCTAAATCTTTCTCTCTAATTGATAGTAGGGATTTGGAAAACTAACCCATTGTACAGACCAGTTTAATAACATATTTTAATCCCTTTTTAGCTTTCTTATATAACATAAAAGGTGGTGTGTTGTACCAAAACCAGCACAGTCTTTGAACTGACAAACTTAACTTTGGTTTGGTCCAGAAAACACATAATAGTCCACTTTTATGACAAGTTTATTATTAGAATATTTGGTTGGTTTTTTGTTGGTTTTTTTTTTAGCTCCTGGGAATGATGGGAACAGGACTGCATGAATTTGAAATAAAACAGAGTATGAACCTGTGAATCTTACACTTTCAAAACCAATGAGATATATAAATATTTGTTATGTTAATCTACAAAATTACTTTTGCTATTTGACCCATATGGCTATGTGAATACCAGTGTATATAATACAATCATATATCCCAGTGTTACAAAAAATGCAGCCTCAGAACTAAACACATTTTTCTCTTGTGTCAAAGGTGAATCATTTCCTTATGTCTGAGATATCAGGATATGAAAGAAGATTACTTTCACCGACAAACAAGAGACAGCTGCCCCTGATAATGTAAGATTTATTCTTAACATTCTTTTCAAATGGTCCATTTCTGTCCAAATTTTCATAATGAAACAGGACTTTTCAAAACTGTGTATGAATAAGTGAGACAAGGCAAGGCAAGGCTAGAATATCAGCTCTCACTTTGGTGAACTGAAATTCACTCATCACAAAGTGAATTCAGATACACCCAAATGTAATATATTTTAGAAGGGTAAAAGCAACTTTCTCAGTTTAGGGCTCAAACAACAGCCTGCTGTCTAAGTGATAAACGTATACATATACACAAGCTCAATTTTGCAAGAGTGTGTTGGCTGATAATCAGTCTATAGGAGCTTTGGTCAAGTGCACACAAATTTTGGCAAGGTTATCTGTACAGATATCTTTCCCTAAAATGTTTAACACATAGAAAAATTGTATAACAATGTGTAATCTGCACTGGGTTTGTGAATTTTCACATTAAAGAAACTTTTGAAATTTTTTTGACTGGTTCTGAATTTTTGCTGTTGTCTGAGAAGTGTTCACTGCCTGCAGCTATGGGAGAGCTGCACACAGTCCCCAGGAGCTTGCCACTGTGTTCTGTGGAGCTCAGGTTTATAGTGGTAATATGACTCAAGAGATGTTCTGAACTTTAAATTGTTTAATTTCCTCTAAGAACCTTTCCTGGTCACAGTCAAAATCCATTCATAACTTTTGTATTGCCTGAAAGAACTTATTTTGGTTAAGTATCTTACTACTCCCCTTAATGGTTAAGATTGCTAAGGGCATTTGTTCATTGTCCTTGCAACATCCTTACTCCTATTGATGGTTTATTTCACTCCTTGATATTGCAGTGGACCAACTGACTGTCTTTTGAACCCAATTTTTATCTTATTGCTTACATCATCATCATCACTGAACTATTACTAATATGTTTCAGGTATACCTTTGGTTGATAAATACACTTTAATTTAAAAAAAACCCAAACAACCAAAACACCTTTGACAATGTCCCTTGCCTTTTGGTGAAGATAATTTGGAACATTTGCTCCTAAAGAAACTAGTCTGCCATGGGATAAGAGAAAATGTAGTCACAAGGTAAACCAGCTCTTTAAAAGGTCGGAAACAAAGGGTAAAAATAAAAGGGCAGTTTTCATAGAAGAGAGAAGGAAGTCCCACAGAAATCTATGCTTTTCAACATGTTGAAAATTGAGTAAACAATGAGCTAAAAAATTTTGTGATCATTATCAAAGTATCAGTGTGATAGATTGAGATATAAAAAAATTTGCAGTAGAATCACACAGTTCTGAATGAGTCATAAAATGGAACAAAAATAATGAATAAATGTAAGTGTAAAGTGACGGGAAAAAAATCTCAGTGTTATATACACAGTGGTAAGTTCAGAACTAACTGTTACCATTCAGGAACTAAATCTTCTATTTATAATAGACATTTCTATGAAAAATTAGCCCAATGAAAGATTATGATCATAACACTAAATCAGTAGTAATTATATAAACGACAAAAGGCACATTAGGAAACATTGATATTTAACTGAATACATTGAACAGTATTCCACACTGCAGAGTTTTCATCCCACATTTCATAAAAACAGGTTTGAGAATGGAAAAGGTCTGTACAAGGATAATATGAACAGCTGGGTGGATTTGGACTATATTTAGATTGCCTGGATGTCATACTTTAATGGAAAAACAAAAGCTGCATGAAGAATTTAATAGCTGGATAAAAAAGTGGCATGCAGAAAATGCACAGGGAAGGACTATTCCTTGTGGTCTCCATTTCAGGAGCTAGGGTGTGTCACATGAAATCAATACACAGCTGTTTAAGGCAAATCATAAAAAAATAAAAAAAGGTACCTTCACATGACATGTGTTGAGAAGTTTCTGTGGGTTAAAAAAGTGACCCAAATTTTATGGAATAAGCATTCTTTGGCATTCCTCTTTGCAATTCACTAAAGTTTGGGAGGAAGCTCCAGGAAATTTTCCTATTCTTTTACTCTACCTTCTATATCCCTTACCAGTCACCTTGCATTCAGGTTTGATGCAACACAAAAACGTTGCAATATTTTATCAAGTATTTATTTGATATAGAGTTGGGTAATTGTTTTTTAAAATAAAGCACAGAAGTGAGCATATTTGGCCAAGGTCTCCAGGTTAAGGCTGCAGGTCTGGAGAAAAAGATCGTCTGGTGTCAACCTGCACATTGATTATTAGACATTATCAGTGTGTTTACCCATAATGCCACCATCCACATGTTCTCAGATGTACTTCTGCCTCTAACCTTCAAGGTTTAATAATGAGTCATTTGTGTTTTGCCTATGGGCATGTCTGCTCTGCAGACTGCAATGTGGCTTAAAGACACAAGAAACGGTTTAGCCAAAGCAGCAAAAAACTCAGTGTGGGCTGAGTCTGTTTCTCATGTGGGCTGGACATCTGGTTCTGAAGTCCATGTTACCTCAGCAAGCCTGCTTCTGGTATTTCAGCTAGGTAATTTGAATATGGCTTGGCAGTATCCCTCCATCACAATCGGCAGCACAGATGTAACGTGTGTCTATTTCTGGACAAATCTTCTATCCAAACCCCAGAAGGACCACTTTTCATTTCTCTGGTTTGTACATCTTGAATATCTGTTTGCTTTATTAAGGAATAGAACTGGTTTAGGGGACAATAGATTTTGTCTGCAGTCATGACTTCACCTACTGTTTGGTCCTGGTGAGCCCCAAACCTGTGTTTTGGGATCCAAACCAATGGAATTTAAGCCTGTGTTTTCACAAAACACTCCAGAGTTGACAAAGCTAGATTAATTTGAATTCAAAGCTTTTCACATTTTTCATTTTACTTTTTCCTGTGGAAGCAAGAAAAGTATTAGAAAAGAGAATAAAATGACCACCTGCAGCTTTTCTCTATCTTATGAAGTACTTGAAAGGAGTAACTCCACTGTGGGGAAGTTAAAGTGACCTGGCTAACAGCAGGAGGGAGTTTAAGGCCAAAAGATCCTGTGACTATTTTGACTACAGATTTCCCTGCATCCTCTCTATTACCCATCTCCCTTGGCCATATAATTTAAGAGAATAAGCTTTTTCTACACTAAATATTGTTTGGTTAGAGTTCTATTACACTGAATTTTCAGGCTAGTCCTGGAAAGCCAGGAAACCAGACTGTTCTGTTATCTTTTTTAAAGTAGATATTTCCTGTATTGGTTGTCTGATCTCACAACATGTAACATCACTCCTGTGGTTGAGCAAGAGATTCCACTGCATTGCATCTGGTATCTCCTGTGAAATGAAAATATGATACATATTCATAACTCAGATTGATTTTAAATTGTTTTCCACTATATGGACCAGTAAAAAGTGAGTAAAAGTAATTTCATCTACTCTCATGTTTTATTCTCCCATTTTGTTTCATTTGTAAGTCTTTCTCACAGAGTTAGCTATATTGACAAAAATAATGTGAAAGACAAATCTAAAGAATTCAGACTGGTTTAGCAGCACAGAAAGTTTCCGAGTTGGTGTTTGGGTTTTATTCTAAACAAATTTAGGTGATGTTTTATTCGATGATGAAAAGATAATTCAATATGGTAACTTTTTTGTGATACCTCATTCCTCCCTCAAATGTTCTTGAACAAAAGGGTAGTAGAAAATATCTGGTCTATTAGGTTATTGACTCCAATTCACTGCCAGTACCAGAATTGCAGGTTTACTGCTGTCAGCGTTTTGCTATCCAATTTAGATTGAAATTGCTATTTAATAAGTATGCAGTTTGAGGAATTTCCTATAAGATAATGAATATGATTGTTGGACATTTTTTTCTGATATAAACTATTGTTATTATTAGTAATTATACTGTCTTCGATTATATAATGCACACACACAACATTTTATCAAAGTTAATAATTTATTTTGCTCTGCAGTGATAACAGATGTAAAATATTTTCAGTTCATTATCACGCTCTGCATTATTATATTGCTTACCTTTGGTGTGCTATTAATTCTGTGCAGCAGATTGTCTCAATACCTCCAGAAAAATCCTTACACATTTTGAGTGAGGAGGTCAGAATTTAGCCTTTTTTAAGCTTCCTTACATTACATTTTAAGGTCAAATAAACAGTTTAGCAAATTGAATTTGCACAATATATAATATAAATAGCAGTTTTGTCTGGGCTGAACAATGACTGCAGAATCTTGTCACGCCTTTGAATATTTTGTTCTTTGACAGATTTAATTAATCAATTTACCTGTAACTGGAAATGGCTTACACTTCTCTTTATTCTCTTATACATCTGCCTGATCAATAGGTCTGCAGAGAGGGGGCATGATGAATGACTGTAGAAGGCTGCTGTTCATACAAAGCTCAGAAGAGCAACTTTAGCTTCAGTGTACAACCATCATGATTTTCAATGTAAAACTTGCATGGCATTTCAATGTTTGCTTCTCAGTAACAAAGAAACTACATGGATACTGTATATGGCATTCCAGGGAAATGGGAATTACAGCAAATGACATTGTCACCATCAATCTGTACAGGTAAACACAAACAGAAAACATTCCCTTTTTTGTGATCACAATTTCAGCTTCAAACTCACAAATCGCTTCTTTAATAAATGACAGAAATTTATTGTCACTTTTCAGCCAAAATATACCTAAATTTTAGTTTCTGCAGATACCACACAGTAAAAATTAGTTAATTTGAATCATTATTCTTTTTTATTCTTAAAAAAAATTTAATTGAATGAAAAGTGGAAATAGATGTTACACTTTTATGTGAAATGGAAAGAGTTTTTAGAAAAGTGTTTTATGCTAATAGTTTAGTGCATTGTAACTTTGAGGACTATACCTTCTGCTGGCCCTGTGTGGAGCCAGGAGTTGAAGACAGGACCCCTATGGGGGCCCTATGGCTCTCTTTCAACTGAGGAGATTCTATCATTTGATGATTCTATCTCCATCTTATGGCTTCCAGTAACTGTAGACAACAAGCTGTAAAAAAACTCCATGTTTTGCCCAATAATATTCTGCTGTCCAAAAAATTTTAATAAAATCACTTTAATAAAAAAATATATTTTGATTATTCAATGTTCTAAAAATCTATTTCCTCTGACAGAGCTGAAATGATTACGTTTCCGTTAACTGATGTCTGAATGTTTTGGTTAAATGAGAAATCTCATGACTTTGGTTATTACCAAAATGATTTTTTTCTCATAGAATTTAAAATTTCCCTTTAATTTTAAATGAAGGCTTCATTAATACTTTCATATGCAGATCCCAAGTTGGTTTTAAATTTAACTGGCCCGATGTTGGGGCCCGAGCAGCTTTGCCTGAGATATACTTGGTGTGGGCAGTCAGGCAGCAGTAACCAAGGTCAGTGAAAGAGGGAAGTTGCTGATGTGGCAACTAAGTTGGGGAAGTTCCAAGAAAGGAGGATACCTGTCTGAATAGGGGTGTAGCTATAGAAGACAAGGTAGCCAATCAGCTTAGCTTGTGATGCGTGTGTGGTGCGTGTACGGAAATGGTTTCCTATATAATGTCACGGAGTTTGCTAATAAAGTGGAATGATTCTGCATCATATTGATGTGTCTGGTCATTCTCGGCCCGCATGGAACTAAAAGACCCCAGCAGCCCTTGATATTAGCAGTAGCTTGAGGTAAGAATTCTATCAAGCACACTGTCAAATGGTACTGTAAATACCCATTTATTACACGGCAATCTCAGGGTACAATGGATGATGCTGAAATAAATCAGCTTCATTTTTTTTCAGTATTCTGTATAATATCCACCTGATTAAAAACACTACAGGTCAGAAGTTATGTCAAATGTATTAGTTACATGATGATTACATATTTTTTATCTAATTATAACTTTCACTAACTTTTTGTTCTAAAGAATGAGAAAAAATTTACTCCTTAAAAGATTGCCAAGATAAGGTCTGGACAAAACAGCTGTGCATGGAAAGACATTTTATTTCACATGCTTTCCAGTGGTGTGATGGAACTGTTAATATGTCTGTGAGTTAGTGTTGTAGCTTGTTATTCTGTTCTTTATAGGAATTGTAAAAATCTAGAAATATTTTCAGTTTATAAAATTTAAAACTTTAAGAAATTGCTTCATTAGATAAATTCAAGTTTATGATGATATTTTGACTTTATTTTTGTTTGTATCTGTTGACTTAAGGATAAATACAGAGGAACTAGGACATCAGTAGATAAATTTGGGAGATATCTTTTCAGGAATTCATTTATTTGTCAGATTAACATGTTCTGGAGTAGTAATTGTTTAGATTAAATACTGCCCTTTCAGTAGACTTAAGGAATGCACAGAACTGCTAACAACTGAGGAGACTTGCAGAGTCTTTTCTCTACTCTGGTGAAAGTCTGACAGTGTATCAGAGAGTGGTTACTGGTCTTCAAGTGTAGGGAGCTGCTAAGCCTGTCAAAGCAAAGATGAAAGACAGCAGTAAGACTCTTTCCAGGAGGAGAGATTACTCCTGTGTCATACTACAGAAAGCCCTTTCTGCTGCCAATGTCTGTAGGAAAAAAAATTGTGGTGAAAGGTACCATGATTATCCTTCTGTGCTAGAACATTACAGTGTAAGACTTAATTGTGGAAAATTGTAGGACAAAAACATGGGTCTGTGCTTTTTCTTCCTATAGGTGATACTCTCACTGGGTGGGCATCTTCACAGCGTAAATTTTTGAGGGTGCTTGTAAAATGTCCCTGAAACAACTATGGAACTTTTTCACCGCATCACAGAATCACAGAACTGTAGGGGTTGGAAGGGACCTTGTGAGATCACTGAGTCCAACCCCCCAGCCAAAGCAGGTCCCTAGAGCAGAATACACAGGTAGGAGTCCAGATGGGTCTTGAATGTCTCCAGAGGAGACTCCATGCCTGCCATGGGCATCCTGTTCCAGTGTTCCATCACCCTCACTGTGAAGAAGTTCTTTCTCACATCAGTGCAGAACCTCCTGTGGTCCAGCTTGTGACCACTGCCCCCTATCCTGTCCCCACAGACCACTGAAAAGAGGTTGACAATCTCCCTTTGTCTCCTGCACTTCAAATATTTATAAACATTGATGAGATCCCCTCTCTGTCTTCTCAAAGCTGAACAGCCGCAGCAGTTTTGGTTTCAATGAGGTGGTATTGCAGTCAAACTGTAGCGTTAGCCGGGTATGGTAGTGTGCAGAACCTTAGCATGTCCTTCCTCACATATATACTCTTTATTCATTATAAACTCTCCTTGGTTGCATCTACTTTGGCATGGAGATCTGATTGAACATCAACAAACAACATCAAGTTGAGTAATGACAATTTTGACCGAAGCTAAGAGGAACTGCAAGCACTTAGAAATCATGCCAGTGTCAGAAATAGTGTATAACTGCAGACATCCAGGAGAAAAAAAGAGTATTCACTTGTAATTTTTTAATAGGTATTTTTCTTACATTTAAAAAAAAATTGATTTAAAGCCAAACATTCCTATATGATTCAGGCATCCAAAGTGATTCCATGTAGCTGATGATATTTAACCTCATGATACTACATTTGCTTGGAATGTTCTTTCTTTGTGCCACTATTGTTTGCAATGCTTTGCATGTTCATTTTACCCCCCCTTGTTATGTCGCTGACTATTTCTTTTGGCATCTTCACACCAGTGTGCCACCTTTAACTTTAAAAAACCTGCTCCGAAATTTGCATCAGCCTATGAAAGAGAAGTTCTTTACTTGTGAACATTTGGATAAAAGAAAGAATTATACAAACTAGGGACCTCAGAAAGACATGAAAAACAGAGAAGTTGCTTCCTCTTATTTCCACAGGCAACATGATGTTTCAGAGCTACTTGTGGGAAGCTCAGAGTCACCTGTAGCATGAATGAAGAACAAAACTTTTAGCAATTGAAGTTTGCTTTTCTCACTCACAGGCAGTATGATGTACTGCACTTTATCATGTTCAAAGGTGTTTCAGGTGAAAATTTAGACACCGAATCCAGGAGCAGACTTCCTGTTTATTTCAATGCAGTACATCCAGAAACCCATCACTCATCTTTCATTTTTTGTTTTTCTATCTCTCTCTTTTTATCTAAGTTGCAATTTGTTCATGAGAAGCTGTAGGGAACGTTCTCACCAGGAAATGCTTACCTTTGCATTCAAATTTTCTGGGGGAAAGTCAAACACCTATCTCTTCTTTTTTTACTCCATTAGTGCAAAGAGAACAAACATTGGCAAAGGAATCCAGTGGTTTTGCTTTCTCCACGCACAGGTTATGACTGGAGTAGAAGCAGACTCTTTGTATTCTTTATGGAAATTTAACAGGTCAGCAATAAAGGGATGCAGTCCTTCTGAAAGGAGAGATTTCTCCCTTTCACTTTCACTCACTTTGCCTAAAATAAATTTAGTATCTAGGTTGGAGGAAGAAATGCATCACAACCTTAATATCAGATCTAAGAAAACATCACTTGAGACATGTGGATCCTGATTTGGACTTTAAATTTACATCTGTTTCTAGAGTTTGACTTATCTGTA
This sequence comes from Heliornis fulica, assembly GCA_013399135.1. Classification (NCBI taxonomy): domain Eukaryota; kingdom Metazoa; phylum Chordata; class Aves; order Gruiformes; family Heliornithidae; genus Heliornis; species Heliornis fulica. Next base: position 835,324 of record VXBZ01000822.1, read on the forward strand.
GGCTACTATTCTTACTCCAGGCACTGTCAGAGAATTATTACTTTCTTAAACTGGTAATCACCAGGCTTAGAAACAGGCTTAAATGCAAGATGGGATACCAAGACACAGCCTTGTATATGATACCATGTAAACATTGACCTTTCTGTCTATGCATTTTTGTTTGACTGCAATGTATCTGTTTTTTTGGTTTGTTTACTGTCTCACTGGTTTTTTTCCAGTTATTGCAGTTTGGGGCTGTGTTAATAGCAGAGAAGAATTCAGGGAAAAAGTCTATAGGGTCTGTGTTGTAATAGTCCTCTCTGAAGCTATTTATATTTTCCTTTAAGAGAGTTACCCTGCTTATTTTTCAGATTAATACAAAAAATAGCCCATTGAAAAAGAAAGGGTGTTTTGGATAAGGGATTTGGTATCCAGAAGATGTTAGTTTTGAATTACCCATAGGCAGTTTGATTCACTGAATAATTCACTAGCAATGCTGTACAATGACATTAAAAAATCAGAATTCCTTGCACCATTACTATGGCAAACTTCTTACAGATAAATTCCAGTGCTCAAGGAGACCATGCAGATACTTTTTCTTTCTCTAAACCCAAAGTTATATAAATTCATGTTTTTCCAAGTACATTTATTAGAACTGCATTTTAATTTGCACAGTAGAACATAACTAAAAACTACTTTTTCAGCATCAGTTTCCTCAAATCTACTGTTCCTATGTGAAACTAGTATGAACACTGGTACCTGTTCAGTATTACTATTTTTTTTAACAGTATTAACTATTTTTAATTATTATATTTGTTTGCAACTAATGATATACACGTCTCTTTGTATCTGGTGAAGACCTGATATCTTTTCATATCATCTTCAAGTTGCTCATAACATTGATTCTAAGAAAATAGAAATTGATGAAAATGCAAACTTTGAGCAACTGAAAACTATTAACTTACAGAAAAAATATTTATGTTTTATGCCATGTTTTTGGCCAGAAAAGATGATGCATGACTGAGGCTACTATAACTGAGCAGGCTTCAAATTACTTAAGGCAACCTAAGAAATACCTTGTTGTCCATTAGACAGTGAGATTAGTGATTACCTGTCAGAAATATCTACCTCAGCAGATGGTGAATTAACCTGTGGGAAATTTAGCTTTAGGTGATTCAGGAGAAGCTGTTGGATGCTTTAGCTGCATTACTTCAAAAATCTTGCCTAGTTGTGATCACTGCATAGCTGTAACTGGTCCTTAATGACTGGGATGTTTTGCTTGGTATTGATCTCAAGAATAAATGTGAGAAGCTAAGAAGTCCCTGTTATTAAAGTGTTTACTTAGACCTTCCTTTTCTCTGAGATTTAACTGGATTCATCCATCATCTTCTTATTTTGAAGTATTTTTGTGATGTTCCAAGTGTTAACTTTTATTTTAGGGAAGAGTGTCTCTGTGTCTAGGCTGGTGAATCACAGAAAGCATTGCATGCTTCCCACTGCTGTCTGTCTGTATAAATCTGAAATACCAAGAGAGTGGAACCACGTTAGGCCTGTGGGGTAGGTTCACTAACATTTTTCCCAGTTATAAACTACATGCCACAGTGCAAGTTAACTGTGTGTGGAAATCTGTCCCTCTTTTGCAGGAGATCCTGGAGATGAAAAAGTTTGGGAAAGATCTCATGGGGTCTTCATAGTTAGTTGACCACACAGATGATGATAGCAGGGTGGTGGGGCAGACCTTGGGTGATCCATGTCTTTAGAGTACAATATTTTTTTTCATAAAAGAATAAATTATATTGATGTTTTCAATAAATAATAAAGAAATTGGAGTAATATGTCCAGTTCTGGGCTCCTCGGTTCAAGAAAAGCAGGGAAATACTGGAGAGAAAGAGAGTGGAAAGCTACAAAGATGATTAGGGACATCTTGTATGAGGAAAAGCTGAGAGAGCTGGGTATGTTTAGCCCAGAGAAAACTGAGAGGAGATCTAATCATCATTTATAAATATCTAAAAGTGATATCTACAGGATGGGGTCAGACAATGGTGCCCAGCAACAGGACAAGGGACAGTGGGCAAAAACTGGAACATAGGAAGTTCCATCTCAATGTGAGGAAAACTTCACTGTGAGGGTGACAGAGTGTTGGAACAGACTGCCCAGATAGGCCATGGAATCTCCTTCTCTGGAGACATTCAAAACCACCTGAATGTGGTCCTGTGCAACATGCTTTAGCGAGCATGTTGACCTAGATATCTCCTGAGATACCTTCCAACCTTTACCATTCTGTGATTCTGTTCATCTATGAAAAGTAAGAAAAGCTGTGAGTCTGGCTATATTATCCCTACTGCTGACCAGATGAACATTGGTAATCTGGTCTTTTTCTGATTCTAAATATATTGAATGTCTACTTTTCTTGACTTCCTTCAGGGAAGAGATGAAGATCAAGTCCTAAAAGGGAACCTTGCAGCAACCATCTGAGGACTTCTGAAGGTTTTGTTCATTATCCAATTTGCTTATCTGGTGTGGTGCTCTCTACAGGTCAAGCACAAACACATTGGACAGTATCGGTCAGTAGAGTGTATTGGGTTATGAACTATAATGTCACATTGAGTTATGTCAGATGTGACACAATATGACCCTAAAAAATATGATGGATAGTGATGAGCAGGAAAGGACATTTCAAAAATTTCTGTCAAAGTAAAGGGTTTTGTATTTTAATACTTAAAACTAACCTTGAAAAAAGTAATTTCCAGAAAATTAAATTTTAAAAGGGACAATAATTTCCCTCACAGAGAAACTTTAAACATCTTGTCAGATGTAAATCGTTAGTGGCAAATCAAGTATTTCCCATTGTAGAATATATTCTATCCACAGAAAACCAAGAACTTCCATGATATTCATGACCAGCTGTTCTGCCTTCTAGAGAAAACTTCCCTCAGTCTGATATGTCGGGATTTTTTTTACAAATCAGGGGAGATTATGCTAGATATATATCATGTGCTCCCTCTAGCCAAAATTGTTTTATACATACACATGTATGCTTTTTCTTAAGTTCCCTTCTTCAAACTGATGGCTCCCTAGTGGGCTTTTTAACACTTATGTGGTGTTTATCATCTTTACAAGATCATTTAAATATGTGTGATTATACGTAGCTTCATGAGGTGAGAGTGAATTGAATGGACAACAGATCTGTCAATGGTGTTTAAGGTTAGTTTTACAGGTCTCCATTTTTGATTATGCAGTAAAACTTCCTACATGTTAACATCTGACATAAATCCCATGACACGTGTTTCAGGGTCAGGTTGCTGGATGATATAAATGCTGTATATGGAATCAATGGCTCTGAGCGCGGTAATGCTATTTGCTGTACTGTTGTTGCTCATAATACCTAAGATTGAAAGGTGATTTATGGTGCTATAAGCATGTTAAACTCTATTTATTATTATGAAAATTACTTTTCTGCAGTTCCTATAAATGATTACATTCTTGAAATAGGAGTCAGTTATATCCTTTCATCTCTAGTCTTTACTCTGTAAAGGTTTATAACACTGTAGCAGTAGATGGGGTGCATCTGATGTGAGCCTCCTGTTTCATCCCAAGATGTGGAAAACCTTAAATGGAGAAAAAAAAGTGTGTGAGTGGTGTCTGCAGAATCAATGCGTGGAAAAGTAGGGTCTGTCATGGGGGATGTGTATCTTGTTGCAGAACAAAATGTACTGTCACCAGAATATACCTTTCTTCTCTTGCTTACTCATGGAAGTTTTTTAACCTCCATTTTATACAAATCTGTCAATTTTATAACTTAGTTTTGTCCATTGGAAAGTAAGTTCCATTTCTACTCTGGTTTATCTCTATTTCAGACACATTTATTTCTTCAGGAAAGGAAATTTTAATTGCCTCAATGAAACATCTATGCCTTAAGATGTTCAACATTTCTTGGAAGTCCAAGGCTTTTTTTCTGACTTAAACATTTATTTTGGTCTTTGATAACACTAACTGATGAAAGATAAGAGAGAGATCAATGCACTATGCAAAGTTGTTGTTGCTTCCTTTATAATCAGGCATAGTAAGTTAGCAATGAGCATCAGAAAATAAGCTGCTCTCTTGATATCAAATTATTCATATTCCACCCACATATAGAAATGCCAGATTTGAACTCAATAAGTTTTGGATCACATTTAAAAAAAATTAAAAGATCTTAAGCTCACATGACTTCTGCAGTGAGGTAAGGACTGTGTTTTCAGATACCATCAGTTGTAGTATGAAGGGAGAATGTTTATTTAAAGCTTAGAGTTGTCAGTGTCCTGAAACCAGTAATGTCCTCTGAAGTTTTAGCATATAGAATATATTCTGTGGTCATGTTTTTCTCCCAGAAGGGAGGTCAAAAATCTCCACATAACTTGATTGACATCTGTAGTGAAATAGTCATTGCTCATTCTAGTTCTGGGGTTAAAAAACATGAGTTTTGGGAAGCAAATGTGAATTTTGTGCTTTGGGTTTAAATATCCTCAAAGGAATTCTCACCATTTGAATCTGAAATAATTTGTCAAATTAGCACATGACTGACATTGCATGAAACGCATTCTGACATTCTGCAGTGTGGAGTACAACAGAGTCATTGAATTGAATTACTACTGCTAGGTGAGGCATGAAAAGGCTTGATCAACATTGCATGAGTGTGAAGTTGCTAACTGAACGGTAGAACATGAAGGAATTGTTTCAACATTTATTTTATGAGAGAAAGGGGATTTAATTGGCATATTCCTCTCATTATAATTGAGTTTATAAAAGATTTCTTTCATGTGTACATTTAAAACACGAAAAATATGGAGTCTGTTTTAATATACTGTTTACTTTTCAGGAAAACAAATACAGTACTTGTCCAGCTTACACTGGGTGTATATTGGGGGGGTTTTGCATTAGTGTTGTACTAACAGATCCAGTACTAAAAAAAAAACTGCATAGCTTGATCTGCCCGTCATGGACAATATACAGACTACTTTTCTTCTTTTCTTTTTTAGAGAAGAATGCATGTGTTTAGTGTCCTACTAAGCTTTTTCTATCTAGTCATCTACTGAGTTTTCTTTTTTTCTCTCTTTCATGAAGAGAGAGTGATATCAACAACAATGAATTCTTTAATGAGAATCATCACTTAGTAGTCAGTCATTTTGTATATAGACAAATATATATATACATACATGTATATATACATGGTATGATAAAACATGATACTTAATTTTTGGCCAAAATGAATGAAATATGTTGAAATATCTAGGCTTAGTATGAAACAAAGTATGAAAAAGCTGACAAGAAGAGTGCCAACTCTTCCCACATTGGACAGAATTAAATTCTTGCTCTTTTGACCTATCTCAGGGAGATAGGTTTTTCCACCTCAGGTAGATACATGAAAGCTCTGCCACTTCTTTCTGGACTAATATTAAATACTATGTTTTGAATGACTAATAAATGCTGTCTTGTTTTGTAAAGTTATTTCTCAACCCCAAATAAAAGCTATGATGCTGAATCCAGATGATTCTGACAGTCTTCTGGAAATAATATCCTGAGCCTCTCCTCCTTGCATAAAGGGATTACCTCCAGACTAGTACACACTTGATACCAAAATAGGTAGTCAGGTTAACATCTTTCACTTACTTTAGATTATGATCCACCTGTCAGGTGACAGAAAGCAGCACTGTAGCTCTGTGAAGTGGTTTAAGACCATGTGGATGCGCAGTACTGAATGTTGAAAGCTGCTGCTCTTGACTAAACATGGTTTTCCGTCAAAGTGTGTGATACCATGATGCAACAAAACCAGGTCCATACAGATGGCTTCCACTCAAAAGATATCATCAGCTTAGTTAGCTTTTACTGGCCTAAATTAAAGAAGCCTGATAAATTAAATATACAAATTAAAAGTCCCTTCCATAATGTATTAAAATTTAAAACTAGACTAAGCTCAGGCAAAGGACCCTGCAGCAACCACCATTCCATAATACCTTCTGTGGAAGTACAAAATAAGTCAAAAATAATTCTGAGTTCATCCCCTGATTTTCAAAACTTTTTAGCCAGCCCTTTCCAAGCTCAAACTTCAGATGACCCAGCAGTGACTTCAAGCTCAAACAAGGTAGCCTAACTATTAAAAGCACTTGTGACTTCAGGTATTGATATTCCTAAAATCTGGCCTCAAGTAGGTCTATTGTATATGCTTAAATCTGTCCCTCGGTGATACTGAACAGTAAACAGTCTTTAAGTGGTATGCTGCTGAAAATGAGAGTGATTGTTTATCTTGCAGGTAACCAGCATATAAATGCTCTGGAGGCAAGCATCTGGTAATGTTTTTAAAATCACTAATTTGTTATAAATTTCATACAAAATGTTCCCTTTAAGTGAATGTGTTAGCTTTTAGACTGTAATGAGCAAAATTTGAAGAGACAGGTTGAAAATATTTTCTTCGCACTGAAGAATAGCTACCAACATAAGCAGCTGCATTAGAAATCAAAATAGATGTCTAAATGCATAAAATACCTTGTGATGCCTCTGCACCCATTATTAGGTAATAACTATCCTGAATTTGTTCTACAACCTTCATTTTTGAGAAGATGTGAGACAGGATATCATCCTTTCCATTTTTAAATCAACTTTTTTTGTGTGTTTCTTTGACTAGTACTAGATTACTTCATCGCTGAATAAATGTTTAATTTAGGTGTCCTCCTTAGTGTTGTAATCTTTTTGGTCCATTTGGTCTTGAATGTTTCATGTATGTACTCCAGATCCTCACACAGGTCCCTGGTGAATGTAAAAACAGAAACACATTGAAAATGTATGTTCTTTAAAGAACTGAATATGCAGCTAACACAGAACAAAATCCATATTTGACTGAATTGTGAAAGGCATTGTGCTAAAACTTTAATGTGTTTATCATGCATCTTCCAAAATAAATTGTCCTACTTTAATGTTGGTTTCTTAAAATATACATTAGGAGTTTGAGTGATTAAATGGACATTGTCAGCTAGGTAGCTGTGCAGTTCATTACTCATTTTTTCTGGGTTCAGTTGCATTTTTTTCCTTGCTGGAGAGTTTTTTCACTACAGTTCCTACACGAAAGCCTCAGCCAGGTTAATTGCCCTTCTAATACTGCTGCAGGCTGCTGAGGGAAAATGGATATAAGCTGAGCTGCATCACCCTCAAGAGTTTGCAAGTACTAGTCATAGAGTCCATCCAAGGAGGTGGATGGACAGCACCACTCACCTCAGATCAGCAGCTGATTAGTGGTCAGACAAATAGCTGGGCAAAACTTTGACTTTATTAGTCAGAGTTAACTGAGACAACATAAGGAGTGGTCATTCATTACTGCTAAAAGCCATCAGATAAAACAGTTCCCTTCTACAGAGAGCAGGAGAAGTGTTTCTCACTGACTTAATAAACTTCATCAGGCCACACCTGCTGCTTATTCAGATTATTAACTAATATTCTACCAAATTAGACTCACAGGGATACCAAATGTATATCATACATAATTCTGCAGGCTTTACTACGGATACATAGACTTGCAGTTATTGTTCTTTGACACAGGTCTACTGCAGACACAGAAGGTTTGGGCCAACACCAGAAAGGTTATGACCCAATAGACTGAACCTTACTCCTGAGTAGTTTCTTGACATGACAGACAAATGGACAGCAGAAACAGCTCTGTGATAATCAAATAATGAAACAAAGCACTAACTTTATTACCAACTTGTCGTGGTTTACCCCCAAATGGCTCTTTGCTTATTCTCCTTGACCTTCAGTGGGATGGGGCAGAGAATCAGTAAGAATAAAAAGTAAAATTTGTGGGTTGACATAGTCAGTGTAAAGGAACATCATCATCATCAACATAATGATAAAAAAGGATACAAAACAAGTGATGTAGAGCACAATTGCTCACCACCCAAGCTGCCCTGCCTTCCAGCCAGCTTCCCCAGTTATATGTTGAGTATTATGCAGTATGGTATGGAATATCTGTTTGGCCAGTCTAGGTTAGATGTCCTGGCTGTGTCCCCATCCAGCTTCTTGTCAGGGCAGTATGAAAAGCTGAAAAGTCTTGGACTACTTAGCAACAACAAAAATATTAGTGTGTTATCAACATTATTCTCATCCTAAATCCAAGAAACAGCATTAACCAGCTGCTAGAAAGAAAATTTAACTATCTCAGATGAAACCAGGACACAAGGCTTTCAGGTGTTGTGATTTGAGGTACTTGCCCCACCTTGTTCCATTTTGGGTCTTTAATTATGACTCACAAGCCATATGATACAAAATTAAAGAAGTGGAAAGACAATCTTTTACCTTGCCCTACCTGGGAGCAGTGGTACAAATCTCTGATGATAGTGTAATTTCTAAGGATTGTGTGTTCTTTAAGGGATAAAACCCAACAAATTTTCTAGGCAGAAGGAAAGAATTTGAATAAATTAATAGTTTACTATTATTATACAGGTAGGGTTTTTCAGACATATCTTTAATATTGAGGATTTTTAGAAAATATTACTTTGTTTGCTTTCTCATGCTTACATTTTTCCTCCTTAGACAGTTAACTTAAAACTGCCTTACCAATCATTACTCTTTGCCAGCCTCCCTCAGAAGGAAAAGTGCTTGAAACATAAAATAGATGAGCTGAGGTAATCAAAATAAATGGGTTTGGTCCTACCAATTCCTTCTCTTTAGACAGAACTTAATCCAGGAAAAAATAAAAAAAAAATTATAAAAAAGCTCTTATTGCTCATTTTGCAATTAATGTCTTCTAAGTCTTTAAGAACACCAAATATTTGTGCAAGCTGTGAGACTTCTGAAGAGTAAAATAAGAGGTGCTCTCTCCCTCCCTTCTCCCAGATGGAAAGTAGAATGTAGGAACCCTGAATGAATTACTCTGTGAGCTGGGCACACAGAGTATACTGAATATGTACAGTACTTGAGGGTAAGGAGGAGAGAGCTGAGATCAAATGGGACTGGGGGAAAATGAGGGAGTTCACATCAGCTTCAGCTGTGGAGAAGCTCATGTGAAGAATCTCTGGTAAAATTACACAGAAGAGCTTTGTAATTTATTACCCAAATTTCTCATGTAATCACCCTGTTGATCAATATAAGATAGCATCAATACTGAAAAATCACTCTCCATTTTCTGTGCATCTACTTATATAGTTCAGGATAAAAATCCCCAGAATGTAAATTAAAACACTGATCCTCTTGTTGCACAGTTACAGTCTATAATATAACAAAGCAGCAAAGCTGCCTCTGCTACAACATATCGCGATGCTTAAAAAACTGATCAATCCTCATCATTGTTTTTTCACCACAACATAGAATATGTTATTCCATAGTGCCTAGAGGATTGCACACCTAAATCCCACCAACTCCAGCTTGCTATTTTAAACCCTAACTCAGTTTTGAAACACAATTTTAGTATTATTTCAATGCAAATATAGATGTTACAAGGTTGGTAACACCAGGCCTATTTATTAAGTATGGTCCGGAAAGAAATGTAAAGAAACCTTCATGGACATACTGTAGTCCATAGATAGACCTCTCTTTCATAGATGAGTCAGTGTCCCTGGCAATTTTATTTCCACTGTACATTATAGTATGCAGGAAAGTGGATTGATAGGAAAAGCTGCACAGAGACCATAATGGGATGGTATATCACTTCATTCAAACACTCCACCCCATGTGCTGTGTTTCTGCCTTCCCAGGAAATACTGATGGTGTCTCTGCAGACTAGCTTTTCTCTGAGGGTCCTTGTGCTGTAGTTTGATGCACTGCAGCAAGATCTCTTCCACTGCTTTTCTTCTCTCTTCCCCAGACTGTGGACTGGCTGCTCACTCTTCACTGTGCAACACCGTACCTATGCACTAGAGTTGTTCTCTATGGGGCTGCACAGGGAGCCAGCCTGGGCAGCTGGCTATAAAGAAGGTTGCTCCAGCAAAAGGACATGGAGTAGTAACAGGGAGGGAACAAGCATCAGGACACAGGCTGGGAGAGGGGGAAGGCTTGCTCAAGCTGATGATGCTGCTGAGATCTGTTTCATTCTCTCTGCTTTCATGGGCAGAGCTCCCAAAAGAAAAGGCTTGAGAAGAAATGACTGGACAAAACCACCTTCTGAAAAGACAAGAGACATCCTCTGCAGGATAGGAAAAAGAAAATGCTTCCTTTAGTAATTTACAAGTCAGGGGTAGTCAAATCACATTTTTCATTCTATCTGATAGGTCTGCTTTTATTCTGCCAATATTTTTATTTTTGGGTGTTTTTTTTTTCCCTGCTGAATGTAAATTGAATTTTTACTATTATAAGTGTGGAAAGTTACTGCCTGCTCTCTCGGGGGAATTAAGCTGTAATTTAGCTTTCCAGAGGGGTATAAATAGGCAAACATAGTTACTGTATGCATGGAGAGGATATGAAGACCATCAGGTTATGACCCAAATTTATGAATCCCAGTCTAAATCTGACAGAATTATCCTTTACAGAATTAATAAGAGAACATTTTGCTTTTCAGGCAAGGAAACCATTATTACACTCCTTATGTAATGTTGAACACATAGGCAATGGAGTCAATTATTTCTGAGATTCCGTTGCAATAGTCTAGTCAAGATATTGAAAAAAAAACTACCACCACTTCGGCCAACAAAAAACCAAAACCATGGACAAAATTATTGCTGTTACATTCTGAGTTATTTTCAGAAAGGAAAATAAGAGGACACAGGGGACCATAGACCTGTAAATTACACTGTCGTACTAAGCAAGCTGAATGATTAATACACTGCTACTTGTCAGTCTGTAAACAATTAAAGAGGATATGTTGATCAGTTCTAAGCAGCATGGATTTATGAAAACTAAATGCAACACATAAATATCCCTCTACTAACCAGATCTGTCCGTAACAGTGGAAAAAGCATATCTTCTTAGAGTGAACTTCTAAGAACAAAATAGATTTTAAGTTCAAACTAGTGTCCACCTTAACAAGTAAGATCTGTTTGAAGGTACTAAAATTTTATCTCAAATGACAACTGGATGTGTAAAACCCATCACCATGTTGAATTCCTTGAAAAGTTCGTGTATGTCACATGCCCAGAAGGCAGAGTTTTGTTGACAGGAAACCAAATGGGGTCAAATAATTTTATCTGGATTTAAATTTCAATAGGGTTAAATTTTCAATACTTATTGGTGCAAATGCTCAGCATTTACTAGATTTTTTTTCTAGGGTCTTTTTAATTGTGTTAACATCTACTTATATATTATAAAACACTAAAGACAAAAAAATCACACTATTTTGAGGCCATTTTACATGTAAGAAATACCGACTCCGATTCTTTTGCCCTCTTATACTCTGTAAAAAGACACGGGCTATTTTTCTCTTTCCGTGTTCCTTATTTATGAGAATAGTTTTTTTCTTCTCCCCACTCCTGCCTGTGAGATAGTTAAAGGAATTCTGCTCCTAATCTGCTTCTCATTGTACACTCTGTAAAATCTGCTGGTTATGTGTATTATGGAACATGGGAAACTTGCCCCATACAGCTCTTTACTCAGTCTGGTTTCAGTGCCAGCTATTTGCAGATTAATATACTTATTCCCAGTTCTTGTGACTTGCTTATGACATTTATCTCTTTCTGTAAGTAGTTTGGAAATATGTTGCATCTGAATTTCATGTCAGAACTGGAGTAGCCTAGTGGCATTGTCCTAACTATGGGTTATTATTGCTATCTATTATTGGTATTGTTAGCATAATATAAAGAAAATAAAAGCATTTTTAATCAAAAGAAATACAACTACATCACTGGATACATTAAAAAAATCAAGATTTGTGATGACTTAGGATTTTATTTTCCTGTTTAATTGCAGTCCTAAAATCAACCAGTGCAGGTTGGTTTTATCACTTATCATTGCTAATTATTTTTTGTTGACTATTAGATCACTGAAGCTTAAGAGGAAAAGTCTGTCAATGTGCACAAATTCAATGATTTTGAAATTTGAATACATATGCATAAAAAATTTTTATTTCTCTTTTTTCCAGGAGTACCTACTGCCAGTTTTGTCTAACTATGTGGTGGAATAAGGAGGCATGGTTTATTATAGAGTAACTGACAGTGTAGATATTGAAAAGAGCACTGGAAACAAAACTATGAGCAATGATTTTCTGAGCCAGAGCCATTCTTAATAAAAACTTTATCAGTGGTGGCCTAATCTCAGCAGAGGATTTCAGCAGGGATTCCCAATGCAATGTGTGAGTATGTAGGGCATCTCTTCCAATGTGGAGGACGTCGTTAAAGAATGGTTATGTGACCGAGGATACGAACAGCCGGAAATGTTACGGTTGATGCCAATTACAGATGGAAAAGTACAGAAGAACAAGATGAGGCCTAAGTGGTAAACAGGGAACAAAGAAGAAAGAATACCATGAGAAAGAGAGCATCATGAGTTATGCGAAGGCCCTGTTTTCAGTTCGGTTCCCAAAACATTCTCGTTCCCATGTTGTTTTTCAGAAGCTAGCTGAATTCTCTCAAAACAATCTTGTTTGGTTCTCATACTCTTAGCTCCTATCTAGAACCCCTGATCAGTAAACTTAAAACATGTTTTTCTGCTAAGTACTAACCAATCAATACTTGCAAAAACAAGTTGTTATCCAATCATGTGCTGACACTCAAATTGCTGTAATGTAACTAAAAAGTATAAAATCACATGAAGTTCCTGCAAGTAGTTGAGACAATAAAAGGTAGTCACTACCTTCGGTCTCCCAGCGTCTTCTTTCCGACATTCCAATCTAAAAGTTTCTGCAAATCTTGAGGAAGAGCACAGTCCTCAATGCAAGTCCCACTCTAATGGCAAACATCCTGTTAGAACGAAACCAGTTCAACATTAAGTGTTTGTCATCATTTAAACAGAAAGCCGATGTTTGTTTAGATGATTTAGCACAAGCAGTAGAGGTTGCCAGGCTCACATAAACATTTACCTTTTTTTTTTGTGATAAGTCTACAGCTGAGAAGCTTATGGGTATTTATACTTGGCTGTGGCAGTCTTGTAATTATTTAATAAGGCACACTGAAGATAAGGTTATCATGATATAAGTGCCTGCAATCCCTCTGGGGTGTAATTGCCTCATGATAACCTCATCCCTTGAAGTTGTGTCTATTGCTAATATGAAAAATGTTTGTTTTCAGTGGGAACATATATTTTGTGAGGGAACAGCATTAAACTGTCAGATCAAAATGTTAAACAGCAGTTGCAATGAGCAGAAGGGTTCAGATGGATTAACTCAGCCCTCATAGACGGTTCACCAGACGAACTGAAATGATCCAAAGCCATTCTATAATGAGTCAGGTTTTAAGTCTGGAAGTATCTGAAGAGAAATAGCTCTTTACTCAGAAACATGCTCTAGGCTTTTTAGACTGTAATAGTGAAGCTTGAGATTCATGAGAATGAGGAAATATGTGTCAAAAGACATAGATTTTGTCATAGCAACATCTGTGTCTTTTCTTTGGAATTCAGTGTTTTGACTAATAGATCGCCCATCCGGTAACACAGCATTCTGTATTGCATTGCAAATCATGAAATAAGCATTAATAAAATGCACATGCTTGACAAACAGGTCTTGGAGGGCATCCGTTATGCTTGTTACTACAAGGGATTTTCGAAGCACCAAAGTTCATTAACTCACTTGAAATGTATCACCTGAAAACTGAGTGAGTCTGTCATGAAGCCTCCAAAATATATAAGTAGTGCTTTCCTCATGTATGAGCACAAACACTCCTCCGAGAGGCAGAGAAATAATGTTCCCGAAGGATACAAGTCCAGCTCAGGGACTCCACCTTCCTCAGGCATCAGCTGGCACAAATTTGCGTGTGACATGCATGTATGGTTTGTGGCCCAGTTTGTTTTAATAGGAAGTCCCTTGGCATGCTTCTGCAAGCCGCTGTGTAGGATCCCGTCACAGAGTCAATGTGAGGTCCAGCAGACAGACCCTGCAACTGCAGAGGCTGGAGGGACTGCATGGGGAAACATTTCCCATCGCGTGAAGGGTGTTACAAACGGGAGGTCAGCGTGGCAGGCTTAATGTTTAGGTTTCCACACTTTTTATAGGCTCTGGCTAGCTGTGTGCCTGAAGATGGAAAATATTTGGAAGTAAACCAAAAATTTCAAAACTAACCTTATATTTCCTTAGGATTTTTGGCATCAGTGGCTCTTTTGGCTGTGTCTGAGTGGAATAAGCTGTGTCTTTGAGTTTAGTGCATTATACAGTAACATATTACACCTCTCTATTTTTTATGCCTGGGAATTTCACCTCATCCATCTTTCACAATGTTCAGCAGAGACTTTTAAAAATCCCTGAGCCAGCTTTATGCAATTAACTGGAGTCGGGGCCAAACCCTAGATCCTGGTTTCAAACCTAATTCCTTGTTCATCTTGCAATTGATGCTATACTGGGTCTAAATGAAACACAGAATCAAAACATTCAACATTTAAGAAAGTTTGAATTTTAATTTTATTTGTTTGGCTGACAATCTATATACTCAATGTAAACTCAGGACATTCATTGCCTACCCTTGAAAAAAACCTTAATAGTAGTAGAACTAGTAGAAAAAGATGGAATACTTTAAAATATCTTAAAGTATATCTCAGTTAAAGCATCTCACTTAAATGTTTCAAACATTTTAAGATGTATTTAATTTAAAGGCCTTTCTCAACCAATATTTTGGTTTGGTCATTAATTAAAATCCATTTTCATTTCTCATATGAGTATCTGAATTCCTCTGTGTTCCTTCTTTCCAGTTGAGAATGAAAGACTAGAGTCTAGTAGTTATTTGCTACTCCCCTAGAAGAACTAGGAAGCTTTCATTTACACAGAACTGTATGTCTTACCATAAAATATATAGAGGATAATTGTTTTCTTATTTTATAGTATGCAATTTAAATATTATTTATATATTCATATTGATATATTTTTATTCATTAGATATGTAAATTACATTTTATTAAAAAAAACCACAAGCTAATAAGAGTTTATTCCCATTTTCTCCATTTTTTCATGTTTCCATTTTAGTCATATTGTTCTAAGTCAAAACATTAACATCCAATGTTAGCTCCCAGCTTTTATTTTTCCATTTCGGTGTAGCACGCTAATTTTTAGCCAAGGTTCAGAAGGGCATGAGCCCTTTAATTAATCACTAATTAAGTGTTTCTCAAAGTGGGACAGTGACATTCAGGCAGTTTCCCTGGAGTACTAGTGTTGCTTTGGAGCCCTCTCCTGGAAACTGTACTTGTGGATTATATCTTGGGAAGCAGTTCATGAGTTGTTCCTCATTTGGATCTTGCTTTAAGGGAATGAATTGGAAAGTTTACCGTTCCGTGTATAGTGGAATTAAGAGTTCCCCCCCTCTTCAAGTTTGCTTATTTTCTTGTATCTTTCTGATTAAAACTGGTACCCCAGTGATAGTCATGATAGCTATTGATGTTGACTAGATCCTTTTTTAATGCTTTGTAGATTTGTGAGTTTCCTGATCTACCCAAAGTGATTCTAGGAATGTCACTTCTGGTCGATGCTTTAGCTTGAGCCATTTCATCTCTAGCTACAATATACTGAGTTCCAGAATGCCCAAGATAGCAGACTAGTATATAACCTTTATCATATAGCAATCCCAATATTTTCTCTCCTGTGTTTCATTCTACTTGTTTGCTTTTGCAACTGATTAAGTAATGTATTACTGTTTTACCCTAGGCTTAAGATTCATTCTGTATACACACGATTTATTACTGGTATCAGTTTACTCAGTGTTATACTGCCCATTCCCTGATTGCATATTTTCCCACACATTAAAACAAAAGTGATTTTGAAAGAAAGATATAGTGAAACTTGTATTAAAAGCCCCCAAACAACATTGTATGTTACCTTTCAGTGATAACTCAGGGATTTCTGATTATCTTTCTTCTAAACTAAATGAGGAGAACCAGAGAAATCCACTGAACCTCTAGATATCAATTTGTCATGGTTTAGACCCAGTCACCAGCTAAGCACCATGCACCCACTCACTCCCTCCTTCCCCCACAGTGGGATGGGGAGGACAACTGAAAGACAGTAAAAGGTAAAGGTAAAACTTATATGTGGGCATAAGGACAGTTTTCTGGGACAGTAAAGGGAGTCACAAATAACAACAGTAATTACAATAGAATATACAAAGCTATTACAACATACAATGTAATTTTCTCACCCTCTGGAGCTTGATGCCCATCCCATCCCTGAGCATCGACTCCTTCCCAGCCAGCTTCACCCTTTATGTACTGAGCATGACATCATATGGTATTGAACACCACTTTGGCTAGTTTGGGCTAGCAGTCCTGTCTGTGAGTCTTCCCACCTTCCTGTGGGAATTTATTCCAGCCAAAAAAACCAGGATGCAAATTAACAATTCTTGAGGTTTACAGACTGAGAAGATTCATGAGTACATGTGGAGAAGGTATAATTAATCCTGCCATTTTGTTCTGTGTCATTGCTATGCACAGAGTAGTCACTGCACTGTCTGCACCTCTCAAGTTTTATCATCTGTTCATACTATATCATTGCATCTCCTTCTAGTCTCATGGAAAGCAGAGGAAGGTTAATTTTTTTATCCATTTTCCTACTTTCTTTGGGTCAAAATTGAGCAGAAATGTAGCTCTCATCAGGAAAATATGAACTGATTAGTGTTCCATCTGTGGCACGTCTTGACTGCCAATGGGTTTTTTAATTACATTAAAATGATTTACTTTGTACTTTGAGATGAGAAGATAAATAGGAAGTTAATTTCTAATAAGTGCTTTAAAATGTGCTTTAGAGGAAATATGGAGATATTAGTGTTACCAGTAATACAATCTGAATGAGCTAAATAGGAGGTGTAATGAGGAATTCAGGGCAGGATGGAGAAAGCAAAGAGGTTGAAAACGTCATTGTATGCTGGCTGAGGTATCGTTTCCCAAACGACAGTTAGGCCTGCCCCTGCTGTAGCTGAATACCAAATGCATGGTTCAGCAGTGAGCCTGTGCTAATAATAATTTACTCATTACTGTTGCCCCTACTGGTACGTTGTCATCTCCTTGATATAGGTTTACAGACATTATGCACAGTATAATTATTATTAATATCTAAAGTAATATTCATGTTTGCTTGTTTGCTCCACATCCAGGAGTGCTTTCTGCTCCTAAATTTACTGTTTGAACTCCACCGCAATGTACAGAGCATAGCCAAACAGCCACAGTTGCTAAAATATAAAGCCTAATTAGCATTTTTGACGAAATATACCACAGGAAGAAAAAGCTATTTCTTGACCTGTGGGATTAGGTTCTCCCTCTCAGGACGAATGCTGTACATCTGAGAGACACAGGAGATTACCGTGGCTGTTTCTTCAGCAGGTTTTACAGCATTTTTATTTTCTCAGATTTTAATTTTTATTTAAATATAGTCAAAACTAGAAAACTTGCATAATTCTTTTCCTTCCCATTTCCTTCCTATGATCTTAACTCTAAACAAAGTACTGCAATTGCAATTATTCGGAATTAATTTAGGTGTTTAAAGAACAGTAATCAAGGTACAGTTGTATAGCTGATTGGGAGAACCCAAAAGAGACTTAAGTATAATTATAAAACAGCACAATGAATGAAAATTTGAGGAAGAAATGCGTCTGATTATATGTAACAAAACTAAGTTGCTAAGTAATTGTCAGTTACAAGATTTGTGCTGTTTGCATGTTTGTGTCTGTGTGTGTATATGTGTGTAGGATTAAGTTCATGAAAATATCCTGTGTCACATGAACTCAAATAGTTTATCAGACACGAGAGAATCTGTGTGGGAGAGTACTGCTGTGAGCATTCAAACCTTGTGAGACAAAGGATAAGCCATCCATAAGATGTAAAGCTGTAGGAAACTTGGCTTTGTTAGTTTTGTGGCTCACATACGTGTAATTACTGTACATTGTTAAAGTTCATAATTCTATTTATTGTTTTTAGAAGTATTTTTGACAGCTTATTCTGAAATTTCTGAAAGTTTTCTGAAAACTAGATTTCATTGATTCCACTGAAAATCAGGACTCAGGCAAAAGCAAAGCTCTGAAATGGAGTTTAAGAAATAGCTACTTAAAAGAAAATCCTATAACCAAAATATATTTAGCATTTAATACCTCTAGTACCACTTCAATTGTTATTACTTTGAATAAACAAAGTGTATCTCCTGTAACATACTATGTTTCAATTAATATGACATCATAAGTAAAATCCTAAAACCAAATTTTCTGGTAAAATCTGTACCAAATTCCAGACGTCTTGACATCCCCTATCTAGGTTTGTTTTTTTTCAGACTGTTACTTAAAAATCACTGACTTTTTCAGAGGAGTTTCTGTAATTTTGGTGGCACATATAATGTTTGGCTTGAATAATAAAGACTTCTATAATAAATAAATAATTTTAATATAGTATATATATTTTTATATAGTATATAATAAAAATAAATACTTATAAATAATATAGGATTTTAATAAACAATTGACACAAAGTGAAGACACAAATAACATTTATCTTCAAATTTGAAGAGGAAACTACAGCACACTGTAACTTTCCCCAGATTTTCTGATCATTTTCTAAATTGGATAGTAAGCACTGCGGAACATAGACAGGTTTGTAGTGTTATTAGTCTTTGAATCCCTACAGTCCATCCTGGCCCATAGCCAATCTGAAGCCCCAATTAGCCAAGCACAGCATTCCATTCATGCTTAAAATTCATAAAACTTACAGTACATATGTTGAAACTCAAGAAAAATAGTGTGGGTTACTTTTTATTACACCCTGACCTCTTGTTTTCTACCTTCTATTGCTGTCACTTAGTGCCTTTATGGATAAGAGACTTAATGACACTTTAGCTGCAAACAGTTCTCCTGTGTCTTATTTTGTTTTTATTAACATAAAATATTCTGTAACTGTGGCTTTCTGTTTTAGCAAACACAATCCTACAGAACTGTCTGATTATGACTTCATAATGCTGAGAAATCTTAGGGAGAAAGTTTGACTGTAAAGGGACCATGAAGGATCTGATTTATTGTACGAGCATGGTGAACCCCATGTTAGTGCAATTCCCCATTTTATTATGCACACTAGTATCTATGTCATCACTGACATCAGCTTTAAATGTGATCTGGGTACTTCCATAGAGATTGCATATCCTTAAATAAGGCTAAAATCTGACAAATCAGCAGAGGTCCTTAAAAGTATAATTACATGGTGTAAAACAGACTAAATTACGGCATTGGGCATTTTCAGCAGAGCAGTCAAAAACATGTTGTGAGAAAGCAATCAGGATGTTGTTTCTTCCTTAGTTTTGGATTTTCCTCTAAGGATGTGTCTCGGACCTCCACCAGGCACTCCAGATAGGCAGGGGTATCCTGAGGGGCCCATGCCCTATCTGCCAACTCCTTGCAGATATTCTGGATACCCTAGAGGGTAAAAAAATGGCATGAGATGCCTGCATTTAGGCAACTGAATCTGACCCTTGATGAAGCCTATTAACATGATTTGATCTTGGGTCAACATTCTCCAAAGAAAATTATGAGCAAATGCCAGAAAAGTGGCAACATGAAGCAGGAAGCAAAAAATGCAAAAAAGAAAGAAACTCTCACACTGTCAACTCACAGTAGTTAATGAATGGAAAGCCAGAATTATGTGTAAAGAATCTCTTGCAGAATGATGGTGAAAGGATACAATTAAAATGTGCTTTTCAAATGGTGGTCTCAACATTTGAGAGTGTTGAGATTTTCAATCTATGCAGAAATTCTCCACGGAGTTAGCAAATTGATACCTTCTGAAAGAAAGCATTAGTCAAAGGAATGCTTTCTCATCTACAGCGTGTTAGTGATGGAGCAGCTTGCTCAAAGAAAAGTATAGAAAACAGAAATAAAAGGTTATAGCCTTTAATATATAGCCTAAGCTGCAAAACCATGGAAACAATACAAGATTTATGTTGTACCTTACAAGACAAAAAAAAATCTAGTTAACAAAGATTTCCTTGGTGAAACAAATGCAAACATGTTTCAGGCATATTCAACTTTAAGTTCATTTGTAACCCTTTCAAAAATTTGCTGTAGGCATTATTATCAATGAAGAAATTATTTTAAATGACAACATGACAATTTTTTACAAGATGTTCTTTTTTAGGCTGAGTTATTTGATATTTTTTAAGTTAATTAATAGTAATTTGAACTTCCTTGAAGCTGTACTTTTCAGGAAATAAATTGTCTGTTAAAAAAACTGAATGAGATGGAATTGAGTCAGCATTTCTGTTTGAAATAAAAAAGGAGTACTATTTTAGAAGGCAGAAGCCAGTAGTGATTTTTCAGCCATTCATATTACGTAAACATTTTTTTCATCTCATTAACATGTCTTGGGAAACCAGATGAATATTTGTAAATAATTATTTAACAGAAATTAATGAGTTCACTGTTGCATATCTTTGTATACATTGCCTCACCAAATTAATTACATTTATTAATAATGTTTTTCTCAAGGGAGACATATTCACAACTGAAGTGATTTAGACTAGGCATCAAATGTTTCACAATTTTTAAAATATCATTCCATATTTTAAGATCTTTGATAATAAAGGTAACTGCAGCTGTGATAGTCTTTTGGGAGGGTCATGAGGAAGTTGTACGACAAGTTGAAAGATGACATGCTAAAGTTGGAGGAACATTTTGCCAGTAAGGGCCTGTTTCACTTGAAGTTTAGAGGAGATGAGCTAGGGGCTCTAGAGATAACAGGAACCAAATGGGAAACACTAGTAAAGTACATCAAAGGAATTCCTACTCCAGCCAGTCAGTCAACTTGATTGGGAGTCCACCTGAAGTGGCTCTATGCAAGCATACGTAGCCTATAGAACAAACCAGAGGAGTTAGAGATGTGTGCATGCCTGCAGGGCTATGATCTTTTTGGCATCACGGATGTGTGGTGGGATGGTCTCTATGACTGGAATGCTGGGATGAAGCAATACAGACTCTTTAGGAAGGACATGAAGGGGATATGAGAAAGGGTGTTGTCCTCTATGTCAATGACCAGCTAGAGTGCATGGAGCTCCATCTCAGGATGAATGAGGAGCTGAACCAGAGCTTATGGGTCAGGATTTAAGGTTGCACAGGGACAGAAGACATTGTAATGGGGGTCTGCTAAAGTTCACCTGACCAGAGAGACTGAGCAGATGAGACCTGCTATAGACAGATAGGAGCAGCCTCACATTCACAAGCCTTGATCTTCACGCGGGACTTCAGAGAGCTAGACCGCCTCTCCCATGAGGACAGTCTGAGAGAACTGGGCTTATTCAACCAGTAGAAGATAAAGCTCCAGGGAGACCTTAAAGTGGCTTCTTGAGGGAAAGCTGGAAAGGAACTTTTTATCAGGGAGTGTAGGGATAGTACAGAGGATGATGGGTTTAAACTAAGAGAGGATAGATTTAGATTAGATATTAGAAAACAAACCAACCAACCAACAAAATGCAAAAAACCACCTCACTTAAAAAAAGGAAATCTTCGCTATGAGGATGGTGAGGCACTGGAACAATCTGCCCAGAGAAGCTGTGGCTTCCCCTTCCCTGGCAGTGCTTAAGGCTGGGTTGAATGGGACTTTGGACAACCTGGTCTAGTGGAGTGTATCCCTGCTCATGGCAGGGGTTTGGAACTAGATGATCTTTGAGGTCCCTTGCAACCCAAACCAATTCCAGGGTTCTGTGATTTAGAGTCTTAACATTGGCATTTGAAAATATAGGCCAGAAAAAGGAATATCAGACAGAAAGATCTCTAGGTACTGACAAGATACTCATTTTCTGTTATAGGTTACTGTGTAAGAAGTGTGCTGCTAGGGCAAAGTTACTGGATTCTAGACAATTAAATAATCCTTTATCTGTAGTAAAATCAGTAAGAAAGCCAGAATAGGTACTCCATATGTCTCTCATTTTCATTACTAGATAAAATTAGAACTTTCTGCATGTGTGTGTATCTACAAATGCACTTACAGTCTGTGTGTATGATAGAGTGAGTATATATGTGGGTGAATGTGGGCTTGTATTTGTAAAGCATATACATGAACTGAACACTGAAAGTTACAAAAGAATTTATATAAGTATTAATCTAAGAAAGGATGTTCTATGGAAGGCAGACATGAAAGCCATTTGTTAAGAGTGTGATTGTAACCCTATTGCACTATAAACCACCATCAATTCCTGTGCTGAGGTGTTGGGAGAGTAGTTTGATTTCTGATGTACAAAGTTGCTGAAATGGCATAAACACACTGTTATGCCTAATGATTTTAAAAAAAAAAAAGGTTTTAGAAGGGAATCAACAGCATGTCTTGTATTAGTAGTGTCATTAGTAAATTGAGAAAATAATCTGTGAATAATTTGCTTACCAATATTTTTTTTTGCATCCTTCCTATTTTACTCCTGTGCCCTGGGTGAACTGTTAAAAAGAGATAAAATAATGGGCATTGGTTCCCCTCACCCCCAAACTGGCCATGACTAAACATAATTTCATAAACAGGAAAGCTAAATTTTAGAGAGGACAAGGGATTTTTTTTTTTCAGAGCTGGTGAATGACCACATGCCAGATGAAGTCACTGGGATCTCTGGGCACTCACCTCTCAGGAACTGTAAGTCACCCATGGCTCCTGAAGAAGTCAGTGCCCAGATCAAGAATAGAAAACACTTTTCCTGTGTTCTAGGTCTGTGTTTCAACCGCAAGTCCCTTCCTTGTTCTTATCTGCCAAACCACTGCTGTAGTGATTTCTGTTTATAATGTCTTAAATTACAGAGCAAGGCAGAACTGGATCATTTTGGTTTTGCTAAATGTTTTTTATATAGATTGTCAGATTGTCCAGACAATTCATGTCGTCTTTAGAAGGAACCACCTTTTTTACAGAGTTCCTGTGGTGCTACATTTAAAGTTGATAATTGACCCAAAGGACACTTACTTTGAACAAAAATACATATAAGATAAATCATGCTTTATTGTGGCTATTTCAGTTGTTTATATAGTAAGGGGGGTATTTCAGGTTAAAATTTATCCTCAAATATATTTCTTTCAACTAATTCAGAGATTGTGGCTAAAAAAACAATGCTGTCTTGGCTAAAACAGTAGCTTGTGATAAACATGGTTAAGATTCAAATGGGGACAAATGAGCTTAAAATATGTAAAGTGGTGGCAGATTTATTGCAGTTTTAGTGATATTATTTAAAAAATGTCAGTTTTATATGCAATCCACTGTACATGTCTCAATGAATGTGCCACCCACCTACTCCTGATAATATTCATGACACTGCAGCTAGACTGTATAAAGTCACTGTCACTAAACTATACTGGGGAACAAAGAAGGTTGACATTCACATGTACAGCTTTGAAAATCACATCATATTTGACATAGACTTCAGTTGATGCAATCATTTATACTTGAGTATAAACCCAATATTTAACCCTTTTCTTACCTGACAGGATATTTGCAGTTATCATGCCTTCAGTAGGTTTTAAAAAAACATTTTTCCAGTCTTAAATGACACCAAATGAGCCACAGGTTATCTTATACACAGGCAAAATATCCAATGCAGCCCAAAAAGGAGTCACAAAATTTCCCTCTGAAATTAGAGCATACAGCCTAATATCATGACACTATAAGGCTTTGACATCATGATAAATTTTAATTTTCACTCTTATCATGTGGGGTCAAATAAACCCTTTTTTAAGGAACATTTTATCTAGAGCTTCTTCCAGGCAGAGGTCAGTCCTTGTGCTGAGCAGGTCCTTACTGGAGTGGGCAGGTCCTTGCTGTCCCCTGTGCAGAAGTAAAAGCCCATACAGAACCGAGTGTGGAGTGGAGGAAGAGAAGGTGGGACTGCAGCCTGTCTCATAAAGGCTGCAAATCCTCACTGAGGCAAAAAGTAGGTCCTTTCAGGGGACATTAACATTTCACTAAGCTATTGGTCTCAAGTGAAACTGTCTCTTTTTGAGATTTCTGTGTTTGGAGTTGTTTTTTGGTTTTTTTTTTTCCAGTTTTAATTAAGGTTCAACAGTGTCAAATACAGGTTTGGGATTTAGTCATAGCTTGAAAAAACCCCATGTTTTCAGGTAGTGTTCAAGACACAGGTCTTGAATAAATTATTTTAGCAACAAAGTTGCTAAAATAATTTATTCTGGAGAAATATCAATCCAGGAAATATCTCATGGCAAAAGAGCCAGACTTCAACTATGTCAGTTATTCATAGAATTCTAGGGACCTCATTGTGCCCTATTAATCAGATGCCGTAACCTGTTTTCCACCCTGGTAATGGTATTTTCCAACAAAGAACAAAGAAGAAAGGTTTTATTATATAGCTACCTTTAAAGACTTTTTGAAAGACATCCATGTTTCAGCAGGAAATTTAGGACAGGGACAGGATTCATCCCACTTCACTTTCAAGCATTTAACTGTGGCAATTCGAGTTGCTTCCAGTTATCCAAGGCCCCTTGAAAGAGCAGGACATCTCCAGAGGACAATTCAATTGACTTAGAATTTCTCTCTACAGTTCCACTGTTATTATAGTGGTTTTAAACATTACATGATATTTATGTCTGTTTATATAAATTATCCAAATAGTTCTCTGTAGAGTTGGGTACCAAGCTCTCCTTTTTGGAAATTAGTCCAAAGACACAACCTGGGAAAAACAGAATGAACATTAACAACTTTTCAGAGCTTTCAGAGGAAATGAGCTATGGGGTTTTTTAAAAAAACAAATTTTAATAAAACTGAAAGTTTAAAAATAATATATAAGAACTTTTAGACTGGGAGGCGTTTAAAGGAGATTTGCTAACAGTAAAACATAAAAAAATGGAAGAAATGAACAATCATCTGCTGTGTAGGAAACAAGTTGCTCTCACTGGCACAAGCAAGAAGAAATCTGTGACCTTCCTGTCTTTATTTTTTTTCTTGTTACAGTGAGGAAAAACCCTGGACTAAGAAATCTAATTTTCTAATACATGACAGTAAGATTGCATGTTTTTTCCTTCCCTTCCCCACTCCTTTGCCATCCAAATCTAAGCTATATATAAAAAAACAACAAACAAACAACAACAACAACAAAAAAAAAAAAACAAACAGAAAATGTGGCAAAAATGAGTTGTATTCACATTTTGTAAATCAGTGATATATAAAAAAAAAGTTAAATTTTCTCCTTCTGGTGAACTAATTAATTTGTTTGGGCAGTCTGTCCTTCCTGTTCAATTTGCTTTCCCATATATTTTGACTATATTCTGGAAATAATTAGGAGGCCTTGGAACGCTTTTGATGCTAGGTTAAAATCCCTGGAACACCAACATCCCAGTAAGCACTGTAAGTAAATTACAAGGCTCGGTAGGTGGTTTATGGTTAAAGATTCCCATAAAACATCCTGCAGCTTATTGTTTCAGAAAGACTCTGGGTTTTTTTGTGTTATTTTATTTTGCTTTACAAACCATAGGAAGAAAACTGGAATCATGATGAAATGATTGTTTGGTTGTTGTGTTTGTTGTTTGTTTTTTTTTTTACTACAGCATATCTTGCTATTGGTAGTGTGCAGAAAGCCCTTCCTCTTTCTGTATTAATGCTCTCATAGTGCCAACACATACAAATCCCAGTCAGACCGTGTAGGTCAGGGTGACAAGTCAGTCACACATCAAAGTATGTTGATAGTAGCTCCGTAAAAAAGAAATCAACAAAAAATCTTCAAAATAAAATACCCTATCTGAGTTAACAATACTACAGAGTGTTGCTGGTGATCTGTGGAGAGTGAGCAGCTGATATCAGTTGTTATTTATGTTAGAAAGTGTATGTGAACAGGAGGCATGGATGCCGTGTGAGAATAAAGAGTCATTACTGTTGATATAAACATCATTATTTGCAGGTGTACTGTTGACCTGGGCACCTATGACAAGTGAAGAGCTATTGCCATGCATAAGCAACAGCATATCAAGAAATATGTGGCACGACCTTTTCAGGAGCAAGTACGTCTAAAGTCTAAATTTCAGTTTTTAACACTAAGAGCTCAGGCAGACCTAATTAATGGGAGGTGTGAGGATAGATATGAACAGGAGCTGTTCAATGCTGTGTAAAGAGGAGGAAAAAGAAAACCAAGCAAAACCCCATGGGACTCCAACCAGTTCTTGGGCTGTTACTGTCCACGAGCATCTGCAGATGTTAGAGGCGCATCTGCAGTTCACGGGGAACTCCTAGAAGCTGAATAGAGCTTATTTCCTTCTGCATGTTCCTAACAACATTTGTGGGTTGGAGCGTTTGCACATTATTTCAATGTGGCACTTGAGCATGATTTCATAAGAAAATGAGTCCTGGGACATCATCACATCTGTGTGTTGGAAACTGTTGACAGATTTAAACAAAATTTGACAGACAAAAGTTTCCGATGTATTAGGTTTCTCCAAGTTTCATAAAAACTAGGCTAGATGGAGAAGGGCAGGATTTTCTTGCCTGAGCATGGGCTGTACTAATATTTGTGCTATCCTAGAGTTTCCTGTCTAGCCTCCGGCAACAATAGCAGAAGGGCTCTCTCTGATAGGGTCACATCCAAAGATATCTCAGAAAGCATTAAAACACTGTGTTTAAGCATACGCTCTTAGTCTCCAACTTTCCAAGCTGTTGCAAATCCAGAACCATAACTCAGATATTAAACACTAGAGAATCTACACAGTGCTCCAACTAATCAGAAAACCTCTTGCAAGAATTTGCAGCAACCTAGAAGAAAAGGCTAAAGGAAATCCTGCTTCACGCTTCATGCTTCATGCAGAACTTCACCAAGGAGATTAATCTATTTAAAGGTATTCTCTGGTTTACCAAAGAGGATTATCAAATATCATAAAATTTCCAAGTTTACATGATTTTTTCTCGAATAGTTTATTCTTCTAGAAACTTTAAAATTCATTTATTTTCCATTTATTCCATACAACTGTTCATAAAACTACTATTTGCTTCTCAGTTTCACTACTTAAGAACCATATCTCTAAATTTCTTCCATTGCAAGCTCCTTTTATGTGTGTTTTAATTTGTGATTTACAGGCAGGATGTTACTCTTATATTTTTCTCTGAGTAGAGGCTGCCTTGTTCACGGACTTCTCCAGTTTCCCTGGTGCCATTATTTGCAGTTCCCAGCAAGGACTGTCTGAATATATAAAACTAAACACAATTTCTTTTACACACATATATATATACACACACACACACATATATAGAAAATGAAGTTCCCTGGGAAGAATGATGAGGATTCCTCCCAGAGGAAGTCCAGATTTCTCCATAACATCCATAGTAGAAAACTTTTTATGGACAACTCCCTCTATTCTAAGTTGAATTAAGAACAGCTGATTTGAAACTGCCCAATATAAGTCTTTTTAATAAGTATTACAGAACTTTCCCAAATTTTGCAGTGTTCTGCAAGATGTTTTGTGAGAAAAACAAACACTATAGAGTAAATTTTAGTGAAAAGATTTGTGATTTTTTTCCTAGGTTAGTATAATTTATAAAATATTTATAAAACTTTTCTTCCATATTGTTGCTGTTACTGCAGCATTTCTGGGAAGATGCTCCAGCATCAGTCTGTGTCACAACACAAACTCAGATCAGGGATCTGATTCTGTTTTCACTCTGATTCCAGAGACACCCTGACATTGTTACCATGGTGGTGGATTGACGCTGGCTGGAGGCCAGGTGCCCGCCAAAGCTTCTCTACACTGCCCTCCTGAGCTACTGGGGATATATGATGTAACGAAAGGCTCACAGGTTGAGATAAGGACATGGAGAGATCATTCACCAATTACTGTCACGGGCAAAATAGACTCAACTTAGAAAAAATTACTCTAACTTGTTGCAAATTAAAACAGAGTAGAGCAGTTAGAAATAAAACCAAATCCCAGAACACTTTCCCCCATCCCTCCGTTCTTCCTGGGCTCAACTTCATTCAGGATTTCTGTACCTATTACCTCTGCAGCAGTACAGTGGAATGAGAAAATAGGAGTTGCAGTCAGTCTGTCACATGTCTGCCCGCCCTTACTCCTCAGAGGGAGGACTCCTCATACTCATTCCATGCTCCAATATGGGATCCCTCTCATGGTAGACAGTCCTCCATGTGAGGACTTCCTATGGGCTGCAGTTATTCACAAACTACCCCAGCGTGGTTTCCTTCCATGGGGAAGGAAAGGCAGACCTTCAGGAACAGACTGCTCCAGCCTGGGTCCCTCTCAGGGTCACAAGTCCTGCTGGCAAACCTTCTCCAGAGTGGGCTCCTCTCTCCACAGACCTACAGGTCCTACCTACAGAGCTTCAGCCAGTACGGGTTTCCCATGAGGTCACAGCCTCCACCTGCTCCAGTTGAGACTTCTGTGGGCTGCAAGTAGATACCTGCTCCACCATCAACCTCCATGGGTTGCAAATGGACTGCCTACCTCTCCATGGACTGCAGAGGAATCTCTGCTCTGGCATCTACAGTGCCTCCTCTCCTGCCTTCTTCACTGGCCTTGGTGCCTGCAGGGTTTCTCACATCTTTTCACTTCTCTCTCTGGCTGCAAATGCTACTGCTTATGTATTTTTCTTTCTAAAAATGTTCCAGAGGCACTACCACCTTCACTAACTTGCTCGGCATTGACCAGCTCCATCTTGGAGCCAGGTGGCATTGGCTCTATCAGACACGGGGGAAACTTTTAGCAGGTTTTCTCAGAAGCCACCTCTGTAGTAGCTCTACTACCACAACCTTGCCACTCAAAGCCTATACAATCACATCCAATAAAATGCAGGAAAATTTTGCTGAAATGCAAGCCCCTGAGAGGTCTCAGGTCACACCTAGTGAGCAGAGTTTTCTTCAGTCTTGAAGATTACGTTTTCCTCAGTGAAGTATTTACACTTCATATTCTCCCTTGTGGCTGATCCTATATGGCAATAATACTCTAAACATTTTCTTTCTTCTTGGAAATCTGGTGTGCTCTGTACCAAAAATTAAGGGTTTAGCCAGGACATTCATTGTGATGATCTTTTTTGATTTCTGGAGGCTGCTTTGGTTCTGGGTACATGAAAGGAGAAGTTTTCCTTGCATCTTTCAGTGTTCATGCTGCTGCTTTTAGGGAAAAAGGGGAAAGAATAGGATGTGTCCTACCTGGAATACAGCAGAAGAACAGACAAAGATGGGAAGCTAAAACAGACTAGTGATGAAAATATGACAGATTTCTAAGACTAAAAGTCAGTCTACTCACTCTAATCCTTTGAAGTTCTTCAGATATGCAGATCACATTGGCACCCACACCTAAACACCACAGGGTTTCAAGAGAGGGATGCTTGCAGATTGTAATGTTTTTTTTTAGTTTTTTTTTCTCACATCAGGTAAATGGATAGACAGAACAGAGGAGCATCGTGTCATGCTTGCAAACCAGATGAAGTTGGTAGATTTAATTTTAGACTTACCAGTCTTAACAGTGTCCCTTCAATATTGACAAAGGCTGGTGCAAGTCAGGACAAGTTCAAGAGAAGAGAGTAGAAATCTGTCAGGCTGAGCTGGAAAAAGGCTTTTTCCATATCTTCAGGGTGAGGAAGAAGATCTTAGTGCAGTCATATCCTGGAATTCTTGCAGAGTGATAATGTTGTGACATGAAGCAAAAATTATTAACAGGACCTGTGAAAGCTGGTATCTTTCCAGCTCTCTATACTTCAATATTCTATTAACTGCTGCAAATGTTACGTTGGCATATATTACAACTACATATTAATTTCTCATTTTCTCTCTAGTAGCACCCCCAGTGGGATATACTACAATATTGCTATTTTACCTGACTATGGCATATGACAAGGTAAATCATAGTCTTCAGTTGCCTAAAAATCCTACAATGATGAGCAAAAGAACATCAGTAATTCATTGCTAAAGTCTCCATGAAGAGGAAGCAGATTGTCTTGTTACACTGGATTACTTCTAGTTTAGTACAGAGGAAAAAAAAAAGAAAAAGCACCTCAAGGATTGAGGTTTGGTCTTTTTTTTTCTCTGCTTTGTGCACAATGTCTCCTTTGTTATTAGTAAATGATACATCATTACTGGAAAAAAAATCACATGCTCTAAAACTTGATCTTAATGAAGCACAGATTCTTGGTCAAGCAGTAAATTGTGCAGCCAAAGCACAAAGCAATATGACTTTCTTGACTCACCTAATGAACTGGATTCTTTCCTCAGTTAAATATTTACAGATCAAGATAAAGCCCAAACTGAATTAAATTATCTGTACTTTGTAATTACAAAAAAAAATAAACCATTTGGACTGTTTTGTTTTGTTTTGTTTTGTTTGGGTTTTTTTCTCTAAATCCTTGCATTAAATAAAACTTTCAGGTGCTATTGGTTACAATTCAGCATTTCTTTCAGCTGATTTTTTAATCATTTCTTCCTTGAAATACATTAAAATTAAACAGGCATTGCTTGGGTAAGAAGTTGTGCTTATGAAAAGAATGTTAGGAGACAGCTGTACACTCATTGAAGGAAAAGGTGCTATGTCTGCTAAGAAAATGCCCATGCCTATTTTAAAGACCTCTCAATATCCATAAACAAAATGACAGGATCAGATAATTATGTAGCGTAACAAAATGGTTTGAGTGAGGTATTGTCTCATGCTGGTCTTCAATGATTTTAGACAGAAATTATTCTGACTTGGCAGTGCAGAAGGATTCAAAATTGGTACCTAGAGACTAGAGATGTTAATGAATTTTCTGAGAAGCTGGGGAAGGTGCTTTTATGTGTACATATCTATGTATATGCTTGTGTGCACACGATATATATACACATATATTTTCTGGCTAGCTCAACAGTATAGCAATTATGCAGATATGATAATGTAAACTATCTTAACTTTCAATATAGTGATATTATTGATATGGTATTTTATGATCTATAATGTGGCTGATAGAACTATGTATTATTAAACCCTCTAATTCTGTTGGTCTCCTGAGTGGCATAAGTAATACTTCAAATATGTTATTATGAATTCTGTCAAAGTTAAGCTGTGACAGAACATATTGGAGCTGAACAGAATCGAATATTTCATATTCTGCATTCTGTAGCTGTGACGGGGTATTGTAATCCTATTGAGGACTTTTGGTTGTAAAAGCAGCATATGTTGGCTGTGTTTCTTATTTGGTCTAGTTTAGAATGATATTTCAAATGAACAGATGACAGTGTATCATGGAAAAATGAAGACATGAAAGAAATCAGCAGAACTATATTAATCAAGTAAGATAACAAGGGGTGTAAGATTAAGAATAAAAAAATTTAAATTGAGCAACTATTTAGGTCTGAGAAACATCCCAAACAATTCTCACCAAAAATTAACTTCTCTCCTCTAATATGACTTGTCCATTTTTGTTTTCATTCAACACAACTTCTGGAAGAAAAATCCATATTTTTTTTGCTATAGATATTCATTATTTCAAACAGACAAGAGCAGAGTCATTAGACAGGAAACAAACAATAGCAATGATGATAATAAGAAAATCTCAATGGTGTGTTTTAGGAACTTGGTGGGAAGAGAAACAAATGCACAAATACAAACCTAAGATCCTATTATTTAGGTCTGTTTGCACTTTTTGGAAAGACATTGAACATCTATTACCCTAAAATTAATAAATTAATAAGTAAAAAATTAATAAGAACATTTCAGTCCAAAGGAGAGAACAAAGTAATTAATTCCACCAATGTAAATTATTATGTTTTGCTTTCAGTAGCCTGGAGGAAGCCTTTAACCACAAGCCATTTCTTATTTTTCTATTACACTTGAATATTTTATAATCAGCATTTATGCCTCTGTAGACAGCATACTAATATGGTCACTATTGTTTTTTTCAAGTTAATTAAAGACACAGATGTGTTTTACAAATCAGTGATGTCTCACTTGACTGATGTGGCATATTGGGTTTGGGCTGAGTGGGCAAAGCCTGCTGACGTGCTCGAGCATCACTGTTTCCCCCGCTCCCTTTAGTTATCATTCAAAGAATGGCAGCATGCCTTAGGGAAGGCAGCAGGCATGTCATTCCTGCTTGCCATGGTCAGGAGCACAACAGCTGTTTACCCTGTAATTCGTTTCACTTTGTAATTCTGGCAGTCTTTTCAGGACCGAAAAATGAAATTTGGTTTTGCACTCTGGGTACATGTAGGAGTGGGAGGATCAGGGCTGGCACTCAGCACAGGAGGGCCACTGAAGTGCCCACCTGGAATAGAGATGGGCTTGAGTTTAAAATTCAGGGCTGACTTTGAATCTGAATGCTCAGGGCAATAAATATCTTGTGGATTAGAACATTAAAGATAGAGAAAAAGATAAAGAAAAAAATAAAAAGAAATAAAGCAAGAAAATGAGAACAAAAGGAGAAAAAACAAAGTAGTAAAAAGATTTTTAAAAAAAGATAAAAGGTCAAATGGGGACAAAGGGAAAAGGAAAAAAAAAAGAAAAAAGTGGAAAAAATTGAAAAGAGGAAAAAGAACAAAACCTGTGTTTTCTCTGTTGTTCAAATTCCTGTTTTCCTTTCTTTTGTTAGTGTTTTTGTTTTTTTTTTTCTTTCCATCCTGCTAGTCCTCCTACCCTGCAGGGTGACTTTGGGGAACATTGCACAAGGAAGACTGTTCAATGAGATACAGGTGAATAGAGCAATTTGTAAACTTTACCAGAAGTTTTGAATTTAGTTCAGGATATAGATTTTTTTTTTGTTGGCTAAAAAGATTAGGAAGAAAAATGCAGCAAAGAAATGAACAGAAGTGTAGAGCTCCCTGAACTCAGGATAACAGAGAGTTCCCAGGATTTGTGCTGTTTTTCTAAGACCAGAAGCACGCAAGAAAATGATCACATGGAAAGATTAGAAACTGCAGTTTTCACTCTTCTTCTGATAAAGATTGGCATAATATACTGCAGTATCTTACTTTTGCTACCAAGCAATAATTGAGCTAGAAAATTTCTCAATGATCACCTTGTTATTCCAGTGTTGTGCTTTTAATATTCTAATTACTTTACTTCGTTAAACCAATGACATACCTCCTGGCTCACTTCCAATTTATGAATATTGTTCTGGGAAAGAACAAAAGTGAGACATGGAAACGAAAGCTCAAATGAAAAGAGGCAAGACACCACTTGGGACTCATTGAGGGTATTGTTTCAGAGAAAACTGTATTCAATCAAAACCTGTTTTCTGAGAGTACAGAATATCCAAAACAGTAGGTTTTCAAAATTAATACATTTTTCCTGTGGACTTACTGAGATGCCACAAATATGAAATTATATATTTTGGTAAAGTACATTTTTTTACACTGGAAGCTGTGGAAAACCAAAATCAGTTTATCTAAAGAAATAAAAGTATTACAGTAACACTTAAAATTCTCAAATTTTTCTTAGAGAAACCAAGGGTTTGTTAACTGCCCATTTTTGCTTTTAACTCCCCTCTTTCCTCCATATTTTCACATAGCCTCTTACCTATCATGACATTATGGCTAAGGTACGTTGCTTTTAGGTACTAAGCTATTGGCCAGTGAAGGTATGTTTACTAATGAAGATATCTAGGTGTTAGTTAAATATGCATATTTTTAACTTTATGCCTCATGGACAAACACAATGTCTTTATGGTCTACTGGGTCCTAGAAAAATATATTGATGATCTCTGGGAGTCCCTTCCAACTCTAGCCATTCTATGATTCTATGATTCTATGATTCTACTCTCATACACTGCTGCAGACTTGTCTCTAAGAGTTGAATCACCTAAGCAAATAACAATTCTCCCATTTACTTCAATAAGTGAAGGACCAGTCTTCCACTGAAAATTATCTTTGATATCCATGTTTTTTTTTTTCTAAGAGCACTTAAATTTTCTATATTTCTATTTAAGTACAGATCTACGTTGTTTTAAGTTATACCAGGGATTTCTGTAGTACAAGTATGCATTTGCAGGATCTCATGAGTGTGAATTTCTTATTTTAGGAAAAGACAGTAAGTATTAGAATGTCTGCTGTTCCACATTGCAACCAACAGGCTACTGACTACTGTTGATAAACAATGGCAGGCGAATCCTGTGCAAAGCTTGCTAGATCTGTAGTGTTTAACAGCTTTACAGTCGCTGTTCTGTCCAGCCTTCAGCAGAAAAATACCTCCACACTTCAGTTTCACAAATCATTGATATCTGAGTTTAAGTATCTGGTGGGTTGGCCTTAGCTGACTGCCAGAGATCTAACAGCCACCCTCTCATTCTCCCTCCTCAACAGAACAAGGGGAGAAAATAGAATGGAAAAGCTTGTGGGTCGAAGCTGTCATGGGCAAAGCAGGCTTGTCTTGGGGAAAACCAGTTTAATTTGCTGCCATTTAAAATAGAGGTTGATGGTGAGAGAAAAAAAAAAGCTTAAAACACCTTCCCCATCCCTCATCTTTTTCCCAACCTTAACTTAATTCTTTCACTCCCATCCAGTTACTTCCCTCCTGCCCTGAGCCATGCTGCTGCTCATTCTTCATCACACCTTTCCCTTGCTACAACATGAGTACTCCATCACTTGTGGGAAAAAGTCTGTTATAGCATGGGTTCTCCATGTGTAACAGTTCTTGTCAGAAGAACATGCTCCTGCACGGCAATATCAATTTTCTCTTGTGTGGGGTCCTCCATGGACTGCAGAGTGTGTATCTGCTGCAGCATGGCCCTCTCCAAAGGCTGCAGGGGAATACCTGCTCTGGCACCTGAAGCACCTCCTCCCCTTCCTTCTTCACTGACCTTGGTGCTCCCTCTATTATTTTGACACCTTTTTTTTTTTCCTTCCTTATTCCTCACTTTACTGTGTAGTGTTTTGCCCTTTCTTCAACATGTTTTCCCCAGAGGTGACACATATTTGTCTGATGGGCTTTGCTGTTATGCTGTGGTGAGTCTGTCAAAACTAATGTGTCCAACACTGAGCAGCCCCATCTCTTCTCACAGAGTACAAGAGAACAACCTCCCTGCTGCCAACACTCTTTTAGCACTCTTTTAGCCACAAATGGAAAGCACAGCACCGTATGGGATGCTAGAAGGGAAGTTAACTCAATCCCAGCCACACAAATTGCACAGAGTAAATTTTTCAGTAAGCACAGACTTAAGATGAGAGGGATTTGTGTCAATAACCTTAGAACTAATTGCATATTCTGCAATTAACTGTAGTCTGATGGTGGATTATATAAATGCATATTTTTTATTTTTATTTTTTCAAAAAAAATCCCCACATTTTTAATCTCATGGGTAGTTCACCTTCAAGTAGCTGGAATCCAAATTTAAAGCTTATGATCAGTACCAAAATTATAAGCTTGGTCATATATTCACTGAGAAAGGGAACTAATCATTATAAAGAGATATGCAAGTACAAATTCATTAGAAAACCCAACATAGCAAGTGATAAGCAACACCTGGAACTATCAGAGTATTTAAAATGTCTTCCTATCTTCCTTTGCTCAGGCAAAAATATATTGCGATTGCATTCGTGCATCGCATTTAAAATTATTTGTATGCATTCTCAATTAGGGAAAGAGAAAGTCATTTGTATTTAATGTGTGTATTTATAATTTTCAGCTTTATAAGAGATATACAAGTAAATGCATTCTACTATGAATATTCTCACTGAAATATATCAATTCCTAAAAATACCATGTCTGAGTAAATGCAGCTTCATTTGTAGACCATTTTGGAAAAAACAAACAATTTCCACAAATGTAACTTGCAAGAAAGTATGAGAACTAGTTTATAGTGAAAAGCTCATGAGATAAAATAGATCAAAAAACTGTTACTTTTACCTTTGGGATTCAGAAGAGTAGTTATTAATATCTTTTTTTTTTTCCTCTGCATTTGACTGATTCTTGTGAAATCCATCTGTATTTCACACTTCACTTATTCCACACGTATTTCACATATTTAATGATTTTTGCGCTGCTGATAACTAACTCTTTCTTGGCTGCTTCTTTTACATTTAATTTGGGTTTGTTAAAAAAGTGTTAATGCATGTCTCCAGTTCCCTTAGTAGATAGGTCTAAAAATATCTAAAAAGTGGAACAGTGAAAACTGTATTTATGTGTTGATTATCTGTTGTTCAGAAAGGAACATTCTCAGGATAGCAGTCCTGACTACAACTTGCAACAAGAGCCCTTCAGGCTTTGTCCTCCTTTGCTTGTAAAATTTCCTAAACTGATAGGCTGCAGGTAAAGAATTCTGGATTTAATAGGCTTTACTTTCCCTCAGCTAACAACTGTCTTTTTCAAATGTATACTGCCTATAAAGTGATGAAATTTGTTGTATTGAAACACATGAATTTTATTTTCTTCATAACTTTTATTGCACAGCTTTGGGAATAGTGAACACTTAATATGTTATCTATTTAATTGAATATCTGTCTCTAGGTTACTGAATTTCTAGATTTTCTTTTTAAGTGCCCTATTCTGGCTTCTTTTATAACTATTTTTTTCTGAACCAAGAATTTCTGAGGCTTGTATTAGAAACATTAGATTGGAAGTGAATATGACAGTGGCAGATCAGTAGTGTATCTATTTGATAATAATTTTTCTGCAGTAGATTATCATGAATAATACATATTTAACTTATTTAGCATACTCTGAAAAGCTATGCAAATCACATTAGTAAATTGCCTACAATTTTAGATGTTTTGACAGAGAAAGTAAACTGTCTTAGATGATACCGCACAAAGGTGATATTCATGTTACCTACAATAAATCTTTGACTGCTTTCAATTAAAAGATCTGGATTTTCCTTATCAAAAGCTATTGTTCATATAAAATTTTTATAAATTTCAAAATTTCATACTCTTAGCCGTATGTTAATAGAGTATCAGAAAATTAGTGAGCCAAACTATATAAACCTGTCACCTGGAAATCAGAGGATTTCCACAGGGATGGGAAATGTGGCCTTACAGTGTGGACATCTGTGGTGTGTTGACTCTGGCCAGCAGCTAAGCACCACAGCTTGCTCTGCCTCCCCACCCCCAGTGGGACAGGGGAGAAAACAGAAAGAGCAGAAGCATGAATGAAGTTAAAGATAACTTAATAAGTGAAGGAAAGAGGAAGGGGCAAGAAAAGAAATCCAAAGGTAGTCCCTCATTACCTCATTAAGCAGAATGATGCCCAGAGAGTCTCTGAGCAACTGCTCCTTCCCTCATAACACCATGCCCTCAGTTTTTATTGCTGATTATGAAGTAGAATTGTAGAATCATGCAATCACTTGGGTTGGAATAGACCTTTAATATCATAGAGTCCATCCACAGCCTAGCACTGCCTAGTCCATCTCTAGATCATACCCTTCAGCACATCACGCTTTTTAAATACCTCCAGGGATGGTGACTCCACCATTTCTCTGGGCAACCTGTTCCAATACTTACAACCCTTTCAGTAAAGCAGTTTTTCCTGATGGCTAACCTAAATTGTCCCTAGTGCAGTTTGTAAGAGGAGAGGTTGAGTGAACTGGTACTGTTCAGCTCAGACCTTTTTCAGCAGTGTCCATTGATAGGACAAGAAACGCAAATGTATGAAATTCAGTCTGAATGCAAGGAAACATTATTTTATTGTGATGACTGTCAAGCACTGGCACAAGTAGTCCAGAGATATTGTGGAGTATCTGTGTATGGAGATGTTCATAATCCATCTGTACACAGTCCTGGACGGCCTGCTCTATCTGACCTTGCTTGATCACGGGGTGACTAGATGATCTCAAGAGGTAATTACTAACCTAAATTATTCTCTGATTCTATAAATTCAGAGATTAGGAGAAATTCTGATAGACATGTAATCATTACTCAGAATGTCAATAGAGAGCTTTTTTCTATAAATTACTATTCCAATTCAAAGTTTGTTACTGTTAATCCAGTTCTCTAAAATAAAGTACTCTAAAATCACGTATGTATGCTAGTTTAGGGTATTGAGGAACTTGTTTTAGATTTGAGATATATTCTATATGTAAATGATTTCTCTGTAACAATAATATGAAGTTTATTCCAGATACAAAAATAAAAAGTATTTAAAAGCAAAAAAAAAGTTTGCTTTTTTTATCAAGGAGAAAAAGTAACCATTGAAAAACATGTATTCAGAAATAACTCCTGCTGCAACTCATTTAATGCTATTGCATGCGGAAAAAAAAGAACTATAGGCTGAAATCACCTTTATTCTTGCTTACATAAAGAACCAGCTATTTTAAGTGGTGCTGAAATAAGCATAACAAATTGTAGTGCCAAGTATTACAACAGTGACTTTGGCATATAGAGTTATTGCGTGTGATACATAATCTAACAAATTTCCAAACAAACATTCTGGAAACAATTACAAGTAAGCAAGCAACCCTGAACAAATACCATTGAAGTTTTAAATTGCATTTTGGTCACCCACGACCATTTAAAAAAATGTTTTGCAGAATTTTTATGCCTACAGCAAAAAAAGAGAGTTTTTTGCTGTCTTGCCAAGTGAGAGTTTAATGTTGTGAATCATTAGGAAGCATATACATTAGTCTCAAAAATAATTGTTTGGTTTATAGTTACTTGAGGCTATAGTCTCAATCAGACCTCAGCTGTGGTGGGCTAGGAGAACATACAATGCAGTATAAATACAGTTTGTTGATATATCACTGACAGAAGCATATGTTACGCCGTTAACTTCCAAAACAAACATGTGAAATTGTTACCAAAGAAGGAAAAATGCTAAAACATTTTAGAAATCTATTTCAAGTTATTTAAAAACTATGATAAATTTATTGATGCAGATTTTGTTTTATCCATGTGACTTAGAAAGTATTAATGAAGTGATAAATATGTTAATAATAAATTATAATTGTCACAGTACCTAATCTAATAATTTTTACCAAGGGTGGACATATTCCTGGGAGGTCTAGAATGATGACTATCCCTATTTGTTCAACATATATCCATTCAAACTTATGCAAGATTATTAGTAAAAAAACCCATAAAATTAATGATATATTTGTTGTTTTGAGAAGACATATTTTCCTTGCTCCTGAGAAAGTGCTTGCCTCTTGTCTAATTTTTCAGGATTAGAAAACTCTTTCATCATAGCATTTATTGTGAAATTCTCACATGAACAAGACCAAGAACCTCAAACTTGAATTCCAGGATACAGGAAGAATCCTGGGTCCCTCCATAGGCTAAATAACTATTAAATATAATATTTTAATATTAACTAATTATATTAATANCATGGAGGTCCTGGAACATGTTCAGAGAAGGGCACCCAGGCTGGTGAAGGGTCTGGAGGGCAAATCTTGTGAGGAGCGGCTGAGAGAACTGGGGTTCTTTAGTCTGGGGAAGAGGAGGCTGAGGGGACATCTTATCGCTGCCTATAATTACCTGAAAGAGGTTGTAGAGAAGTGAGCAATGGTCTCTTCATCCAAAGGACAGATGACAGGACAAGGGGAAATGGCCTCAAGCTGTGCCAGGGCAGGTTCAGATTGGATATCAGGAAAAGATTTTTCACTGAAAGAGCTGGGATGTGGAACAGGCTGCCCAGGGAGGTGGTTGAGTCACCATCCCTGGATGTATTTAAAAGACGGGTAGATGGGGTGCTGAGGGCTATGGTTTAGGAGAAGACAGGTACGGTTGGACTTGATCTTAATGGTTTTTCCCAACCTAATCATTCTGTGATTCAGTATCTTCAGCAGTACAGAACTGAAAGAAATCACTTTACCAAACTAGGGAGTAGTATTATTAAATAAAGTAGTATTTTTAAATAAATACAGCAGTTCAACCAAAAAAAAACCCAGCCTAGTAGAGATCAAAGGATAACAGTGTCAAAGCCATAACTGGTAGAATGATTTTGAAATATAAATTTACTCCTACTCTTAGTGTAGCCACTGTACTCAGTGGGAGGTAGGATAAGGCAGTCATTTATGATATTGCAATTTCTAATGACAGAAACCCTCTCTGAATTAATATTACCAATGTGTCTCCTAGTGAATATCATGGTAGAAATGACCTTGGGGTGTAGTTGTATCTCTTATGCAGAAGGAAGAAGTTCTGTCCTCTGTCTGGACATTTTGGCTCTGGTAATGCATGTAATTTATTTTGCTCCATTTAACAATAAATTCATAGTTGATTTCCAGCAGAGGAACTTTTGAAATCTGTTGGTTCCCACTATGGAAACAGAAAGACAAGTATGAATCAAGTTCCACAATCTTACTCCTCCAAAAATATTTATTTACCTTATGAGTTAAATTATTTTTTTTTAATTTACATTGGCTAGAACAAGAAATGCAGTGGTTTCCCCCTGGGATGCATTAACAAATGAATGATTTTGTTGCCTTGACACTACACTTCAGTAAACCTGTCTCATCTATATTAGTACCAAAATAGAGAACAGAAGAAGGGAGCATGGGAATATCAAAACTGGCTACTTTGCAGCTGGAGGCAATATCATAGTAGCCAAATTT
Source organism: Heliornis fulica (assembly GCA_013399135.1). Lineage (NCBI taxonomy): Eukaryota > Metazoa > Chordata > Aves > Gruiformes > Heliornithidae > Heliornis > Heliornis fulica. The sequence goes on from VXBZ01000822.1 coordinate 875,776, forward strand.
AGTCTATTGTGTTATATTAATAGTCCACAAAGCTTCAAGTGGTAACCATTTCATGTTCAATGCCTTACAGGCAACAGAACATTTCCTAATAATCTGTAGCAAAGTCAAGTATATTAAAAGGTATAACCATTAATAGGGACAGCTGTTAATTCCACACTTCTATCAATGTTAAATATTCTGTTGCGAGTATAAACCAACTGCTAGCAATACAAAGTACAATACACTATAAACAGATGGCATTAATTTGCTCATTGTAAACTTCACCTTTGTATAGGAAAGAGTAGGTATAATATATATTCCCTTAAGTTTAAGAAAGTGTCTTGTAGAGTGAACTAGAAGTCAAAACTGGTATCCATTGTTAATGCAACAGATGTTTATCTAAAACACTTCTTTAAAACTTTATTTTATTAATAACAAACATGACTGGGTCACTAAACTGCAATATCATTCACTGTAATGCCAACAAGCTTTTTCACAGTTCTTCACTTTCCTTTTCCCCTTTTATCTTGTTTACACTTTCTCATTCCTGTATAATAAAGCCAAGGTTTTGGTTCATAAATCTGAGCACTAAGAAAGGAAAGGAAACATGTACAGGACATTTAGATAATCCCCCTCCACCATTATCACCCTGCCGAATACATCATTCTGTTGTTTTTTTACTTTAACCATTTGATGAAAAATTTATAGCTAAACTTTTTTCAAGAACTCATGAGTTTGAATAAAAGCTGTCAGCCAGAAAAACACAACAGAAAAATGGGATTGCTGAAGTAAAATTATTTTGTGAAAATATATGAGGTTTTTTTTCTGCATGTCTTATATTCCAGTCATTAAAAAGAGAAGGTAGAGGGAGAAAAAGTGTGAAGTTTTTTTTATTGCCCTTGTAAAAAGATCAGCAATGCCTGAAATGCAAAATCCTCAGTAGCAGTGCTTGGACAATTGCCTCTGCGCTATACAATGAGCCTTACTTGTGACCCAGAGGAGACATAACGTGGAAAAATATCTAGCAGTGTCTTTTGTTCATCTCAGTGAGTGTAAAGATCTAGAGGGCAGGTGAGGAAATTAATTGTTTGGGTTTGTTTTTTTTTTTTATGAGCTCTCATCCTATCTCTTCAAAGTGAGCAGGAGTTACTTTTTTTTTTTTTTTTTTTCCCCTTCATTCAGTGCACTGGAAAGTCTCTTGGTGCTTAAGTATCCAGAATCCAGTAATGCTGCTGCACATTCTCTGTGTTATTCTTGGAGGAAGGGAAGTCTCATTCAGTCTTTTCCAAGTGTCTTCTCTTTCTAACCCTACAAGACATGCAGTCTGAGGGTTTGCTGAAGGACAGGATTTCAGGGTGCTCATTGTTCAGCAGCTGCTGGAAGCTGTTTGAAGTAAGGTAATTCCTTTTTCTCTCATTGTTTTTCTGGCATACATTTGGACCTTTTATCAAGCAACACTTTACATCTAAAACTATTTATGAAGTAACAGTTCATCTTAGTCATGTTGTAGTTTAACTCAATTATAGGAAAGCAACCCACAAGGCTTCTCACAACTGTAGTAGAAACATTTGCAACAAATATTTCCTGCTACTTCAGCAATCACATACCAATGGCAATGAGCTACCTTGTTCTTATTGTGAATTATTGTGCAGAGAATATGCATGTTGGGCAGAGGATTTAGCACATCGTAGTTTCCTTGAGCATATGTTCTTTGAGAAATCATAAAGTATTGAAAGTACCAGATTTTCCTACTTACCTTTCTAACCAAAGAATTGGGAGTTAAAATCACTCTAGAAGGTCAAAGTGAAATTTAAAATCATACAAGAATCTGAAGAGCTGTATAAAATGTGATGTGTTTATACTCAGTTCTGGACAAAACACATTTTTCTAAGTTCCCATAAAGGCAACTTGGATTCATGTGGCTCAATATCGAAGCCCTGCCCAAGTAATGCCTGATCATGATGAGCAGAGAAAAGTGCCCACGACAGGGTCCTTCGGCAGACATAGCAAGGGGAGAAAACAGGTCCATAGCCTGTTCAAGAGGGGTAGAAGTCAAGAATCAGATACCAGTACCCCTCCATCACTGGAGCAGGGACTGATGCCCCCAGGTGGATTAAAATGAGCAGAGTGAGGGGATGCTCAGGTCAGACTGGGCAGGGACAGTTGGCCCATGAGTGCCTTCACAGCAGATACAATGCACTGAGGGTTTAAATGGAATTTGAGGTTCAACTATTTTTGTATTAATTCCTTTTCTTATTAATGTATGTACTTTAATGTAAACCAACTTATAAGCTTGGAGTTGCATATAAATACATATATACTTCTATAAAATACACAGGTATCATTAATTTGAAACAGTATGTAAACTTCAGTTGAGGATTTTCCACTGTTCCTTTAAGAGCCATGCTATGTTAATTTATACATAGATATGAGATGTATGTATCACAATCTTACATCAAAAGCTCTTCCTTATTGTAACCTTGTTAAGATCTTGTATTCTTTGGGATATGGTCTGTCAGTCCATTATTTTCTGGTATTCTCAACCACATTCTGTGTGTTAAATGCTACTGTGGGTGTCATGAAGAAGAAACTTGTCCCTGTTTGTAATTTTACACTTTGTAAGTGCAAACCAGACAAAAGAGGAAAGTAGGAGCCTATTGTTTACTGTTGCACAGAGCTGTACTGCCTTACTTTGTCATCTCCTCATATCAGGGTTTGCAGGGTCAAAGATCAATATAATTTCTCAGTGTGGTTCAGGATGTGGGAGAAAAATGAGGTCAGCTTGACCTTTGTGAGAGTGATGTGATCAGGATGGTTGGGGGAAGCACATGGAGTATGACAGGTAGAATATCAATCACTTTACCAAACGCATCTTCTTCATCATCTTAAAGAATTCAAAGACAGGACAGCTCTTTGCCTTTACTACCTACTTTCAGTGAAGGCATATTGCAATACACTTAACTAGATTTGAAGTTTCTAAGTGGAAATTACAGTGTGTCAGATAACTTTGCCATATTAAAACTTCTTTATTGCAAGATTAAAAATAGTCAAGATTGAGTTGCAGCTTTAAAGCATTCCCAGCTTTATGCTCTTACACAATGCAGTGTCTTGAGCTTGAATTAAGCATTCCTATACAAGCATGTAACAATGTTTTGGAATCCAAACTGGATATCCTTATGGCAACAACTGTTTTAGTTATGACCCTTAAAGTATATGACCTGAATAAAGAGGAGTCTTTCTCCTGTTGTCATACTAATATAGCTGTATAGAGCCCAAAGAATCAAGCTATATCACAACTACCTGAAGTTCAACATATTTGGGTTTTTATTTTTCCCACATACTACTAAATAGATATTCTGGGAATAGTGAAAATTATGGCATTTTTTGGGGGAGTTTGGAAATAGATGAAAGCAAATTTTCCATTTGATGTGAGAAGAGCAGTGAACAGTAATTTTTTTGCAGTTGGTTGGTGGATGGAGTTTCTCTTTGAATCATTAAGTACTACTGGGTGTTTTTATGCCATTGGCTTTATGCTAAAAACCCTTCAGTCTTGTGTAGATGTATTTTGAGCATTATTTATATAGCGATAACTGTTTTATTGTAAAAGAAACTAAAAGCCTAGTTAACCTAAAAGGCCTAGTAACCTTAACAGAGAGGAAACTCTATGGATGAAAGATACTTCATGAAGATATCTGTGTAATTAGTAGTTATGGGTTTCTTGGAATGGGGTCAGTCACTATTTGCTGAAATTTGACAGTGGTGATTGTGGTAGATTTCCTCTTTAGCTTGGCTTTAATATAATGTATATAATAAACTACTTTCTCCTTTTCTATCCTAATATCTTAAATATTTAATTCCAGGTTCTGATTATCATAATAGTGGTGTGTGACTCAAATTATTTCAAAATTACATACACCAAGGTGGATTACCACCTTTTCTCTAGCGGAAATGGAGAACAGCTGGACATCGAAAGGGGATCAGTGTCTGCCTCTAAAATAGTACAACATAGTTATATGTTGATGCTAACTAAGGAAATTAAATTTGGACACTATGATCTAAGATAATATTTTTTCAGGGCTAGATCCTCTTTTTGGATGGACTTGAGCAAAGTAAAAAGGAGAAAAAAAAAGAAAAGAAATAAAGTTTTTGAGTTTGCATGGTGAAATGAGATAAAATCAAGGACAGTTTGGGCCTGTAATTTTACTGCTGATATAGTCAAGCTACATGTTTTGATGCTGTTAAGATCATGAGGTTATAAGACACTCCAGTACTTGCTGGAAATTATAAGTTATGCATTTTTTCATATTTTCAGAAAATCTCCTTTGCTTAAATTTTAGTTACTAAGCCTTGTCATTAAAATTGAGACACAAGTTCAATTAGTCAGCTCAATTACTCTATAAAAATGTAAAGTGGCGCCAGATGTCAATTGCATTAGTCATTATTATTATTATGGATTTTCTAATACTATTTTACTTTTCTATTTAATTAATGTTTTCATTCTCTTTACTGTCAATTATTACCATGACATATTGATCCTAGGCCTACAGGGAAAATAGATGAGAGTGGGTCTCTTGGTCTCCCATTTGTCTTTCTGGAGCAGTACTGGATCCCTTGTGGATCCCCTTGCAGAAACAATGCAGTGCATTATAAGTAATGAGCACCTATCATGCTTCTAATTTTTTCCCCCTCCCCTGCCTTTCATATTTGGGCAAAGAAGTCATGATATTTCAATTTATTCTACATAAGTATTTGCAGTCCTAATTGATTTTGGTGGTGATCTATCAGGATAAAGCTAGTCAGTTTAAGTCAATTAAAATGCAAGATTAAAGGCTAAATTTCTAATCCGTGCTTAAGAAAATTATCTCCAAAGTGAAGCAGAATTCTGTGGACTTTAATACAGTTGATAATTTCCTACTCACTTGAAAGATTGGTGTATCCACTCACATAACCTGTGTAATATGAACACGTGCTATATTAGAAAAGTAACACATTCACTGCACTTTCTACTTCTCCATTAAATACATTTATTTTGGACTCTTCCTCAAATGGGAACGTATCCACTCTGGCATATTATGGATTTTTCTATGGAGATGTATTTTTGTCATTTTATTGTTTTTGTTTGAGGTTTGTCATAATGAAGCACTACAGGATAAAATATTATCTGTCCTACAGTGTCTCTTTACACCTTTTTCAGTGGTCTCTCTGGATTGGCAATTTTTTTGTTTGTTCAACAGCAAAAGTATTTTTTTCTATTCTGTAACGAAGGCATCCACTAAGAAACTGTTTTTCTGTCTTTTACTTATAACCAGGTGTTCATACTAATTACTCCTAACTGCAAAATTTTTGTAACGGAGTCATTAGATTCCTCTAGACTTTTTAATGTAGTGGGCTGTCATCAAGCGATACAAGATAAAACAGTCACAAGGCTTATGATTGAGGAATCTAAAAAATGTTCAAAATTATTTGATACCTTGTATCAAACATATGACATAGTGATAAGTTAGGTATGAGCTCTATCAACAGGAATAAGAGATTATTTCATGACCATTTAAATTACTGAGTGTTATTTAGTATCCTATTAATCAAGTTATATTCTGGCACCTCAGTAAAATCTTACAACCTCCTCCTCACAGTTGATTAGTTTCCACAAATCTTTATTGGATGTGATCTAAATACAATTTAACATTGATGTTTCTGTGGAACAGAATACAAAGAAATTTAATTCATTTACTTCTATTGGTCTTACACACTACCTCAGAAAGCTTCAAATTTTTTTTAAAAAGTAATGTCTAAACTGGGCTTGTTCTGTGCTCTACAGCTGAGATTAGTATTGAAAAAAAAAATGTTTCTTCATTCCTCCTCTCATTTGGACAATAGCACAAAACATTTTTCTGTCTCTATATGCCCTAAAATTTAGTCTCAGATTTAGTCTCTGTGTTGGACAGCTTTTTTCTTTTATGTCACACAAATTTTTACCTGCTTATTAAAAGATATCCAGAACTCATTAAAATTAATAACAATCCTCCAGATTATTTCAGCCATGTGTGGGTCAATCTTAGTTTTTCAATATATAGTTCAGGTGTGGGTCAGTCTTAGTTTTTCAATAAATAGCAGAAGCCAGCAAAACTTAATTCTCATCTTGAGTAGCACACAGTCTTTCAGTTTTATTTCTGTATGCTTTCCAAAGATTTTCTGCTATCCTTCAGCCAGCGTTATTATACCATGTATTTTAGCAAACATTTCACCAACCCTAGAATGTTATTAGTTTTAACAATTTCTGCGCTATTGCAGAAAAATTCATGCACCTATTCAAGTATATGCTATCATACTTCATTCTGTGCTCTTTGTCTTTGTTTGAATTTTAAAGTTACACCTTCATGTATACTTATGTTAGGTACACAGACATACGCTTCCTGCACACATCTATAGGTACAACATTACTTTTCTTTCTTCCTTACTTTTCTTTATTTGTATTCACCTATGCTTGCTCAAAACTCCTCTGTTTCTTCTTATTTTCAACTGAAATACTTAGGTGGATTGTTTTCCACAACTAATAAAACATCTTGCATTTGTATATTTCCCAGGCATTGTATATTCCCCCAGCTTATTCCTCTAGGGAATAAGATATAAATTTTTGGTGTCTGCATTTGCCTTTTTTTTTCTTTTTTTTTTCTTTCCTCATAGGACAAATAGGTTCTGGACACCATCCACTGCCACCAGGAATATATTTCTAGTATGTCATGTACTGTGCAGCTTGTGGATTCCCTTGACTTCCAGTATTGACCTGTTTTCCAAAACTAGATGCAGATAATGTTTAGTTTAGAGAAATTCCTATCTACTCTGGGTTTTAATTCAAAGCTGCTTTGGTTTCTTCCTTTAAGCAGTCTCAGTAGAATACCTCACTTTTTCTTTTTCAGACAAAATAATTTCATATACTCTCCTTTGGTTTTAGTAAATTAAATTAATTCCTGTCTGTTTCACTATTCTCTTCACACACTTCCTTTTTTTTTCATAAGAACTTTATATTTTCTATGATCTTTTTCTTATATTGTTAACTTTCATCCATAGTCTTTGTTTAAGTATTTCCCTTCTCTTTTGTTCTACACAACACCTCTCAATTGAAGCACATTAAAGACACTTTGGCATAAGTAAAATATTTTACTTTGTAAAGTTAAGTTTAATATAATAACTTTTTAAAAATATAGATCCATTTGTTTAATTTTAATTGATGTTGATAATGTAATGCAAAGTGTCACATTAGGTTGACAATTTTAAAAACTAAATAATTATATGCTATTCCAATTTTTCACCTTTCTCAAAAATCCCTGTGCCCTGCAAACATGTTAGTTCAATATCAAGGTGTAACTAATTAATTGAATGATCAGTATCACCATGTACTGTGGCACTAGATGGAAGTGTTTATCCTGGAAGAATCAAGTCCTCAGCATGTCCTTACCTCTGGCTTCTTCTCAGATTGCTGCCCTGTGAATGTGATGGGCAATGCACCAAAGTACCCTGGTCTCAGCCTGCCCTGTGGGTCTTTGAGGAGCAGTAACATGGAATGCTTCACATATGGAACAGTTAGGTCTGGCACTTACTGCATTCTTGCCACTCTGCTTTGTAGATGATACAGAAGCATAGTAGATTTTTTTCACTGAATAAAGCACCAACAATGGTAATTAACTTGTTACAAATTAAACTTCAGTAATTTCAGTGGTGTTTTGAATTAACATGGAGAATCCAGAAATCATCTTTGAAGGATTTGTGTGCTCAAACACTGGGTACTTAGGCTTCCTGTTTTATTCAGTGGTGAGACATGAGCAATTTTACTGAGATTCCTGGGTAAATCCTCTGATTTAATGTTATTGCCAAAACAGTACATTATGAGTTCTTAGCACTGACAGTGTATAAGGCTTTAGGGAATAAGATATACCAGGCATGCATCAATAAAGATTAACACTTATATACTCTTAGTATTGCTGTTGCTGTATTAGATGTACTGTCAGCTATGTATCTCTGTAGAAGTAGCAACTGCATTTACTTATTTTTTTCTTACAAATAAATTGTATAAACCTGCTTCTTACTGATTTGATTATCATAATCTAAACTCTAGGAGATATACTAGAAATACATAAGCTGAAAAATCTGCATCCACTTTACCTACTCTGAAATAAAACAAGTTCTAAATGAGTTACAGAAATCTGACAACCTAACAAAACATGCAGTGAAGCAAGCATTACTGAAATGCTTGAGAGACTCTGACCAGCGAAAGAAAAAAAGTGCAGTCATGTGCAAATAAGCAGAAGATAAGAAAGACAGATGTTGTGTTGACCTCCCACTCACTGGAATTAGGTTGCCAGTTTTGTTACTCCTCTGCAGCTGTTGGTGATGGTCAGGTGGGAAGTTGGTGCCTAACAAGCATCACAGTGGTATTGCTATAAATCAGATAACATCTTTATGGAATAAGTCCAAATATGATTTGAAAGTGTAGGGAAAATCACCCTAGTTGTACAGGGAGATTATTTCAGTTTCAGCCTTTCCACAAAAGGCAACATTTGTTTGATATTTGGCAAAGAAAAATATACGTTGGCAGTACTTCATGTTTCATGATAGAAAAGAAAAATTGAAGGCATGTTTCTAGAGGTTCTGACGGTGGCTACTGAAGGACAAGTTCTCGAGCATGTCCTGTCTCCCTTTTCACTTCCACCTTCTTATCCTTCCCATGCCACTGCCACCACGTAAGAAACAGGCACAAGCACACAAAGTGTGTAGCAGGGTGAGAAATGTCCTAATGTAGAATGCAAGTAATGTTTTACATAGAAATGCACTGGGCCATACAGCAGTCTGATGGGGGCTCTTAGTCACTGAACCCCACTCAGCAGCATTTGTTCTTCATTAAAGTGCTGGAGGTGGAAAATCATATATGTTAGTCTTGATGTCTAAAACTGGTTTTTAGAATACTAGTCTTCCCCCTCCTCATCAGGAGGACTCTTAAAGTTCTTTTGTATCGAGGCAAGTGAATTTTTTTTTTTTGAGCTGTAAAATGCATTTACCCATCTAAGATGCTCTGAAGATGTTTTTACTTAATCTCATTCCCCTGCCCACCTGCTAGTCTTCATATCCTAAAGGTGGGTATCACTATCAGAGTATAAAGAATATTTTCAGGACATCCATTAGTCTCATGGATTTTGCTGTGATTACTGTGGCATTCAAGCAGAATTATGCTGTCATCTCCCTTTAATCTCCACAAAGACCTAACTGTGAAATTATGAGGAAGGCAAGCAACGTACATATTAAGACTTGGAGCATTGTGAAAAGTGAAGAACATAAAGAAAAGGGTGTTTTCCAGCCTTCAGATGCTAGGAATCTGGGTAAAAAGTGAAACAAAATGAAAATTCTAATTGGTGAGAAAAATGTTCCAAGGGTGGAATCAGTGAAGCCAGTCGAGGTGACTCGTATGATTGCTATCCTGAAATCATGGGCTAAGTTTTATAAAAGAAACAGAGTGGACAGAGGGCATAACAGGTAGCATTCTTTGTGACCAGTATTACAATAGGTAAATGTTTACCTGTTGTAAAACTGTTACTAGTTTGAATGGTTGGATCCCAGAACAGCCACTGATAAGCATGCTCATGGACATTGTCAAGAAAGGGGTATCTGTAAGAATTCCAGACTTATATCAAAACAAGTGTTCAATGTCTGTTTGTACAGTGCAGTACTCTGCACAATGGAGGACTTGCTCTCAGAGAAATATTGAAGGTTTGAAGCAGGCAGTAACAATTATTTAAGGAATAATACAGGATCATTTTCTAACAAAAATGTTATTTGCACAAATCACACTTTTGAATTTTATCACAAACCAAATACAGTGTAATAATCACTGGGATAGAAATTGATGATTGTCTGGTGAGCATAACTTCTATGTAAGCAAATAAAAGAAAATCAGTAGAAATAACAGAATCATGCCACGAGTCAAAGAAGGTGGTTTGTCACATCTGTTGAAAATTAGGGATATAATTAATACGGAAGAACACCTAAATAGAAGAGCATGAATAAGATGTAGGAATTATTAAAAATTAATTTACTGGATGAATGAAAAACTATAAATCCATAATAAAGAAAAGGGACAGCTTTGGTTAGACAAACAAAGTAGCTAAAAATGAGAAAAGCGCTCCTACCTGCAGATGTAGGGTATATTCATCCGGAAAACACTTGGGGTCACAGCAGGCTGGGAGGTCTTGGGATGCTTGTGGCAATAACAGAGAATAGAAATCTTGGAAGAATGAATTAGGAAAGATGAGTTGTAACCAGGCAAAGACTTTTATACTAACATGTGCATGCATCTTATATTGGAAAATAAAGCTTGCATCCAAACTTTTCAGGAAAATCTAGAAAAAATTGCTTGGAATTATTAGAATTTTTGGAGAAAAAAAAGGATTTTTTTTTTGTCTTCAGATCAAGACGAGATGTTTCAGGACAACACACTTAAACTTTAGTTAAAAGAACTAATGGAGTTTGGAATAGATTAACTGAGGGAAAAGTAATATCCTATTATATAAATCAGGTGATCTTTAAAGATGATCTTTAGATTCCTACTAGTGTAATTTCTATGAATCTGTGAAAAGAATGTGGGAAATATAACTTTTTTTCTGTTATCGAGGAGATGATATAAGGAAGCACAAGTTGCCAAAGGGGTGGTAAGTCTGAACTCATATCAGTGCTGCTGCAAACCTTGATTGTTAAAGCTGACAGGAAAAAGAGGAATTTTAATTGCTGAAGTGCTTCCATGAAGTCTGCTTTTTTTTTTTTTCCTTATTTTCAAGAAATGTGAAAACAAAACTTAAAATTGTATCAACAGGCAAACAACATACTTAGGTATGCTGGACACCTGCTTAACTTTCCTCCCTGCTGTATTTCCTTGACATCAGGGTAATTTGTCTTTTGCTTAATAAATATGACAGAAAGTGAAATTCTGCAGTGGCTTGGAGCAGGCACAATGAAAACACTTTATGTCGTTGATTAATTTTCTTTCTAATCCCCTCTAACCCATGTATATTAATAATAAACTTTTATTGGCTTTATAAGCCGTCTCTATGGAATTCACGGGCATAAGACAGTAAGGAAGAAAGAAAATATTTATTTTGTTTATATAAGGTGTTGATTACTTGTTCTTAATTGATTTAGTGATTAACTTTTTACTTTAGGGTAAGGTATTGAGAGGTCTGAAAAGCAGAGTTCCATATTTGATTTGAGATTGAAATTGCAGTTTAGTCTTTAAAGAAATGTTAATGCTAAATGCTCATAACAACATAGCGAGTGAGGACTGCAGTAAAAACTGGGTGTCTAAGAGCTGGAACATAAAATGTCCTCTACTTTGTGCAGTAAGAAGTTCAGAGGATGCTAATTAAATAAGGGTAGAAAATGAGGATATAAATAAGAAAATAGAAATGAGGAAAACTGGGAACATGTGTGTTTGTTTATATAATACAGTTATTGTTAATGTACATAATTTTTTATAATTTGAAGAAGATATAGGAGAGTTAATAACTGTAAGAATGGGAAGAGTAACGGAGTCAAACTCAGCAAAGGGAGTTTGATAGATGATCTTTCGACATCCCTTCCAACTTTTATCATTTTGTGATTCTGTCAGAGAGAAAATGAGACATACGAAGGCAAGCATTCAATACCTCTCCCTCCTGATGCACACCCATTCTGAGCAATGGCTGCCTTGGAAATGATAGCACAAATCTGCAGTGGGCAAATCATGCCTCAGCAAACCTCACTGTCTTCACTGGATTTGAGGATTGGGAAGGGAAGGGGATGTTTGAGTCCCTTGACTTTAGCAAGGCTTTTGACATGATCTACTTGTATTCCTGCATTCAGGTTGGAGTGTTAGGGTGAAGATGTGTGGACATGTACATGGGTGAAAAGCCGGTTAGGTGCTTGAGCTCAGAAATTATGTTTAATGAAATCTACTTACCCAGAGATAAGCAACATACCACAAGAGTCTGTGCTGGTTTAGAGGTAAACCGGCAGGAGAAATGGACCCACCACAAGAGATGATTATAAGTCAGAGTTACAATTTAATGAAAGATATTACCATACAAACACTGACACAAAGAGAACAACCTGCTTTCAACTCACCAAAACCCAGCAGTAAACCCAGTGTCCCAGGGCACAAGCCCAAAGGGGTTTGTTAGCCCTGGTGCTGAGATCCACGTGGCTCTCCCAAGTCCAAAGCAAAAAGAAGTGAAGAGTCCGTGCTGCAGATGACGTCTGTGGCCCGGCCAGAAGCGATGGTTGTAGTCCGGTCGAGAGCGATGGCTTCCTCCTGTCGAGGTTCCGCTGCTCCTCCAGATCCAACGGGAGAGACTATTAAGGTCTCTGAGCCCTGTTTGTATATCCTCAGGGAGCACCCAGTCCCTCCCCCAGGGCGGGGACTCACACAATGGGTAATTAACGGTGAGTCATGGGGTATGGTTGGACCATTGATGGCCCATTAGCACCCACGCCCCCCTCAGGCTGAGTGTGAAGGGGCTAACGACTTCCTGGACAACTGTTGCAAATGGTCCATTATTCTTGAGGAATGAATAGAGGGTGTAGAATACACAGCCTTGATCCCCCCACACAGTGATAACCTCTTGCTGAACTAGGACAGAGTCCATCCTGGGACCTGCTCTATTTAATGGCTTTGTGAATGATCTGGAGGGGCAGCAGAGTGCACACACAGGAGATCTGCAGATGACACTACAGATCTACAAATTGTAGAGTGCTGTTAATATGCTTGAGTGCAGGACTGACATTCAGAGCTGGAGGAATTTCCAAACAAAAACCCATTTTTAAAATAAAAAAAGTTTATAACTTGGATGGGAGACTTCCTGGGAATATTGCGTGCTATAGGCTTCCTGCTCCAGCGGGGAGGTTCGACTAGATGATCTTTCGAGCTCCCTTCCAATTCTGAAACATTCTGTGATTCTGTGATACATTGAAGTTGCCGAGAAACAATCAGATTAGTCTTACGGAAAAGTCTTCAGGAAATAATTGAAGGAGCGTGTATGTGGAGAGGGAACCCATGCAGAGCAGGTTTGCTGGGGTTCTTGTGACTCTGTGGGAGACCATGCTGGAGCAGTCTGGTCCTGAAGGACTGCACCCCATGAAAGGCCCCATGCTGGGGCAGTTGGTGAAAAGCTGAATCCCTGTGGTAATGGAGAAGTTTGTGGGAGATTGTCTCCCATGGGTAGGAACTCAATTGGAGTAATTGGAAAGAGTGTAAGGAATTTCTCCCCTAAGAAGGAAAACATTGAGAAGAGTGAAAGGGGAACTCATCTTTGTTTATAAATATCTGAAGTATGGGAAAAAAAGGGAGATGGCCAACCTCTTCTCAGAAGCCTGTGGGGACAGGACAAGGGGCAACGGTCACAAATTAGACCACAGGAGGTTCCGCACCAGTGTGCAAAAGAACTTCACAGTGAGGGTGACAGAGCACTGGAACAGGCTGCCCAGGTGATTTGTGGAGTCTCGTTCTCTGGAGACATTCAAGACCCATTTGGACACGTTCCTGTGTGACCTCCACTAGGGACCCTGTGTTGGCAGGGAGGTTGGACTCGATCTCTTGAGGTCCCTTCTAACCCCTACAATTCTGTGAATTCTGTGAATCTGTGATCAAAAGCCCTATTCTCCATCTCCTGCTGTGACACCTGAGTGGGGGGCTGGGGAGGAAGGGGGAGAAATCATGAATAAAGTTGAGCCTGGAAAGAAGGGAAGGGTGAGGGAACATGTTTTAAAATTTGATTTTATTTCTCATTGTCCTACTCTGGTTTCACTCTGTGTATGTGTGAAATAAATTAGATTTTTTATTCCATGTTGAGTCTCTTTTGCCAGTGATGCTAATTGTGGAATGATCTCTCCCTGTCCTTTTCTCAACTCCAAAGCCTCTCAATATATATTTTATCTCCCGTCCAGCTAAGAAGGGGAGTGATAGCGTGACTTTGGTGGGAGCCTGGCCTCCAGCCAGTGTAAAATCACCACAATATTTCAATAGTGTAGTACTAACTTTTGATTAACAATTCATTACCACCAACAGATAGGGCCAAATTGCTTTGACTTATTCAAGTCACAGCTAGACATAGGTATCGTTCTATAGTAGATATATAGTTCAGAGTCAGTCTCTGTCCCATAGAGTTGTAACATCCTGGAAGGAAAATAAAAATGCACAGAAAAGAACAAAAGATATAACACTGCTTCTGTAGTACTAACTAACCTTCAAGTTTTATTCAGTTTACAAGTGTATTAACAACTGTGACAAGCTGACAACTTTGTGTTATCAGCAGTCTTTCATTAGAAAAAAGATTCATAGTATCGTGAAAGGAGAAACAGTCCATTAAGGGTGAAAACTTTCTTACTTTTTGTAATGTACAATAGTCTGAGATTAATTTTACAAAATAATTGCTGTTCCTCTTCAATGACCCTAAAAAGGTTTGAGGATTATAAATTCAGATTAAATAACTGCTATGGATTTCTGCATTTTGGTAAGGTAAAGAAGTTTTCTACTGATTTAAAAGAGGTTAAAAATTTACAGGGGGATCATGTGGCCATATTTCTGTGTCAAATTATTTCCCCCATTATTTCCCATACATGTTTATCTTAAAATTCAGAATTTATCAGTAGCTGACATTCCCATCCTAAGAAAAAGCTTATTTTCATTGTAATAGTTGGTGTAACAGTTGAAATAAATATTTAAAGTGTTCAGCAGCTGGAACAAATTTCAGAAGTTATAAGTAAAAGGACATATCACTGACTAGCCACTTCCAAAGTACTTGGTCTTTCTCCTTCATGATCCGCTTAAAGTCATTACAACATTTTATATGGGTATCTTCACCGCTCTTTTGATAGGGAAGTATTCCGATATGTCTCCTGCAATCACTAAAAGTCAACTCCCTATTTCACAGGCAACTAAATAAAGCAACTTTCATTAGTTTCCACTACATTGGTTTCAGTTAACTAAAAATCACTATTGACTTGGTAAATGGGTCTTTCAGGTAAATCAGTAAAGGAAAATTTATTTGTTTCCAATTATTTCAAATGATACAGAAAACCTAAGATTCAATGATCCTCTCCTGTAAATCTTTTTCATCTCTTATTAACTGATCAACTTTGGAGAAGACCAAAGTAGGGAAACGTTTGTCATAATCAAACGATTTGAACTGAAGGGAGAAGATATTTCTATATTGCTAAAATATTCCAGGAAGAAGAATTTTAATTAAGAGCAATGTGACTGAAAAGAATGGTACTGTTCCTACAGTGTAATTCTGATATTCTTCAGCGGCATCAGTTTCAGGGACCCGTTGGACCTGCTCAGGCAGGGGTGTTGGACTAGATGATCTTTCAAGGTCCCTTCCAACTCCTAATGTTCTGTGAATCTGTCTGCAACTTTTATTCCTGGTTTCCTAGCTTAGTCCTCAAGACTGAAAGTCTTTGGACAGGGTGATTTTCCTTAGAAAATTTCTAACCTTTTTCATCACAGTCTTTCATCATCATCTCCTTGGGAGGGCTACTGGGGGCCCATCAAAGACAGAATCAAAGAAAACTCCTGGAGTTCTTTTAAACTGGAAAGAAATTCTTGAACCTGGAGCCAGACATCTCTGTAACAATGCTTTGGGTAGTGCTGAAGAGAAATCTGGCATCTCTCTCTAAAGTCCCCTTGTTAATATCTTCAGGCTGTGTGGACAACTGCCAAATGGAACTTTCACCTATAGTTATTATCTTCAACGTGTGTGTTTGTGTTCCTTTTGCTTCAGAAATCCTGGATGTTTGTACGCAGCACTTTCCGAGTAGCAACTATAGAGAGCCAAATGTATAAATAAACATTTTTGTTCTCTCTGTGCATAGATAAAGACAAGTCTCCAATTGAAAAGTAACTTAAGGAACAGCCTTTCCTTTGTTACATTACAGTAATTTGTTTGATACACAAGGAGAAGACAGATGGGAATGGGAGTTACCCTTGTAAAATGTTTATATCTGTGGTCTGTGCATATATGTTTTTGTTATATTTGTAATGTATTTTGTTAGGCAAGTATGCAGGACCTCCTTGAGAAAAAACTTTAATTCACATGTTGACTTTTCCCAGTGCATGCAATGAACTGCAATGAACATGCTGTTTTAAACTGATAGAAATCCCCAAAACAAATTAGCCCTTTTGCATAAAAATATACTTTTGAAGAAATGTAAGTTCCCTCAAAGGAAGCAGAAATTATTAAAAAAATAAAAGCACAAATGAGATAACAAATTTTCTCTATAATAGTGGAAGTACTTACTGCTCAAGAACGGAGTTTAGATGTATTTTTTGATCTGTATCTCATTGTTCCTAGAAATACTTCAAGAGATCATAAAATTTTGGAACTACATTCAATTCACCTTGTGTTTATATGTCATACAATTTTTAAAGGAGGCATAATAAACACATATTTTCAGGAAATGATATATAAAAGTATTTACAGAACAATTTTGAAAGGTTTTATACTTTTAGAAGACATATAACCATCAATGCTATATGAAATGACTGACTAAAACACCAGTGATGAAATGTGAAATCCAATTTCTTAAATAAAGAGCATTAAATGGAAAGTAATTTAGGTGCTTAAAGTTGCACATAAGAGTATTCTGCTCTTGCAGAAATAAGTATGTTGGAAACAGTCTGTTTGACTTCATAGCCTGAGTTATATTTGAACTAAAAATAAGAAAAATGTGATGTCTGTTTAAGAACAATTAAGAAATAGAAAAAAAATGCTTCTCTCTTTGAACACTTTCTCCAGCTTGTCCTTCTTAGATCTAGTGTCAAACAGGGGACTCAGAAAACATGTATATAGAAATAACAAAGACAGTCAATACCGAGATCATCTATCCTAAACAGAAAGAAGAACATTCAAGAGGAACCAGTACTTTTCTAGAGCAGAATGCATTTGACAGGGCCCAGCTCCTGAGTCATGACTTCAAGTTTCTTAATCTTGGCAGAAGAATAAAGTCCTTAGTAGAAGAACATTTTAAAATCCAGATACACGACACTTCAGAGTTCTTATCATGACTTCTCTTTTTATGTCTACACGATTTACAATGTTTGCAGATGGAAGTAATTTAATACCATGGTTAATTCCATTTAGCCTGTTTCCTTTCAGTGACCTTATGTTTACTATAAGAAAACACCAACAAGGTGTCTGATTTCTCCATGGAAAAGTGTAACTATCTAAAACAAAACAAAACAAAAAGATTTTATCCAACAGAACCATAATTCTTCTACCATCCCCATGCTTTAAGAAAAATGCTCATTTGTTCTGTGGGAGTGTTTTAGTAGGAGACAGAGCCAGTTTGGCTTTGCTGCAAAGGATGCATTTAAAATAAAAGAAAAAATAAAGCAATAGTAAGAACCACAGGTTTTATGTTTTAAATGGATAGAGTTCTAGTTGGAAAGGAGTTGATTACATATTTCATATCATGACCTCACATTCAACTACCCCTTCCTCACATGCACCCTAAAAACATCCCACTGTGGTTCCTGGCATCTATGAAAGGTTGGTTGAAAGTTGCAAACTAAGCATATTTCCCAAGAGCTTGGAGAGAGAAAAATAGAAATAGGATCTCAGAATCCTTTTACCCATTCTGGAGCTGTAGTCCACAGGCTCAAATGAACCAATCCCAATATTACAGTATGCAATTTTAGTAACATAGTAAGTTTTTGTGGGACATCTCTAGAGTAATTTATTGTTGATAAGAGAGTGGAATCCTTTAGAAAAATATTTTTAAAGATTTTTCTTAAACTACAACAACCCACCATTTAACATAAATGTAAATGTTTTGTGAGACACACTGATTATCCACCCATGCATTCAAGCAGAGTAGTTCTCAGAAATTAATACTGTCGTTTAAGGCAGATATTTGACAGAAGGGATTATATAACTGTTCAGAGGGCTGACTTTTTGGTGGCAAGGCCACAGGTATCTCAGACACTACAAATATGTCTCTAGAATTCACTAGATACTTACATTGCTCAGAACTTTCATAGGTGCATGTTATATAGGTGATAATACATAATACTATATTAGCTCTGATTATTCTCTATATTTTAATTGCTAATAAGTTTTGAGAAGACATTAGTATTTTTAAAGGAAACTAAGTTTTTATTTAGCAGTTATAAGAATATAGTGCCTATAAAATAACATTATTTCTTCAAAGCTGTCCCTTTCTAGGAAGTTTTGTCTATACCTTTTTCCTTTTTCTTTTGGTCTTGACTAAAATTATTTTTGGGGTTTCTGTGTTTTCAACATCATGAAGCTGAAGCATATGCATAATGATTCTAAGTAGTAGAGAATGTAGTACTTAACTGAGGAGGCACCCACTCTGAGGTGGCTGAAATGCACGTAGCCTTCAGTCCAATGGTCTGAAAGAGAAGACAGGTAATCCCAGAATGGCTACTGTATTTTCCCTGCATTGCAGAGCAATTATGTGTGGCTTGTTTTAAAATCGTTACTCAGATGCTTCCCTGGAGAGGCATGCTCTCTTTGGACTTCCAAGACTGACAGAGGCAGGCTCAAGTTTTGTCTCATCAACACACTTCCAGCCAGTAAACTTTGTGTGTATTTAAAAAACTGCCTTATTTACAAATTCAGAGATTGTCCAAGGGAAGTAGTATCTCACTGCAGGTCACTTAAATTGTCTGGCTAAAGTAGGAAGATGTGTGAATCAAAGTGCTTTGTAATCCAGTCACTTGTGGACAACTAGAATTCAGGGTTTCTCATGCCTGAGCTACAGTATCTCTATTACAGTGACAGGGAGCTCAGAAAGGTTCCAGTACAGACACAGGACAGCATAGCTTGATTGTTTCATAGCTAAAGGCTTCAAAAACCTACTGTACCATAGTCATCATTTCCATAAATTGTAAAATTGTGTTTTTGTCATTTTCCCTGAAAGGTGAAAAAACCCAACAAACATACTTTTTTTTTTTTTTTTTTGTAGAAGATAAAGCTCCTTCACTTCCCAGTTTCCTATTTTCCATTTCTTTCCCTGCACATTTTTAAATCAACACCGTCATTCTTACAAGAAGAAAAATATGTTGTATAAATAAGACTGCAAGGCCCTCATAATTCACTTGTAGCCTTTCCCCTGAGATTTATTGGGTTTTCTATCACAAGCTGAGATAAGAACCACATTCCACGTCTTGCTCTTTGCATGATATGTTACAATATCCACGCTGATAAGAGCAGGGATCCAGTAGTTTGACAGAGGACCTAGAAAGTATTAAGAGATGTTTTCATATTACTTTTATAAACTGACTGGGCATTTTTTTTTCTGCCAAACTTCTTTCAGTCTGTTGCTTTCACTCTGGTGCTATTTCTGTTTATTTTGTAAGATTTCATAATTGGGGTTTAGCTGATTCTTCTGGAATTTGCTCACCCCCATATTCTGCATCTTGAGAAATGGTCCTCATGTACCTGGCCTTTTGGAAACATCTTGTGTGGGATCTGGAGAGTGACTGATTTTCATAGTCTCTAGTTTCAGTTCATCTGTTTATAGTGATTTTGATTCCATGGATTTTGGCAGGCTTGAAAGGACAAAAGGTCATAGGAATTCCAATACAGTTTAGAAATAGATAGAGATGAGCTTGACCCAAATTACCAGATACAAATGCTTTAAAGAAATTCACATCTGATTTTTAACTCCATCCTGATAAGAGTTATCCCCTAGCTCTAGGGATGCTCAGGTTTAGAAGTATTGGCTAGGAGCTGCCATTTACATTGTTTATCTTCCTCAGTTTGAGTTGCACTGTGCATTTTGGTGTGTCAGACCTGGCCTGAAGTCCTTGAACAGGCAAAACTCCCAGTATTCATCTGCAAATTTTGCCTCAAGACTGGATTTAGATGACAGCATTCCAGTCATTTGCCAAGAGACTTAATACAAAAGTGAGGCCCTTTACTTATATATTTCATTGCTTGTATGGGAAAGATAATAATGGGATTTTATTAAGCACCTCCCAAACCCTGCACTTTGTAAGCTGTCTCTATGGCAGAACAAAAAAAAGGGATTGGTTCAATCAAGCTCTAAAACTGTAAATCCCTCTTGGACTCAATCAACTTGGATATCAGAGACTCAGTTTAAAGAAGATTTGGGCAGAGGTGCTTGCTAGAGAACACCATAAGAAGCATAGCTGAGGTTACATGTTATTTCTTTGATACCCTTTCACATATGCGTGTGTCATAGTTCAGCAGGAGGTTATCACTATGTGGGATCAAGGCTGGGTATTCTACACCCTCTATTCATTCCTCAAGAATAATGGACCATTTGCAACAGTTGTCCAGGAAGTCGTTAGCCCCTTCACACTCAGCCTGAGGGGGCGTGGGTGCTAATGGGCCCTCAATGGTCCAACCATACCCCATGACTCACCGTTAATTACCCATTGTGTGGGTCCCCGCCCTGGGGGAGGGACTGGGTGCTCCCTGAGGATATACAAACAGGGGCAGAAGGGCTTTAGACTCTCTCTCTTCATTGGATCGGGAGGAGCAGCGGGACCTCGTCAGGAGGAAGCCATCGCTCTCGACCGGACTACAAGCATCGCTTCTGGCCGGGCCACAGCCGTCACCTGCAGCAACGGACTCTTCACTTTTTTTTTTTGCTTTGGACTTGGGAGAGCCACGTGGATCTCGGCACCGGGGCTAACAAACCCCTTTGGGCTTGTGCCCTGGGACACTGGGTTTACTGCTGGGTCTTGGTGAGTTGAAAGCAGGTTGTTCTCTTTGTGTCAGTGTTTGTATGGTAATACCTTTCATTAAATTGTAACTCTGACTTATAATCATCTCTTGTGGTGGGTCCATTTCTCCTGCCGGTTTACCTCTAAACCAGCACAGCGTGTAAGTAGTTTTCCGCACAATGACTTTGTGTGTGTAGGGAGAGTCATATTTAGACGTGATATTCCCTGGGTTTCATCTTACTCGTAGTATAGTATTCACATATATTTTACACACAACCATACAGAGATGCATTTTTGCATATACAAATAAATACAGACTATTGATGAATGATATTTTCTCTCTTTCCTACACTTTCTGCCTTAATCAGAAACAAACAGCATATGTTCAGATTCACATATTGTAGTGTTTTGCTACTGATCTTATCAGTGCTTATCTCCCTGAGGAAAGGGACAAAACCAGACAAAGTATTTATATCTGTATCCTCCCATTAGTTGGAACCACCCACCAGTTAAGGCTAATTCATTTCAGATGACCTTTGCTTTGCTCCATGGTGCTTTTGTGACCTGTAAAGTTCTTACATGAATGAAGATATGAAGAGCACATGGAAAAATTAATGTAAGAAAAAAGTAATTATAATTTATGATACATAGGATCTAAATCCAAAGTAACATTTATTATAATAAAAACTCTGAGCAATGTTTAAAACCTTGTAGCTCAGCTCTGTAATTAGGTTGCATCTTGATGTTTTGAGCAAACTGTATTTTAGTGATTCATGTTACCTATACAACTGATTCATATTATATATGATGAATATGAATCAGAGTTGAGTAACAGTCTCATAATTTTGCTCCTTTGATTGCATATTTATTGAAAAATTTCAAACCCAAATTAAGCCTGAATGCTCTTCAGACGCTAGCTTTCTCCATAGTTCTCTGCTGTGCAATCCCACTGATTTTCCACACACTCATTAGTTTAAAAATAGACTGCATGACACAGGAAAGATGCTCAATATAAATTCTGTTTGATTAATTCGATGTGAATACTATGCCCTCATCCATAATGTATGCAGAAATGCACGGAGAAAGGAAATACTTTTTTATTATGCTTATATATTTTATTAGTTGATTTTTAGATAAGCTTGCTAATGAAACAGTTTCATTATTCTCAGTGGTATCATGCACTAAATTTGACCACTTTAGATAGTAGTCAGAAACAGATAAACCTTTGTTATAAAATCTGGATTTCCACTTATAGTGCCGGAATGGGAACTTTCTGTGCCAAGCTCTGTTAGAATGCATTCCTGTATCTGGTAATTTTTAGACTTTGAAATAATTGATGTCACCCAAGTAATATAGAATCAAACTTTCCTCCATTATTATACACAATCTAAAATTTAATGGCAGGTTTATATGAGATTTATCAAACAGTTTATTTGAATAAAACAATCTAAACCTATTTCCTTCACTATAATGTTTCATTTTGTTTGTAGAGAAGCAAACAAAATAAAATCTGTCCAGTTGGAAATAAAAAAAAGATTACTGCACCAATTAGCTGCCAGCAGAGACCTTGAAAGAGACTGGTGCTTCTTTGGGACAGGAATCCTCCTGAGAAGTCTCTGCTATGAGTTCTATTTTTCTGCAATCATTGTGTCTTTTCAGCTTCAAACAAGGAATAGTCCTCCTAGGGCTGGATAAATACACAGGTCTCATCCTTATCATTTGGAAGATTCCACAAACTGCATGAGAGTTAGATCCAAAGCCATTCAGTTGTCATAAAGACTGATCATGACTACAATATCTCCAACCTGGTGACTGCATGAGTCTTACAGAGATTATTACATCACCACACCTGTTACTATCACAAATAAAACTGAGTAACCACTGGAAGAAAGTGTGTAAAAATTAAACCATGCAGCAAAGAGTCCTTGTAAATGTCTTTTTGGACAGAATTCTTATATTTTTATTCATGTCAGCACCATTATTCTCAATGATTCCTAAACAGAATTATCAGCAAACATATTTTGACGCAGTTTAACCAAGACCTGTAATGGTTGTGCTTTCTGCTCAGAACCAAACTGAGAAGCCAATCCAGAGCTGAGAGACAGTTTTCTTTCCAAGATATGATGGTAGAAACTTTGATAGTTGTCAACACAGATGAGATTAGTATATTAATTTTTAGTGCCCTACACACATTTGCACATTTGATGGATTTTAGCAAACGCACTCACATTCCGTGGTTTTGGTTAAAAGAGACACATACAGGATTTTCTCAATATAATCCAGTGACAAACTCAAAATGGAAGTTGCAATGATCTATACTAAGAAAATAAACTTCACAAGGCAGAACAATATGAAACCATAAACATCTAAAACAAGAAACAAATGTTTCCAGTAAAATAAGTGTTGTGGGATATTTTTTTAAAAATAGACATTCTTAATTATTTTTAGGATGAGAATTTACATCAACATTTGATCCAATAACTCCTAAAGTTAATAAAAGCAACATTCTTTGCATGTTGCAAAGAGCAGGGAGAAGAAAGCACTGAGTCTATGGTATCTGGAATGCACGCTCACACACACACACAGGTTAGGTTTGACTCACAACAGAAAGCGTTTTGACTCCCAGAGGCAATATTTTTACTTTGAACATGAATAAGCTGTTCAAATTCTGTTAATAAATCTGAACTAAAACAGCCTGTCTTAAGTAAGAAATGTCTCTATCAGTTAAAAGTTTAAAATGTCTCACGATTTCTAGCAGAGTTTTGAGAAGCTGAGACATTTATATTTTTTCCTATATGCTGGACACATAAGGTTGTGCAATGCTTTCCTGTGACTAGTTAGGCAAAACTCCAGCTATTCAAATAGACATAGTTCATCTCAAGACCTTATCCTTCTGAACCAAAAGAGGAAATACCCCTCATTTATGAAGTAATATCTTAAGAAATGTCCTTTATTATTACCTTAAAAGTTGAATTTATTTGAATTTGAAGAGTAAAGGATAATATATACACACTCCTACAAATGCACTTGAACTAGATAAAAGTTTTTATTTAGATGTTAAAGAAAAGATAGAGAAAAAACAATTATATGTATTTCTGCTCAGTGAGTATTAACTTGGAAATTCTGGCCAAACCTCTCTGAAGTTACCATATTCCTACCAGACTGAATACTTGAAGTCTTCACAGCCCAGGACTGGTGCATACCACCTTCCTCGGAGAAAACAAGCCTTGACCAGACATCCAGCTGTGACCTTTCAAAGGCACCTAGATCTCCATTTCTCTTTAAAACACAAAGAGAGCGCTGAAGTTGCTTGAATCTGGGGCACCTACTGCCATTTGATGTGTGAGGTACAACACAGCATCTACCCCAAGACTGGAGTTCTGCACCAGCAGTGGGAAACTGAGTGAGATACTGGAGCATCTCAGTTGTCACAGACAAAACTGTGTGAGAAGTTATTCTTCCCCACTCAGCCCAGCTCTTCTGCCTTGCTGCAGATATCTATAAGTATATTGTGAGTTCCTACTTCCAGAAGGGCAACCCTTTTCTCATCGGCATACATGAGGTCAACATTAAACTGACCTGTGACACTAGTCAGAAATGCCCTGGAAAACCACAAGCATGCTCATGGCGATGATTGGCTGGTTTTATGGGTATTTACATATTTCTGTATACATCAGTTTAACAAGTATTCTCACATATATATCACACCAGTTTAAGCAAGATACTGGCTTTCTTCTGATCCATATTAACACATCAAAATGGAAATATTACTAGATTTTTAGTGCACCATTATTCCTGGGATTAAATAAATGCTACCCTGCTGCTATTAAATATATGGAAATATATTCCAATAAAATATGTTGCAGTTAAAAATATAAACATATACATGGTAGAACATTGAAACAAACTGTTGTCCCGCCACTTCTACCTGAAGACTAAGCAGAAGGAAAAGAAACTGTAGTACAATAAAGATTTCTTCTGGTATTTAGCAATCAAGACAGAGCTCCTCTCAGACCAAGGTTTTGCTCTAAGGGATGTATTACCACCCATCTAGATCTTCTATACAACATTTTCTCTGTAAATCTCATGCTACTCAGGAAATCAAGTTTGTTTACTGATAAGGCTTATTGACATTTCTATGGTAAAAAAAGCAAGCCCTGCTATCAGCACTAAATTTTGGTCATGCTTTAGTGTGTTAATTGGCTTGGGATGGCGCTTATTTTTTTCCCTTCTTTTTTTCTCAAAACATGTTACTTTGCTCTAATGATAAATTTCTGAAGATTCAATTCCCACAAACTTCTAAGCAAGGCACACCATTAAATGGGCTGTTATTTCACACGGGATTAAAGAATATACATTATGATGGTGAATTAGTGATTGAAGAGAAATTTTCTATTTCTCATGGACCAAGTCAGATGCTCACTGATAATTTTAGTGACTTTCAAAAAATTAAGGAACATAAGATCAACTACATCCTGTCCATGCCTGTGTAACTCACCAGTGAATATGTATTACATGTCTCCATCTGTGCTTACTCTCCACAGGATGTGATTGTACTAATCCATACCAGAAAGCTTGATTAAAGGCTTCAGTAGTTTTTGCTCTGAGTGCTGGAGCTCCTGTTCCAGTTCCTTGTATGAAAACCAGGGTAGCAGCTGTCACAATCGGCATGTAGTACCAGCAGATCTCCACAGACTAGCTAGCACTTCTAGTGAAATACCAGGGGCACTGGTTTCTGAGGTGTCCTGTGTCCTACAAAAACCTGCACGGGAGAACTTGGAGAAAACACACCTGTGTATTTACATCCACTCCTTTTGGTGGCCACTTGAACATCCAACATTCTCTCTCAAAAAAACCACATCTTTTGACCCTTATACTGACAGATCATATCTATTTCTGGGTTTAATTTGTGCTTCCTGACCTTAAATCCCTATCAAGATTCTCAATGATGTCAGGAGGAATATATATCAGGAATTGAAACTGTTACCCAGTGTGGTGGTTTAACCTTTCCTGCAGGCCAGATGCCCACCACGGTTGCTCTATCACTCCCCTTCTCAGCTGGACAGGGGAGAATATACCTATTCAGAGGTTTAGGAGTTGAGGTAAGGCAGGGAGAGAACATTCCACAATTAGTGTCATGGGCAAAGCAGACTCAAAAGGTAATAAAAAACTATCCGAATTTTTACTCTACACTCAAACTCACACACAAGCACAAACCAGTCAGATAATGAAAGTACAATTAGATTATAAAATACCTTCCCCCCACACCTCCCTGCTTCACTGACTTGATGATATCTCTCCCTTCTTCCCCACACAGGGTGGCACAGGGTTGGGGGAGAGAGGGGGTTGTGAATGGGGGTTTCGGTCAATTCCTCATGAGTTGTTTTCCTTCTTAGTGTGTGTGTGTGGGAAATACTCATCACATTCTTCCCCTGCGCCAGTGTGGCGCAGAGTGCACACAGGGCACAGAGTGGGATACCACCCATGGGAGACAGTCCTTCCTGAACTTCTCCAGCTTGAGTCCTTTCCCATGGGGCTTCAGCTCCACACTGACTGCCCCAGCATGGATCCCTTCCGTCCTGAAGGTGCTAACCTTCAGGTCCAGACTCCTCCATCCTGGTTCCACAGAGAGCCACAAGTACCTCTAGCAAACCTGCTCTGGCTTTGGTCGGTCTCTCCACAGGCTACAGGTGCTGTCCAGGTCTTGCTCCAATGCAAGCTTTCCACAGGGTCACAGTGTCCTTCAGGTGTCTCCATCTATGCTCTTTTCCGTAACATCCTCTTTGGCTACAGGTTTGACCAAAGTTTTGTACCTTTAAGTTAATTTAAAACTTGATCAAACCAGTTAACTATGTACCATCACTACTCCTGGTAAGTTGTCAGCAACTATTATTAAGTTGCACCTGGCAGAGCTTGGCCAGTATTAATCTTTTTGTCAAGACTTGCAGTTTTTTCCATACACATTCCCAGACTTCTTCCAGTCTCTGTACTCTCGCTTTTAATATTCTTTCCCAGAACTCAAGGCAACTAAGACATCACTGGTGCTATTCCTCTGCACATGGAATTGGTTATATTAAAGCATTAGTAGTGGATTTTGTTGTTGTTGTTGGGACAAGCTCCTGCTTCCAAACACAGAAGCAAAACACAGAATCTTGTTACTTTAGGTAAGTCAGATTTTGTGTGGATAGTACTGTGCAGGCGATAGCCCATCCTCATGAGATTTCTTGTTCAAATATGCAGATCAAATAAGTTTGGCTGCATTCTGAGTGATTTTCTTACCATAGTTTACATCTCAAAGCTTCTGAAATTCTTTATGTATTCAGGGTAGAAATGACAACTCCATATCATATTTCATTTTCCTTCTGAAAAATACTTCTTATAAAATGTATCAGCATAGTCATATTCATATTTATTGTATTGAATTGTGTTAGAGTGAGAATATTATTCTGAAGTACTAAGCTAAAGGTTACCAAGGAAGAAAAAAATTATTAGTTTTCTTTTTATTATTCTTGACAGTTCCTGGATAATTGCTATGGTACTAGCACTTGTATCCACTATAAATTAGAAATGAAAAATTGTAGGCGGTTTTTGTTTTGTTTTTCTGTTGAAGATAAGACAAATTGGCATTACACTACTAATTTGATGCCATGGTTACTTCTAGTTATGTAGATTGTTTTAATGAACAAACATGTTGATTTTGCTTTAACCTGTTCCTACACTGCTACCACTGTAACTATGATTTCAGGGAGAGGTAGGAGTTGGAGTTTTGGTGTGGGTTTTTTTCTAGCTTTAGTTCTTACATTTAGATAATTTCCATGGCTCATAGAGTATGCCACCGTTGCAGAGATTAGAGCAAGAATTATTTACCAGCCACATAAATGAATGAAAGCATATTGGCTACAGGGTCTAAACCCATTTTTTAAAGTAGAGATCAGAGGCTATAAACTAAGGTCAATGTAATATATTTTGATTTTCAGAAAGCCTTTTGCAAAATCCTTTGGAATAAAAAGCTATTCAATGTAATTCCATTGGCATAAAACTGATAAATGAAAAGGATAATCAAGTTCACAAACTAAGTATATGTTATTAATTTCCAGCATTGAAAATGGTCAACAGTGGGAAATCTCATGCTCCTGTATATTAAATATGATGGTTTTTGTTATATTGAGCAATCATTGGGGAAGATGGTGGATAATATAATAGAAAATATCTCAAAACTATTTAAGCCTTAAGAGAAACTGCATGGTTTCTGAGCATTTTGGCTATGGTCCAGTAAAGCTCTTAGCACTTGCTTAATTTTAAGCCCCTGAGTGGTCTCATTGCAAAATCTTTTAGAATGGATTTTTTTTTTTTTTTTGTAGAATAGATTTATTTTTTCTTAAATGTGATTAGCTGTACTATATATTCAGATAATGATTTTTATTTCTTTGAAGTTCCTTCCCTCTTTAAAAACATAGCTGACAAATGGATTCATTCTTCCAAATCCCCTATTTTGGGAAAGAAATAATGCTGATAACATTATCATAAAAAAGCCACAGTTTGAAACTCTTCTACATTAAATGATTGTAGGAAAAGCATATGCAGTACAAACAATATCACTCTTCATCTGGAGGGCTCTACTGCACTGTTGGTCTGTCAGAGATCTAATTCAAGTGTCATTTGCAGCAGGATAACTCTACTGATGACAGTGCAAACACCACCACTGGCATTACCAAGGAGATTGTTCGTAACTGAAAACAGTAAAAAGGCAAAGAGCACAGAAAAAAGGCTAAAAGTAAATGAGATGCCCATTATTATTTCATTAATAATAATGCTTCCAAAGGTTTTTTCATTTACAACCCATGATTCTAAGATACTCACTTAGTGAAAAGGTCTCATCTTCTCAAGTACTGCTCAGTCCACATGTTAATACATACATACGTATTCTGAAAGACATCCTAGGTTCATTATACTGTGTAATCTGTCACCAGTACTGGTTTTGGCCCCCATGCATTGACATGAGTTTGATTTGGAAATGTCTAGTCAGTTGCTTAATAATTTTCTAGTTTTAGTCCTTTCATCTACAGTGCAAACACTTCCTGAAGGGAAGCTAGAGCAAACACATGTAGCTTAATCTCCTACACAGCCTAATAAAAAAGTCTTATGCTATCACAGTTCTGTATAGAGACAGACATAGAAGGACTGGATCAGTTCTTAGGAGTTCCTGCCTGTATCATTGCTGAGCATGCTGTGTAGGTACCACAAAAGATGCTGTCTGCCCTCTGTAGCAACCACTGAAGTTGCTGACATTTGTCCACTCATTGCCATGGAGTTCTTTGTGCAGATTAAACAAGACTCCACATTTGCATAGCCAATTTGGATTGTAGTAAATGAAGTGATGGTGTTACACTCTTGGTTTCCTAACAAGGAAAAGTTGTGTGTGTGTGTGTTTGCAAGTATGAATGTTTTAACAAAGCACATCTCAGTATATTTCAGTGCTGTAATAGTATGTGAAATAAATGGGTGCTGAACTGAGAAAACTCAGAGGCCAGGTTCTGTGAATGTAGGAGAGTGGACTCTAAAAAACCCCTACTCTCCAGGCGTAGGCTTCTTTGAGGTTTTGCTTATCGTTAGCCTGAGGGTCAAATTTTTATTTATTCTATTTTGGGAATAGTTAACCTGGAATTGTAATTTGATGTTAAAAGATCTTACAGAAAAGCTGTGGAACTTCATGCATACTCATTTTCCAGTAAAATTGTTTTCAGAGCACACATACCTTGGTGCTAAATGTCATAACTTTTCACACATTTCCCTACTGTGAAATGGGATCTGAGATAGATATAATTTTCTGCTACTGCAGATTCATTTCTTGCCTGAGATCCTTTGAATGCTACACCTTTCTCATAACACTAAGGACTTTACATTTCAGCTGAGGCCCATTAATTTCATCATACATTAGCATATAGCATATATTGTGTGTCTACTGAAAAGGACTTATGAATGAGTTCTTTAGATCTCTCTCTGCTCTGGCCTTCTGCCTCAGCATTTGTAGCATAGTGTTACACTGTAGGTTATGATCATTCTACTACCTGCAGCAATTTACTTAACAAAACTCTTTTGTACTTGTACATGTTTCTATTATGTATGTTAACTAGTGGATTTTCAGTTATGAACAGTTATAAGGATAGGTAGGTGACTTTGAAGGTAGGAAATAAAATCTTATTTAGCACCAACTAAATGAGTGTAAAGAAAAAGGACAGATAGATATATGAAACAGAATTTCAATGTCATTCTTCCTTACTATTTCACTAGCACTCAAGTGCCTAAACCATGATTATGGTCCAATTATAGTAGTAGTTCTAGGATATAAGTTCCTTAAAATGCAGACTGGAGACATCCTTCCTATTCACATAACAGTTTAGTGATGCCTGTGCTTTCAGAAGAACAAATACTGTGAAACAGTCCTTTTAAAAACCTTCATATGTTTAAGTATATAAATCTCTTAGAGTACTTCTTTGTATATAACAGATAGATTCCTAATGGGGGAAAAAAAATCTGTGGTGGAAGGTCACTACTTCTAATCCAGATTTTAATATATCATGAAGCATGGACTACTTTTGAGATAAAAAAGTAAATTCACGTTTTCACAGCTGAACTAAACCTACCTGTAATTTTTCCACTCTATCCAAGCAATGTTAGAAGTTTTTTAGCATTTTCAAGATTTGGGCAGATACTGTGGCAAATGCTGAAATTTTACTGGAGGAGTTTTTATATACATTAAATAAATATCACTTGCTTTTTTTTCTTTTTTTTTTTCTTTTTTTTTCATTATATGCTCTTTTGGTAAATCAGAATTTAAAATTTATCTATTGATTGTAGAAATACTTTTAAATGCAATGGGAAAAACACATTAGTTCAACCTTCCTTTTCTTCAAAGAGAGCTTCATGTAGTATACTTTTGCTGGGCAATAGTTGTGAAATCACAGAATAATTGAATCCATAAGTTTAAAGTTAGAGACCTTAAATATCATCTAGTTCCAACCCCCCGCCATAGGCAGGGTCACCGTCCACTAGACCAGGGTGCCCAAAGCCCCATACAAACTGGCCTTGAACACTGCCAGGGAGGGGGCACCCACAGCTTCTCTGGGCAACCTGTGCCATTGCCTCACCACCCTCATAATGAAGAATTTCTTCCTATATGTCATCTAAAACTACCCCCTTTTAGTTTAAACTCATTCCCAATTGTTCTATCACTCCATACCCTTGTTCAGCTTTCCGTCAGGTACTGTAAGGCTGTCATAAGGACTCGCTGGAGCCCTCTCTTCTGAGAGCTGGATTCAGTAATGAATTGGGAATGTTCCTCCCTTTCTTATGAAAGAAGATGAAAATGCCTAAATACACAAAAAGTCCTAAATTTAACCAGTATAAAATTCAGGAATCTGTCCTTCAGCAGATGGCTAAATATTGACAGTTCAGAAAATAATACTCAATTATTATAACTGTATCCCAGGTAACACATAATATCATAGATAACTTTTATTTTTTTCTTGATGTAATGCAATTAAATTGTTGGTTAATGCTGATGCCTCAAAAAGAATTTTGTCAGACATCCCGTCAAGGATTTATCTTCTTTTTTTGTAACCATATGACAACTGAAAAGGATTACATGACAGTAAACAGAATAGCATTAGCATTATCATCTGAGTGTATTTGATGTTTACCATTTATCCTTCTCTTTTCAGTTCTTTTTAATAGAATTAAATTAATTTTGTGTGCTTTCCTGGCCTCAACACTATCATTAGATGCTTAGATGCTAGTGTTAACATGTAATCTGATAAAAAGAGATACATATTTATTCACAAATTCTGGTTGCTGCTCTAGGGAACTCATTTCTGTTCTATTTTCTATCAATAGCACAGAAAAAAAACCCATGAAATAGTAGAACACTACAATATATTTTAGTGCATCTTCCTGGTCACCTGAAACTTTCTTTAATATTGTCAGAATAACCTCAGCAACATTTTTAAGCACAAATTTTTTTTTTGGTTGTTTTTTAATTTCTCTGAAGTAGTAAGGCTTATTCTGTCTCAGATGACAGATTGAGCACTGAGCAAGCATGACTGAACACCCATCAAATACTAGCTAAATAAGAATAGTGTTTTTCTCAAGCAGTACAGTTACAATTAATAACCAACTGATTAGAACATAAGGTGGTCGGATGTTTAGCTTGATCTTTTATATCTAAGTGTTTTTAAGAGTTACCTTGTATCTTTGGGACAAAGGACTGATTCATATTGTTACTCTTTTAAATACTAATGTGATGAAAAAAAGAAAGAAGTAAAATCTCAGTCTCTGTCATGGAAACCATAATACTTTGAAGATTATTTTCTCTGTCTCCTTTTGAAAATAGAGCAGTCTCACAAGCTGCCTACGCTTTCCTGACTCATAGCAATATTTACAATGGCATCTCAATGCCTAAAATTTCAGACTTGCACTAAAGTTCATTGTTTTTTCTTTTAGATATAATCTTGTGGAAAATAAAGCATTGATAGAATCACTTCTCATGACATTATTTCCTTAAGAAGCAAAGGATTTCCAAAAACAAAGAGGTTCTATGGTAGTTACCTGACATCAGTACTTGGATACAGTCTACCTGAGCTGATCACAAGTCCAGGATATTCTAATACCAACCATCTCTGTGTCTCCTACTGTAGTATAATCAATGTATAAGAGGAATTTCTAAGCTTGAGCCAATGACATTTTCCTTTGAAGTCAAAGGCTAAACTTATTCTGTGTCCACTTGTGGCACAAGTGCATTAAGACTACGTAGTGGGATGAGGAGTCTGGTTCTTCTCCGGTTCTGCATTTGTTTGCTTGCATTCAGTTCCTAGCCAGTGTTCATAATGTATGTAACTGATGTTTGGTTAATGTAAATAGTTATGGCATGATAGCTCTAGGCTTGCAGTTATATTCTCTTGCTGCTTTCAGATTAAATAAAAAGTCACCATTTTTTGGTTACTTTCAATTAAACCCAGAAGCTGTAAAATTAATGATCCTACATTATATTTTTACATCCTTAGTGTGGACAGAAGATGTGTTAAATTTGTTATAATAGAGAGTGATGGAGAGACATGGGTACATACATACATTTAAGAGCATGTTTTGGTGTTTTCTCAGTTAAGGTCAACGATGAAAAAAAAGGATGGTGTATAAAGAACCTAACATTAAAATATACTTAATTTAAATAATTATCTATGTGTCTTAACTTATGGTGCCACAAAATATGTCCAGTATGTTCACACAATTGGCTTGTTAAACAATTTTAATTAACTTATATGAAAATCGCTATGCAAAAAAACCCCAAACCTTCAACAAGGAAAGCGCTCTAAATCTGTTAATCAATCAACACTGATCAATATAGTATATAATTTTTGCAACTATCCTTTTCTTTGTCAGAAAAAGTCAATACCTTATTAAAGGACATAAATCAGTACGAATCTCTCCTTGTACCACTACAATGTGCACCTTTAATAGAAAGTGTTAAAGTAAAATATTTACTGTCAGGGAAAGTACATTCTTGCTGTGGTGTATATTATTACTATCTCTTTTCATATTTGCTTTGCTGGTACCACAAAAAAATCAATAATTTGCAATAGATTTTGAAAAAAAATTATCCATCACACATTTTTTTTCATTTGCTGTCTGGTACAATGTTATCACAAGCATGACTTTGTAAATAAATCTCTTCTAGTAAACACCTATTCTTTGCAGCTAAATACCTTGATTTTTAGGGTAGTGGATTTCACTACAACCCTACAGTTCAAATAAATTGGTTTTTAATTCTAACAGATGCAGAATGTTAAGAAAAAGAAACAAAAATGTGTCCTGCAACTCTAATGCAAACCTCTCAGTCACTCAGCCAGATTTACTGCATACTGCTGAGACATATCCCCCGGCACTTTTACATCACTGCAAAGAGATCAGAAAGCAAAAAATTAAAAACCATGAGGATTTAGTATTTTCTTCAACTTTTAATTGAACAAGCTTTCATTGCAAAAAAGGAGATAAACCAAGAAGGGCATGAGGATAATGATCTGACAGAGAGAGCCTAGTGTTTCCCACAGACGATGTAATGAGAAACAGGAAGACAGTGAAAATCTGCTGGATTCTATGAAAGAGCACTCTATCATCTGGATTAAAAACCAAATCAGACACAAGAATTTCAGTCTCTTTAAGAACACATTTGCCCTGATGTCAGGGTAGAGTTTGTAGTTCATACTGACATGCCCAAATTGTTGACTTAAAGAGTTGTTTCAAATAGTTGTAATTGCTCAGATATTCAGCTGATGTTGCTGTCTACACTGGTATTGATACTCAAGCATTATTAAAACTAACTCAGGTTTGTGTTCAAGCTACAATCAGATATCTGGGCTGCAGCAGAAGCAAACAGGCAGCTAAAGAATGGAACATCTGTGAAAATTAAGAGTGGAGTCATCCGTTTCTAATAAATCTCAGGGCATGTCTACACTGGCAGACTGTAGCATGATGGGGAGATACTGAAAATAACAAAGGTTCTGGAATGAGAATAGTAACAGCATGTGAGAGCATCTACATGGATGCTAACTGCCTAGTAATGTAGCGTTTAATTCATGCTTTTAATATAATCTTAACTGGATTTTTCTGTGGATGATAAATCAGGAAGAAATACTCTGGTGAGGAAAGTTTTAATAGCTACAAGTCAATGTCTAAGGAGAAGAAAAACTCTTGGGAAAGGAAGAATCTGAATGTGGAAGAATATCGGCCAAGAGGAACCTTGGCCCTGATGCCATAAAAAGACTCTGGGCTCTCTACAGTGGAAGAAGACTAAACATGTTTTGCAAAAAGGGCTTAATGGATAAGTGAGATAAAAAATAATTGAGTGGGAAGGAGGAAAAGGAATATCATACATCTTTTCACCAGCTACTGTAGTCTTTGTGTCTTCCTCCCCCTCACTGTTTCTCTGGTGATTGGGTCACTCTGGTCCACAGAGCAATAACTTGACGACACTAATAATGTAGTGACAACTTCCCCTGAAGTCTTTTATTTATCTGGCTCCCTCTGGCAAAACTTTCCATTGGAGGGTTGCCCTTTTGGCATTTCAAACACTTTGAGCTACTTTCAGTTTTACAATGCAAAATGGATTAATTTTCTCAAAGGTTTTTCATGAATTTGAATTATTTAGTTGCATCCTGTAGGCTGAAGGAGTATTGTTTCTGAAGTATTCTTCCTCTGAAACTCTGGAAGTTTGGTCATACTCCATCTGAAGTCATAACTTTTGTGAAGTCCTGATAATCACTGCAGACAGCTGGAAACATGCTTCTAGTAGTTTCTGAACTGTTGATAAATCTCACTGGTACTCCAGGATCAGTGCAGATTGTAGGCAGGGAGAAAAAGTAGAGAATTTCCCATGGAAATTTCCATGAAACAAATAATTTCATTTTTAAATAATGAAGTAAACAGATGAAGGTTAGCATTTTGATGATTTTATTTTTGTAACTTTGAAGAAGTAAATGACTAAATGATTTTATTTTTTAAAAAATAGAGCAACTCATTGATTTTGTCCTTCAGGTCTTCATTAACTTGCAAAGGAGTCACTTGCCCCTTGCTGATCATCATAATGAGAGAATAGTACAAAATTCCTCTGGCCACAAAGTCCTATGAGGTGTCAAGAGACTGAAAAGAGTCAAGAGGAGGTTCAAACAGTCACAAGTGAGAAGAGTATTTAAAAATACTTTCATGTTTCTTGTCCAAACATACTTGCCAAGTTCAACTGAAGAAGACATAATTCTGTCATGAAGTCTTACTCAAATCAGTACCATGGGACAACACACGTACACGAGACCATTCACTCATATGTGTTTTGAGGAACAAAGATGCCAACTACCAAGTTATGGGGATATTGTTTAGCCTTACCCAGCCCAATGTGTTTCCTCTGGATGAACTGCCACAAAATTGTCATAAAAATTAGGTTAGGAACAATGAGGCTCAAAGTTTAATCTGTTACCTTAGTTAGAAGACCCTTATGTAGATGTACTATTCTATTTATGTTTCCAAGTAACTTAACAGATGGACCATTT
The DNA here is from genome assembly GCA_013399135.1 of Heliornis fulica. NCBI lineage: Eukaryota > Metazoa > Chordata > Aves > Gruiformes > Heliornithidae > Heliornis > Heliornis fulica. The sequence goes on from VXBZ01000822.1 coordinate 911,584, forward strand.
GGACTGTCAGGGATTTAGATGCTAACAACAGTGAATCCAGAGGATAAATCATACTTCAGGAATGTCACTGAAGTAATCTTGACACAAACATTTCAAAGAAGAAAGACACCGAAAAGAAATTGCCAGTGATATTTTAGACTTCTGTTTCTTGGATTTTTTCCTTAGGTTTCCTTAGTTGGGTGTGTCTACTTCATTAATTAATCATCATTAATCTTTGCTTGTAAGACTTTCCTCTCTTTTCTGGATCTAGTACAGCCCACAACTGCTACTTTAAAAGTTCCCCATTGTCGCTTCTTCCCTACAGATAATCAAAATTGACTGTTATCCATCTTTGAAGAGATTCTGCTAAATTAAGTTCTTTAACTTGGCTAAGGAGTTTATACAATGACAATTTTTTTTTCTGAAAACTAGTCTACTTTTGGTATTGTTACTGGTTTTGCACCATGTGAGGCTAGCTAGCTAAAATATGACTGAAGTGGTAGTCAGAGCTTTTCTCTGATTTGTTCTTGTTTCTCTCAACATGTACTTTAAAATACTGGAAGTATACTGGGACTGTTAGAAAATATTTGGGGTTTTTTTATGAATGGATGTATTTTCCTATGGTCTAGCAGTCCTTAACTGTTACATCTTCAATGAATAAATCCATCTCTGCTATTATTTTATTACCTTCAGTCAAACTGATTTTAGTGATCTGGCTAGTTATTTCTACGCCCCAAAGGAAAAACAGAAAAGGAAACAACCGAGAAATCATTCACAGAAAAGGTTTTAATGTATCAAGGCATTGTATATTACACTGTACATTGTTGTCATTCAGACACGACTGCAATCCATATCTTTTATTACCTGATAAACTGGAATATTGTGAGTGACTCCCAAAACCTTGTGTGAAGCTACCCGTGAAATCAGGGTGGCACAGCAGAGCACCAGGCTCAGTAGAGCTAAGTGCACTGCCTTAACACTTCAGGATATTTGTACATCCACCATGGAGGAGTCCTACACAACACTGTCTATCAGATATTGACCCATGACCAGAGTCAGAGCCTGCCGCGTCTTCACGAGTATTACTGGAGAACTAACCAAATGATGAAAAACACAGCTAGCCACCTCACAGCTTGCTAGCCCTTTTGCTTTTCAGTCATAGCTCCTTCTTTCACTTGGAGCCTTTCCTCGGACACTACTGACAAAACCTCAAGTTGAGAGCTGCCAGCAGATCCAAGTCTCCTAGCTATAAGCCACAGGAAGAGCATGGAATGGCCCTGCCAGGCACAGTGCTCCAGCTGGCTGCACCACACACATGAATGCTCCTGTCTCCATTAGACCTCTTGGAAAACTACCAGTGTGTCTGTGCATGCTCATCCAACTGATTCCTGCCCTTCCTCTCACTACAGTGAAAACAGGCTGCTTCAGGCACCAGCAATGTTTCTGAGCTACTAGTGCTAGAAGAACATGCTAGAAGAAAAGAATGAAAAGGAAAACAACAAAAAAAAAAACCCAACTCCAAACAACAACAACAACAACAACAACAACAACAAAAACAACAACAACAACAAAAACCCACTCAGAAGAAAAAGTCTCTAAAGCTTATACAAGTTTCCTATTTTGTCTCTCCTGAATAGAAAACATTCCTCAGGCTGTTGTTCTCTGCCATTGAGCACTCAAGTCCTGACCTTGTTTGCAGTTTTCTCATGCTATAAGAGAGGCAAGGTAAGTTCTGCAAGCTAGAGCAGCGATTCTTCAGATTTTGTTCTCGCACAGAGGAAACACAACTTGATTCAGCCTAGGTAATCCCAGTAAGCCATAATTTTAGAACAGATATAGACAACAGTATTGACAGCCTTACAATATCTTCTTACTTGTAGGAATGCTTTGCTACCTTCATGTTGCCATTACATCCTTGATTTCTACTTTGAATTTGTCTACTGATAGATAGGCCCAGCTTTTACATGCGTATTACCCCATCAAAAGTAAACTTTCTTAAGAAAGAGATGTGGCAGTGATGTTGACCTGGTGCAAAGCAAGAAAGGCAAGCACAGTACACCTCTTGTGCTGAGCATCTTCCTTTCTGTGCTGCAATATCAGAAGCAAATGAACCTTGGCTTCCAACTCTTTCAGAAATATGCCTAACAGCTTGATAGGGTCCATTGATGACTACCTTGTCCTCATGTGGAAAAGATACCTTAAAAGAGAGCAGCAATAGCAAGCTATCAGCTAGAAAGCTAGTGAGTTCTGGAGGAGAACAGAGTGAGGGAAATATCTGTTCTTTCTAAAGGATGGGTGGACACACACAGATATTTATGAGTCTGATAACCTCAGAGCCTAAGCAAATAGAGGACAGTGACAATTGGCTTGTAGGCAGCAATTTTGGCACTGCAATTTCTTTTTCCAAAGATCCTATTCTTTCCAATTCTCCTGTTCAGTCAGGTAAATTCCAAGCTAGAGATCCATCCAAGCTAGCCTTGATTCCAAGCTAGCCTTTCCAATCTCCAGTTTTGCTATCCCAGGGTCTCATCTTCAAGCTGCCATATTGGAGAAAGAGATAGGAGGAAGTTATTTAGTCACACCTTACAGGCTTGCTCTTAAACAAGAAGGGCAAAGTTTCTTTGCCTTTGTAAAAAGAAAAACAGATAAATACCTTAAAACATTTAGCAGTGATCAGATTGATCACAAAGAACGTTTCTAGAACTGTTTTGAAATACTTTCAGAATCACAGCAAGTACGGGAACAGGGTTGGAATGACTCAGGAGCTTGAGACTGGAAGAAGAGATTGACTAGACTACTGAACATATGTGCTCAATAGTAATTTGGAAGTTAAGCTGGACACTTAGCAGATTGTAGATTTTCTGAGATTTCTGTTTGTTAGTGTCAGAAGCTGACTTAAATTGTTGCAGAAATTCCTCTTGATTTTGCCTATCTATGATTGTCACAGATGACCTAACCCTGACTTTATTTCAGAAGGTTAGTGATGAAATATTCTACAGCAATGAAAGAGATTATATACTTTCTATTAAAACATATGGTTCTAATGGACCAGCAGGCTCAGATCCCATTGGAGCAACCTTTCTGGATGGCTGTGAATGCTCTTGCCAGAAATAAATTAGTAGGTAGCTGAGTTTTGCCTCCTGATTCGATAGCCTGAGGAAGGAGCATTAATAAATTTTGTTCATCATATTCAGATGTAAGAAGGATCATAATCTATCCTTGTTGGGTGATTTTGGCACATGCAGAAGGCCTCTGAGAACTGGGATGAATGCTAAGGAGAGGCTGACAGAGCACAGGGTGTTACATGTGTATACTGTGGATGTGGACTTCTGCAGAAAGAACTGTCTTACATTTTACCTGTTGTCTACTCTTCAAGCCACCAGAAGAGTAGTAGGAGAGGCAGATGACCAAAAGATTTGAGTGTGGTCTCAGGCTGCTAAATCTTTGTCCTGGTCCAGGTTCTATGTTTGACCAGGAACAGTGCTGTTGAATTGGAAGGGCACAACGAATCTCCTAAGAAGTGGGAGCAGTGTGTGATGCCGATAGGGGATGAAGGTCTGCAGTGCTGATAGGGATGCAAGCTGGGATTCCTTTGGTAGAAACCGTCAAAAAAACACTCTGTATGAATCCATACTTCTTCCTACATCCTGGATTGCACAATGGTATTTTTTATCTGTAATACTTGACACTTTTTGAATGTTGTAACTGAAAGGTGTAACCACTTCTGGAAAGTTTCTCACGTGTTGAGGTTTTTGGTCTTTTTCCAAATGTGAGCAAATCTCAAAATCTGGTGATTAATTACAAGAGTTTATATGGCAGAGTAAACACTTAAGGTAATGCTACTCAGTGATGGACAATACTATCAATAAGGATAATGTTGTTTAGCGGCTAAATGCAATTCAATTCTGACAGGTAGTCAGTTATAATGTCAATTATAACTGTTTCAAAATGTCAAACATAAGTAAAGAAAACCCAAGCAGAACAGTTATCATTGTTGAAAACTGCATGGCATTTTTAAGGAGAGCTGTTGCCTTTTTAAATTTCAGCAGCATTAAAGTACAGAACAGCTGCTCAGTCACAAAGTGTGCTGGTTTGTGAATTTTCTTGACGGTTTTGAACTGTGGAGGTGTTTATCTGTCTAGCTGGAGCATATCATAAAAAGTATTCTTCCAGCAAGTTGCTAAATACAGTATTTTGGAAGCACAATCTGAGAGTGAACTCTCCAGAAGTAATCACCATCTGTATTTTCCCTCTACTTAAACACACACAAAAAAAAATCATTTCCATGTTGCATTTAAAATCACTCATTCGTTTTACATAGTAGTAATGGATCCCTCTTACATTTGCTCTTTAGTTTCCTCCTCTGCAAGATATTATATTGCTCTATGAAAAAGAAAAATACTAATTCACTTGATAGGAAACTGCTGTTTCTGAAAGTGATATGAAGCTGACCTGTGAGTACTTTGACACAAAGCAGACAAACACATTTGTGAGCAGTTTGACGCAAAGCAGACAAACACAACACCATAGCTGATAATTCATCTGAAGGTACAGCCTGAGCTGGCAATAGCTGTTGCAAATACTGTGCTGTGCTTTGCAGAATACTGACACTTTCTGTAGCCAGTTCACAAAAGTGGGTGAGAGAAGAATGAGATTACTATGTATGGGATTTTTTAATAATGAAACGGATCCTTGGCTTGTTGTAACATGTCAGATGAAAGCTGCAAAGATGGGGTGATGATATGGACAATTTTATTCCTATTAACATAAATGCTTTGCTTTCAAGGAGCATGTAATGATCAAAGCATGTTACAACAGAGGAAAGATTGTTTCTGATGAGATCTGGGGCTTTTAAAGGTCGGAAAAGAAAGCAGGTGGCTAAATTGGGAAATGTACCAAAGTTTGTATTTTAGTCAAGAGCTATGGTCTGAAAATTGTAGCTTTACATGCCTGTCTTTTTACAGATCTGAAGTTCTCAAGCACTCCACTCTTGTCAGAGGCAAGCAGCTTGGTGTTTATTTTATACCTAGATTTCTCTGGTTCTGATCCTGATCCCTCATCTAACTGCTGCTTTTGACAGCTTCATTTCTACAGGTGAACTGTTTAAACTAGTTTTCTGGTTTTAGGCCATGCCTGTGGCTTTCACAAGTGTTTAAATTCAGCACTTATAAAGGTGTGGAAGTTCCAGGTCATGCCTCATTTTGTTGTCTTAAAGGATTAAACCTCTCTTAAACACTTACTTGAGGAAAATGGATCATCACATGATAATCCCTTGTAAGCAAAGAGTTCTCCTGCTTTTTTTAAGTTTGGGTTCAGCACAGAAAGGAATTCAAAATTTGTAGCTGGGAGAAAAGGACAAGAATACTCTTTTATGTAGCCTTCAATTTAGAATATGTGACCAGAATGGAAATAAGGTATCCCCCGCCCCCCCCCGAAAAAAAAACCAGACCACCAAAAAAAAAAAAAAATCCACAACAAACCAAAACCTTGTGCTTGGAGATCATATTTTTCATCAGCTATCACTCCTTGCCTTTTATCTTCATTTGGTTCTGCTTTTCACTGTGGAAAACAGCAAAAGAACATGCTGGAGGATAGACATTGCTTCTATAGTTACCCCAGAGTCAGCTACCGTAAATCACTTATTCTTCTTAGTCTTCAGGCTGTCCACATGTTGCGTAAATATGTAGCTGCTGAACTTAGCACAGAAGGGGAAGAAGAGTGTAATAATGTTGATATGCTTTGCAAAAGTGGCTCTTCTCTTCTCAGGACAGTAGAAGTCCTACTTTCAGTAGAATCCCAAGGTGGCCAGTGCAAAGCAAATAAAAATATTTCCCAGCAACCCTGAGCATATAAACTAAATCCCACAGAGAAGTGGATTTAAGACACACCTGACTCCTCTTCACTTATCTATTGTTTAACAGCAGGTTGCCCTCCTGCATTCTTGCTATTTTAGATCACTTTTCCAAACTGATTAACTCTCCACAAGTACTATGGAGAGAATCTTACACTAGATTCTGTTACTGTCCTGCGGCCCAAATTTCCTTTCAGAATGTAATTTACTTTATATGTCATATTATTCTAAAATAAAATAGCTTTATGTTCTACAGTGGTTTCTTTGTCCAGGTTCCTGTGAAGCAACTAAGAAGACATTGACAAGTGTGAATTCAATCACTCTCAGTGATCTACACATATTCACAGTAGAACTTCTGTAGCAAAAGAATCCTACTCCTAAAATATCTGTGATGCCAGGAAAAGAAACCCAGCAGGCTAGCATCTGTGAAGAGTTAATAAAGCAGATAGCAAATAAGTGCACTGGGTTTGCTTGTAAAGGTTTTTGGTAGTGGGGGGCTGCAGGGTGACTTCTGTGAGAAGGTGCTAGAAGCTCCTAGAACCTGAGATTCCCTGCAGCCCAGGGAGAACCACATGTCAGAGTAGTTGGATGAACCCAAAGAAGTCTGTGACCCTGTGGGAAGCTCACACTAGATTAAGCTCTTGACAGGACCTGTGAACCTGTGGAGAGAATACCACACTGGAGTAGCTTTGACTTGTCACTCCATGGGGAATGCATGCTGGAGCATTTTCGTGAAGTTCTGCACCTTTTGGAAGAGACCCATGCTTGAGCAGTTCATGAAGAACTGCAGCATATGGGAAAGGCTCATGTTGGAGAAGTTTGTGCAGGACTGTCTCCTGTTGGGGGGACCCCAGGATAGATGAGGGGAAGAGCATAAGTAGTCTTCTCCTGGAGGAGGAAGGAACCACAGAGATAATACATTCCCTGTGCTCCCCACCTCCTCCCTTCACCACTGAGGAGGAGTTAGAGAAACTGGAAGTGAAATTGAGCCCAGGAAGAAGGGGAGTGGCAGGGAGAGCAAGGGTGTTTTAATATTTGTTTTTATATCTCATTATCCTATTGTGATTTGATTGGTAATAGACTAAATTAGTTTTCCCAAGTTGAGGCTGTTTTTCCCATGATAGTAATTGCTGAGTGATCCCCCTTATCTTAACCCATGAGCCTTTTGTTATATGTTCTCTCCCCTGCCTTCAAAGGTAGTGGCTTTGGTGGACACCTTGCATCTAGCCAGGGACAACCTATCACAAGTAAAGAAAAAAAAGTGTTTTTCTGTGCAATCCCTAAACAGCAGAAGAGAGCTCTCCTATAAAGAATGGAAAAACTCCTTGTGAGAGTTTTGTTTGATGCCCTCTTTGGCATCTTATAGAAAGAAAGCAGTAGCATAAAATCTAAACTTTGAGGGTCTACATAGACATTTTTACACATCGTTCTTTAGAAAATTTAATTCAGCAAGTAAGTAGATGTAAGTAGAAGTTTTCCTGTCATCTAGCCATCTGAAATCAATGTAAATTTCAGTTTCCAGTATGAATGGTAGATATTACTAACGTTTTCTTTGCAAATTACTTTAATATTGGTGATCACATTGTAGCTTTTTTTTTCCTGCAGAGCTGTTACTGTTATTGTTGAAGTATTACAATACTTCTGGGTACCCACCTAGGAAAGCACAAATGCTTCCATCAATACAAATATACATGTTTTTTAATATACAACACCTCTGTAGTTGTGCATTTGGAATTTAACGGCAAACTTGGTCTCAGGTACCCCAGTATAAAACATATATGGGATTCAAACAATCTGGAGATTCTTTATTGGCAGTTGAAATTAAAATTTAATAGATTTGGGTTTTGTCTTAATTGTTGATGGTAAGGAACTGAGTAAGTTAATACATTTTATTGTTCTAATTGTATCCTATGACCCAACAATCCACCCAGTCCATCATTTGCATAACATGACTACAGATTTTATCTAGCAATCTAAGCTACTTTTGGACTAATTCAGCTCAGAAGCTTTTTCTTTCTGCATATCAGTCTTTGGATCTGGGTTTAGTCCGCTTGTGTAAATAAGCTCATTGATATTATCTTGGCTTCTAGTGGACACTGATCTGCACTGCAAAACTTGGCATTGTAACATATGATTGGCAGCCTGATGAAGAGAAACCCAGGGCAGGAACAGCAGGAGTGTTAGGAGGTCAGTATTTGCACTGGCTGAGCTGTGCTGGAGAGCTTGTACAGCATATTTGCATAATTTGCTGTGGAAATTACTCAGTTCTCACAAATATTTTGAAAAGAAAAAGGATTTCTGGATATTAATGGATTTACAAGAAATATTCACTAATCTTATGCTTTGAGATTTAGGTTGTTTGCAAACCACTGTTTGAGTAAAGGGATTTTACTCATTAAACTCAAGAAACAGACTTTGAATAAAAATGTAAAGGCTTTTTGTTCCCACTGTGTAAAATCAGGGTGAATGGAATATGTTTCCAACCTGAAATCATGTTGTATGGAATTCTATTATAAAATCAGAATGTCTTTTTTTAGTAATTTTTTTATTGAAGATGGATAATGAACAACTCGAAAGGGTTGAAAAATAGGAAGAACGAGAGGGTGACAAAGCTACCTTATAGCTTTCTGCTGCCATAGAGGCTGCTTCTGGAAAATAAGGTAGATTTTCTTAAAGCTAGCACTAGCCTTATTTTGTGCACTCTTTAGGAGCTAATCTCAGCAGAACTGATATAGGGGATCATGAAGGACTGGGAAGGAATGGTCATTAAATTGAGAAATCTGTTGTTGTGAGATGCTATGAAGGGCAAAATAAAAATTAACTCAAAAAGATGGTAGAGAAAATGATGGCAGAAAAGCATGGAGATATTTAATACCATGGTCTGGATGCAAACTGCAACTCGGGAAGTTTTTAAATGGGTGATTACCTGAAGGTCTAGAACAGTTATGGAAATTTTTAATTTGCTCCTGGCCACTATAAGAGAAAGGATACTAGACTATATGGATTTTTAATGTGAACTAATAGACCAGTTCATACACTTTCTGTAGCTTATTACCCTCAGACCAGGGAGCTTCCTAGTTAAACTAGTTTTGATATCTTGTGTGTTTATGAATGTGTTTGCAGATATCATTCAAGTCACATATACCAAAATGTATTCATATATTCAAGGCGATATACTCTGCTTATTTTAAGGTGGTGAGAAAACCATACTTCCTCAAAAGAGCATAATGAGTGGCAGGTAAAAAGTGTATTGATTCAAGGAGCATTTGCAAATAGTTTTGATATATTTTCTCATGATCTATGCCCAGCTCTGGATTCTAATTCATGACAAGAAAAGAGCTAAAGATATGTAAGTATGCAAAATTATACCATCAAGTTAGCCCTAATAGTATTTATTGGTTCAGAATCAACATAGCCAAGCAAAGGGGAGCTCTTTACCAAACGAAGCACGATCCCAGAGTTTGTTCTGCAGCAGAATTTGGAAAGGATGGAATAACCAATGTGTTTGTAGTAAGACAGAAGATGCAGTATGGGGAAGATTATGAGCATTCTTTCAGCCTTGGCGACAATTTGTAATTTAAACTTTCCTTTGCAGTTATATAATCTGTCCTGTGTACTGAGCAGGCTCAGCCTCCTTTTTCTCCCTGGTTAGTTTATCCCTATGTATTTAGTGTCACAACTCTGTGTTTAGGAGAAAAAGTTACCTGTAATTCTAAATAGCTTCTGCATGGGTATTTACTTGAAAAAAACATTTTAGACCAGCCACTTTTCAAAATCTAGTCTTTGTTTATGGCAGAGCAACCATAGAAAACAATTAATTATGAGGTGTTATGAAATAACATGTAGAACATCAGAAAAAAAGAAGTTGGAGCTACTCCAAAGAGACTGTATGAGAACCAGGACTTTAGAGTCAGTAGCAGTGAGCATTCTACATTCAACCTGTTATTAAGGATTGTGATATTGTTTCTGTGCAGTTGACTTTTACAAAGAACTTTTTTCCAAGGCTGGAATTTTTTTACCTTCTTCTGCAGCCTTGAAAGTAGCTTGCTCAGATGATCCTAACAGGCATTTCTCACCTAATCAATCCCCTAGCACTAGAGCAGCCATGGCAATTAATGCCACATTGGTTTCTCCTGGTTTTCCCAGAGAAATGCACTTCTCTAATCTTCCAAAGACCAAAAAGTAGCTTGTCTGCCTAAATTCTGATTCCAAATAGAGGTAAAAAAGGGAACTAGATCAGTCTGGAAACATAAGAAGCCTGGTTTGTGGCCAACAACCCTTTTGCAACTACATTTTGGGGAAGATTCAGAGCAAAATTTTTGTTTGTTTATTCTCAGGCATAGATACTTTATACAAGAAAAAGCAAAAGTTGTTATTTTGGGGTAGGTAAGAAAGAAATAGAGCTGTGGGGCACCTGAAGTGTCAGCAGATGAAATCCTTCTGTTTATTGTGCAGATGGAGAAGTATAGACTACTTGACCTTTTGGATTCTGGATCTGAGAGTTTGATAAACAGTCAACACCAGCCTGAGAGCACATGGTGAAACCCACTGGTGAGACACAATATATTTATTTAATCGTCATAGCTTATATTGGATATCTGGGCTGGAAACCATAGCTTGAAGAAATGCCAAAAGGAGAAGTATATTTATTTAAAATATTTATATATGCCAGGGGTTCACTGCAGGCATGAGATTCTTCTGTGGGAGTGGAAAGGCAAATTGTAAATTATATATTCTAAGCCTGTCACTGAAAAATTGTAACCCCCTTTTAGCTCTCTGGCTAGGGAAACAATGCAGACAAGGCATCCTTTGAAGATGAGAGTATGTCATGTTATGTAATGTCACAAGAAGGTTGCCTATCAGAAAAATGTGTAGAAGTTCTGACCACTGACAATATACAAAATATCAAATATAAATACAAAACTGTTTAACTTGAGGATTTTTTGTGCTTGTGTGATTTGACATTGCACCTATTTTTTTAATCCTGATTTTTTTCCCTAAGAGTTGTGACAATTTGAAGCCAAAATAGTCCCATAATTTTCTGAGAATAGATTCATTTACAAATAAAAATCAGTGTATTTTTGATTAAAAAATAATCCTCGTTTTGGAGGAAAAAATATCTTGAAAACTGAAAATTTGCTCATTTGCCTAATCCTGTAGTAATAATAGAGTAATAAAACTCAGAAAGTTTTCAAATCACAGAACATAAAATATTATATTTTGCAAGACAAATTTCATAATGAAAATATTGTACAGCTTTATTCACAACTTTATGTATAAGAGATCTGAAAACCAGACACAAAGTAGAGTACTTCTGTGAACAACTAGACTATGCCTGGTCATGCATTCAAAAATCCAGCAAAGCAGGTGATCACCCATTGATTCTTTACCAAAAAAAAGCCACATTAAAAATTCTATACAACTGAGGCTTGTGTGCTTACTTGAGATCAGAAAAAGATTTATATTTGCAACTGTCATTATTTCCTCACCGGTTACCTCAAAATAATTCTAATCCACATTAAAATGAGTATTTTCCTATTAGGAAAGGTTTTGTGTCCCACTATTTTATTCTTTGTCAGTATTTCTCTATGTGCCATGATGTAATGACCATGTGACTCACGTAGTACAGTTAACTTTTTGAAATGCTGCATGGTGAGTACTCATGTTCGGTTCTCAGGGCTTTAATTGTATGCATAGTAGAACTGCTTTTTTACTTTCTTTGTGGAGACTGCAGTGATGAAGCAAGAGATTTTATGTTACTTGTGGAATGCTTTTTGCATCTTTTAAACAATGGTGATATGCATTACTGGAAGAGTTGTCATTTCCAGTTGTAATTGATTTGCATGGCTGCCATGGTGTAACATGTAAAACCACGACAGCAGGGAAATATGGGAAGAGGCAAGCCACCACTGTGCTTAATCTGGGATTGTTTGTTCATCATATTTTAAAGTTTAAGTTGCACTTGTCAGTCGGGATCATAGACTGTCTGATCCATTAACTACCCCCAACCCTTTCCAGAGGCTGATGTCACTGGTGCACTGCAGTGAATTCGCTGGGGAACATTCTTGCCCTTCAGTGCTACGAACTGCAAAAAACCCTCTCTTGGTTATTCTTGTTGAGGGTAAAAAGTAAATTTCAGCATATTTCAAATACATTAAAAGAGAAGTGAACGTGGATCACTGGCAGTACTGCTGCTGCCATGTCAGTCACTTCAAGAAGTTTTCTGCCTTGTTCCAAAAATCTCCCTATTTCCCACACATTCTTAAATACCCAGTCTGATCCTGCACTTTTCAGTGTTGAGTCAGCCTGACCCAGTTTTCCCTAAATATGCAGTCCTAATCTGTTTGACTCCCTGCTACATTAAATATCATTCTGGCATGTTAGTGAGAGAAAGTAGTATCAAACTACTTAGGGTCAAAGTGTCAGTAGTTGGTTCCATTTGTGGGGATGCATGACTAACAATAGCATTGGTAACAGCAAGCTGTCCATGCAAGGCAGATTAAAGAAGATGTAATCTATTTATATATGTTTTTGTAACTGTATGATTTCTTACCAGGGAGATCAGAGCACTTCCCAGCCAAAAGTCAGGCACTCCCAGTAATTTGGCAGAACATGGAGGAAAAGGAGACATTGTGAAACATTCTGTGCCACTAATTTTATTGAAATATAAAAGTTCTCTGGAGGAACAATAGGAGGAATGAAAAAATAGGGTGATTCAAGCGGTGCTGCAATGTTTATGAGTTATTTATGTTTTTAGCTAATGTTTTAGACAGCTCCCACGTCCTGTGGCGATGGACTTGGGGAAGATGAATGCATAGGTAACACAACTTCGGCCAAGCTCATTGCCATTGCTTGGTAGCACCAACTTACATTCCTCTCTAAGCTCCCTTGTTCACCTGTTTGATTTTCTGCACCATAGCTGAAATCTATTGATGCAACTGCCTAGTTGGCTGTTAGGTGACAGTTCAGTCGCCCCTCCACTGACCAGAGAATCCATTGAGAAACCTGTCAGCCAGTGGCCCTGTATATGGGGACAGGCATGTGGTGGGTACAGCAGGGCCTGCTGTGGGCTGTGGATGCCCCTGCCACGCTGCGAGGAGACCAGGGGGCAATTAGAGATGGCTGAGAGGTGATGGAGGCAGAAACAAAACAGCAATGGATGGTGGCTGATTTCTTATCAACCGGAGGTTTTCCTTCCAAAACACTGTGCACAATAAGTGAAAATGTAAAGAAAACCCAAAAGCTAACCATTCTCACTTTCCTAAATCACATTTATTTGCTTTTGTCTTGCTCTGTGTCTGCTTATAAATGGAAAGAAATTCAGAGCATAAACCATTTTTTTTTATGTAGCAATCCAACACAGCTTTTTCTCATCTAAGTTTTAATGTAGACAAATGACAAATGAGTTGATGACAAACTGGACTGGACAAACAGTATAAGTCCAGAAGCACAGAGATGACATACAAAATATCCTTCATCACAATAGTCAAGGAGGGAGTACAAATACTAATAAAGTTTCTGTTTGTTATGAAAGGAAGAAACAAGCAGGATATTTGATGTTTTATTTCAACTTATTAAAGAATTTCAACAATTATATTGAGTGCACATAGCTGCGAAATATTAAAAAGAAAATTGTAAAATACTGTTGACTCATTAAACTAAGTTATGTTGTGCTCAAGGACAGTCATTACTGCAGTACTAAAATCCCTGCGTTTTACAAACTCAGCCATTACACAATTCCCTGCAAAATATTAAAGTTGAACTGTGCGGATAAGCTTGTTAAATAGTCACAGTGGGAAATACAGCCTATAACTTCCAAATGACAGCAAGAAGTAATAGCATGTAAAACACATCACAACAAGCTACTTACATGATGACCAAGACAGTTTGTATTCATAGACTGAGGTGCTGTCATCTCACCCAAAAAAAATGAACAAGCTTCTGGCTGAAGAACTACGGTAGTTGAACTTTCACAATTACAGTCTTAATAGAAACCCTGAAGATACCTGGGACTTATTAGTACAAAAGGCAAGAGATATTCTAAAAAAGAGTTCACTCTATCTCCTCTTCAGACTTTGCATTTTTTGTAAGTCCTGTCACAATTGTGAAGGATGTAGACATAAAAACAAAAATCCAGAAATGATTTAAAATAAAAGAAGTGAAAGAGTTAAAAAAAAGGGGGGGAAAAGGTAAAACATAAGAACTGACTCACTGCATGGAATGCTTTTTACCAAATTCTACAACCTTTCAATGTAGTATCAGCATGATTCAAGATAAAGCTCTCTCTGTTCTTCTTCCTCTACCACTGCAGCCTGTTAGGCAAATCAGTAACAAACACACAGAAAAAATTCAGATCTAGTTATAACTTCTTCAGTTCCTTCTTTTATAAACTCTACCTGCCTCCTTGCTGCTTGGTATCTGGCAAACACACAGGTGACAACCAGGCAGAGAGCAGAACAGACTTTTAAATTAAGATTAGATACTGGTTTCTTCTGAATTTGTTTGGAATCAGAATTTTGTAAAAGATGCCTGTCTTTAATAATAAATTAGTTCAGATGAGTGCTGGTTTTTTCTTTCTAACATGCCTTTATGTGTATAAGCCCACATTATCACCTGAAAATCACAATATAAAGCAGAGTGTGATGTGAGGGCAGTAAGAAGAGTAGGCAATGAAACAGTCAAATTATACTGACCAACAAATTTGTTACTCTCCAACAAATGATTTCAAATATTAAGTTCACAAGTTTGTCTTTACTTCAAATGATATGAAATTGTCAGGAGTGATAACCATATTTTAATTCACACATACAATACTTCAATAAGAGCTGTCAGATGGTTAAACAATTTAGATGGTTCTGTGCAAGAAAACATCTATAATGGATAAAATGTGTAATGGATAATGGATATTCAGTTTGACTACACTGTGCTATGAATTTGTCTCCATTTTCTATAAATATTGCTGAAAGGATGACAATTATTTTTGGAAGTATTTTATAGCCAAGGTTATTAAGTAAACTATTGAGATTTTTAATTAAACTTCTTTGAAAATTTGCTTTCTGATTGCATTGCTTGACTGAGACTGGTTCCAGAAGTTCTGTGCTGTTTCCTAGACAGTCACAAAGAATAAATTTTTTCAGCTTGGGTTTGAAAATGGGTAGTCCAAATAAATTGTGATGGAAAGCGATGACATAAAAGTCAACCTATTTCTGCATAAAATTTTAACAAAGGAACTGTACCCTTGGGGCAATAATGGTAAACTATGAATTTGGGGATCATATGGAATCTGCTCATAAAGGCACCCTATAAGACCCTTCAGTGTTTTACATAGGCACTTGGCTAAAGGAATCCCTGTTCTACCAATCAGAGTCTTCTGCTTTGGAAGAGCCTGTCAAACACTGGACAAAGTTTTACATTTTGTGGGAATTACTGACATTCAAAAATAGGTAGGCTTAAACAAACTACTATAGAAATAAGCAAGTAAGAAATTACCCGTTTTGTCTTTGCTACATGAAACTAACTGTTTTAAAAAGAATCAAAATTCTAGTGTTGATCATTCTTGGACTTTAGTGATAGCTATGGTCTAAGATTTTGACATACAGAATGTACTTTTTTTTGAAGTATGCAAACTGTAGGTAGAGATAAACATTTGTGGAACCACAAGGTATATAGATGGAATGTTATGCTCTTTTAACTTGATACTAAAAATCCAAAAGCCTGCCTATTTAAAAAATTATAACAGCTAGTTAAATAATAGCTATAAAAATTGCAATTTCTAATTGAGAAAGTGGAGTAAAACCATTCAATATGTAAGTAATTTTTAAAAAGATTATTTTCCAATTTTCTGATAATGTGGTGATATTTCCTGAAACATTCATTCTTAATGCTCAGATAATCAAAATAAGGGACTGTAGGATGCAAACTAAAAGTGAATTTTATAAATGCTTGAGAAAAGCAATATGAATCTATGATTCTATATATTATGAAAATAGATTTTTAGCCTGCTTAGAAAACAGCTGTTTCCATTGAAAAAGTGCCCGTTTGAAATCACATTATTGATGAAATAAGTTTTATAATTTCTAGTTTTTAATAAATTTCCTTTAAAAATAATTTCAGAACATTGTAATTTCAAGAAATTTTTGTTATTTACAATCTTAATATTTAGTATTCTCTTTTGTAAGTAGAAAAGCATTAGGAAGAAAATTTTCTACTACTAGTAAACTTTTACTAGTGTGTTTTTAAACTGGATTTTATTGTGTCTTGAATGGAGAAAACAACTGAAATAACTTCTTTTGTGAGAGACCCTCTTTTCTAAAATTATATCAGGAAACGCATCTAGTTTCTAATGTATTAGGTATATATTATATATATATATATATTAATTGCCACCTGTGTTTCTCAAAGAACTTTCAGAGAAGTTTCGACAGAAGTATAAAGAATCTAATAAAATAATTAGGAGTTATTATGACCAGTATGAAAATGACTTCTCAGGTCATTCCCTAGTTTTCAGGATGAATTGTCACGTAAAGTTATTCCAAAGTAAGGCATATAAAGGTATCTTTAAAATACTGATTCTCACACTTCAGCTTCGTCTATCAAATATCGTCTAAGGCCTGCATTCAAGCATTCTATCTTCCACAGAAATCTTTATGGATAATCTTTTCTATGGGTTATGTTTTCTAATGGT
>VXBZ01000824.1:0-31905 GCA_013399135.1 Heliornis fulica
TTTTTTTTTTTCCTGAGCTTCTGTCTTGTCATGTCAGGTATGGTTGTTTAGCTCTTTTTTAACTGCCTTTTGAAGACGGTTCTTATAATTGAAACATATATTGTTTTAGAGTTTCTAGTGAATATTTGTCAACATTCATGCACTGCTAGAATTTCTAACTATACTTTCAGTGCTGTTATGGATCGCTTGAATGTTATATAGCTACTACCATGTTCATACCCTAACTAAACAAATGCATAGTCTTTCAGAGAAGTGGAATAAATTATTAACATTAAAATTGAAAGGTCACAGTAAATTAACTCAGGATTTGGCAATAAGTTGTAAAACTAAATGATCCATATCAGTTTATACTGGCTGAATTCATTCTGATATGCTACTGTACAGAAAAATGACCTTAAAAATGTACCAACTTGCTTTTCTTTGTGCTTGTTTTTTTTTTTTAAGAAAAATTTACAAGTGAAATATTACTACAAAACTTTTTTTTATAAGGAATTTTTTGCAAAACATTTACATTTTTACCATCAACTATTTTTCTGTTTCAAAATCATTATGTAGATTTAATACCCTATGCTGCACATCAATTCTTGCGGGATGACAATTCAGTGACATGCATAAAAAAACACCACAAGGCATTAAAATGAAGACTTAAATACAAATATTGTTGCAATAAAACAGTTATAAAATTGAAAAATAGGACCTAAACATCATGCTTACCTAACTTTGACAAATTAACTTTTTCTCCTAGATTACACACTTTTATTACTGCTCTCGTGAAAGAATGTGATAAATAATGACTTAACACCAATTTCTAATGTAATCGGCAACACATACACGAATCTAACCAAAGAAAGTATACTGTAAGAAAAAAAACTAGTCTAACACTGGAGTTCTACCATGGTAAATACACTTTGCACTGATAATTACAATAAAGCAAAAATTTTAACGGTGGCGGGGGAATGAACAGTGAAATGCCATTAAACAAGATACTACTGCACATCTGTGCCCTATTACTTACAACAGCTATATCCCACTGAGTCAAATAAAGGACATTGAAATTTACGATCCTTTAAGACAGAAACGTGGATTCAGGATGGTATGCAGAACAGACTGTCAAAACGTTTCCTAATTCCAGCGGTAAAATGTGCACCTGCTAACACACTTTAATGTACTTGAGATGCTATGAAGCCAACCAGATTTAGATTTTGATACATCTATAATAGGGATTCATTGCAGATTAAAAATTACTTCGGTTTCCTATCTGCATACGTAAGTATGCATGAAAAAAAATTATATATGAAATGGTTGTGCAGAATGCTCGTAACTTCTGTTTACAAAAATTGTTAACTTCTAGGAAACATGGTATTAACGTTAGGAAAGTTTTTCTTTGCATAAAGAAATTTATAGCACTGATTGTGAAGCATAATGATAAAATATATATTTGACATTTAATTTCCTATATAATAAAATTAACAGTTAATACTACCTAATGTTCATCTGTATTAAATGTCACATCTAATTGAGTCTGATGTTTTAAATCCTGATACATCAGTTAAGAGTACTTTAAATAAAATATACAAAATAATGTACAAAACCCAACTAAAATTTAAAGACTTTCTTACAAGTCTACAAAAGCTTTAAGAAACTTGAAATTTATAACCACAGTGTAAAATTGTTTCTCTTTAATCTCAAAGCTTTTTATGTAAACCGAAAGTATAAAATACCTTCAGTTTAGTATTTTGCTACAAAGGGCTGGCCTAAAGTGTACACAGTGTAAACAATGATTGGTATTTCTCTTGCTTCAAAAATACAGAAAACACCACAAGATTGATAAAGTATTCAGATGAGAAATATATGTTTTGCAAGGGAATGCACAAGATATCTGTCATGCCTCTCAAACCAAGAGCTACTAAACATCGTCTTCCTTTTGTAATTTGCAGGGAAAAAAAAAAAAAACAAAACAAAACAAAAGAACATCTTCGATTGCTCTTCCTCTAGTTACATCAAAAATATTTGGTGTACAAATTTTTTTAAAAAAACTGGTCATGACAGTCATTACCAAATGACTGTATGTGTAAAAGGTTAAACTTATGCCTATGGGAAGCAATTAAAAATCCTGAGTATGAAATATTTGGCCATCTTTCCTCCTTGTACAATCTGGAGTTTTCACGCACAAAACAGATTTTGTTTTTGCCATTCCAGTTGTTTTCTGTTTCCTCTATATTCCTATTAAACTGGCACATCCAAAAACGTAACTAAACCTTTGAAATCAGAAGTCATACAGTAAAAGATAACTATATTCCTCTTTCCCCAGTTTGCTTTGTTGTTGGAGGCTCTATGTAAGACTTGATAGGTAACGCATATTTATTACCAGCCCACAGATTATCCTTGAATATAAAAGAAAGACAGTAATATATAGGGGGAAAAGAGAGAAAATGTTTACTTTCAATACTTTTTTTTTTTGTTAAAATGTGATAATTAATTCTTTTCTTTGGCTATTAAGTCAAAGCATAAAGAACTCAGCACATTAACCACGATATAATAACTAGTATTTACAGAGAGAAGATACTGGAGAATGAGCTACAACACTCAACTGTTTGATTAATTTAAATTCATTCTAAAAACCAAACCAAAACAAAAAAACAACAAAAACCCAAACCCAAAACATTTAGATACTCAAGATTGAGATTTGATGATTCATGTTACCTACAAGTTAGACAGAGACCATGGATGTTCTATAACATAATGAAATGAAACACCAAAAATTGACGCAAAAGTTGCCATATCCATGTTCCATCCTACACAATGATACCATTACTTTTGTAAAATCTTACGTTAATAACGTTCTATGGTTTTATCTTTCCTACTGTATACACTAATTCTACATAACCTTAGCTCTCCAAACAAAGAGAGGAATTAGAGCTCACTGATTGTCATTTATACACACTACTATAATGTAGTGGTCAAAATTAATCTGAGGTCCACCTCAGAACTACTTCACAGCATGCTCATCCAGCTGCTATTAGAGTAATTCCAAAACTTGAGAAAAGACGGCCAAAATCATCTGACGTGTTCTATGGACTGAGCAAAAATCTAAAATATTTCCATGGTCATTCAATCTGTTCTCGGTTTTGCAGTGTCTTATGGGAAAAGGATGTTCTCATGAAAATATTACAAATTTATTTTAAAAACAAAGTACCTTCATCAAATGATATTAATTCTAGTCAAGGTCCACCCTGTTTTACGTTGATATTATCTGGTTTTATAAACACATCAATATACAATGCTAAAGTGGGAGGGGGAAGTTAATTTAAAATCATTACATGATATACAGACATATAACTAAAAAAGTACAGTATGGAAATAATATTCCCCCATCTGTTTATCCAGTACATCAATTTGCGCTGTTTGTATTTTTGAAATTTTTGTCTTGTTGCACCGGTGTACACTTCCCATGCTGACCCTCCAACCTGGAGCATTTACGGAAGTCATGACTGAAAACATGATTTCCTGCTCTTTAATCCACTTTACCAGCCCACTTCCATATCCTGAAAGGATAAGTGCAGCACTAGGTGTCCATATATAAACAATCCTTTCAGAATTCTTCTATGTTTGTTGAAACATTAGGTGTTGCTGGGTTTGAATCTTGAGAAATGGCAGCAACTGTGACAATTCTTGGAGAACCAAGAACCTCAGTAACTGAAGAGTCCAGTTCTCCTGAGGTAACGATAGCAAGGGCTGTTCCACCACCCTTCTTGTTCTGATGAGTTTTGACATGTTTCGAGAGATGGTCACTTCGCATAAACCTTTTAGAGCATTCTGGACACTCAAATCTCTTCTCACCTTTTTAAGAGAACAAAAAAGCCAAAATGTTATTGAAAGAGAATACTGAACACTTCTTGATCATTAGAATCTGACCCTTCCTATTCAAGGTTGGCAGTGTCTTCAAAAGGATACATTTTCTTCTGTCCCACTTCCATGAATATTTGCTACACTTTGATTATTTGGTGAGAAATTTGGATTTCAGGTCACCAGAAAGTTTTCACAAGCTTTCATAAAACAGACAAAGTAGGAGAGGAACAAGCCCTGAAAGAATGGCTTGATAGCAGTTGTGGTTTGGTTTTTGGTTTTTTTTTTTATTTTTCAAAGAATACTTTTGTTATCACTGTAATGTAAACATGAATGAGAAGGGAATTTGCAAATATGAAACCCAGAATCCATGGGTATGTATGAAACCTACATCAGGGGAGAGAAATTTAACATACTAACAAGCCTCGTCACTGTTCAAATGGAACTAGTACTTCAAGTGCTATCTTCTGATGCTATAAGGGCTGGGGGGTGCGGCGGTGGGAAGGGGGGTCAGAATAGGGGAACACACCTTCGTGGGAGGAAAAGTGTGACGGCTGAGAACATTTTCAGTTTCTAAAAGGTTCACCTTTCCAATCTGAACCATTATTTTATCAGTTCTCACATGAAAACTCCAAGTAACTTCCCAAGATGGCCAAATGTGACGTATGGGCCAGGTTAATAAATTTCTTCAGCCTTAAGCTAGTCCAAGTGAAGAAACAATGACCCTGGTACATGGGCAATCCTAATGAACCTCAACTATGTGTGGTCATTTTTTTCTAGCAGAGGTACAGAAGAACAGTTTGAACAGATTTCTCATTTTATTTGATTTCACAGCTTGAATTGATGAAAACTGAAACCTACCACTTCTTTTTTTTTTTTTAAAGTAACTTTATTTACTTTTAAAAGTAGTTTTCAGAAACCTTAATAAACGAGAACTTTGATACCACTGTTTAACCATGGCCACTATGACTCGTGCTTGCCACACTCTGCATACAGAGAGTGCTGACCAACCTGTGTGGGTTCTTCTATGTCTTTGTAACTCATCACTCCTTGTAAATCGCTTGCCACAAAAAATCCAGTTGCATATAAACGGTCTTTCACCAGTATGCCAGCGCAGATGTGCTCGAAGATGAGATGTCTTGCCATAAACTTTTCCACATCCCTCAATATGGCAGATATGTTGTTTCTTTTTTCCTGGCTCATTGCTGCCTCTAAAGAGATAAAGTTTAAACAGGCAGGTAATTATACTTTTAAATATTATTAACTATTAGGAAAAATATTTCCTTTTGAGACAATTATAATCCCCTGTCTAAAAAAAAAGAGTCTCTAAACATACCTTCTAATATAAAACATTAAAAATGTAGGCAATATAAGAAAATCTCATGCCTAAATGAGGCAAGCTGTGATAAGATACCCAAGTAATGACAAAAATTACACTTACCTTCCTTCTCCCTCTCTGCAATTAGGACATGAGCAGGCAACTCTTCTCAATCTCTTGCCAGGTTGCACCTCTTGGTCAGAAGCTTGTTGAGCTTGTTGCAGCTGCACTTGTGTTATCTGATCAGGACTAACAGCACCAATTGCTGCATTAGCAATGCCACCTACTGCTACAGTAACAGGAGCTATTGTGGCTTGCTGCACTTTAACTCCATCTTGGCCTTGCTGTTGACCTGCAAAAATAAGAAAGTGCTTGTACCTTTTCTCGGTCATTTCAATGACTGAATAAACTTTATACATTTCATAGAAAAAAAAATCCAGCTAAAGTTAGGAGAACCCACAAAGCAAGTATTAAATCCAGCCATCTTCCTGAAGCACTATGTATTGGGTTTGCGTGGCAAGGTTTTGGTAGTGGGTGTGCTGCAGGGGTGGCTTCTGTGAGAAGCTGCTAGAAGTTTCTGTGTCTGACAGAGCCAAGGCCAGACTGCTCCAAGGCCAACCTGTTGCTGGCAAGGCAGAGTCCATCAGCCACGGTGGTAGTGACGGAGTAGAGATTCCCCTGCAGCCCATGGTGAAGATCATGGTCAAGCATGCTGTGACCCTCCAGCCCATGGAGAACAACTGTGGAGCAGATATTCACCTGCAGCCTGTGGAAGGCCCCACTCTGGAACAGGTGGATGCACCAGAAAGAGGTTGTGACCCCATGGGAAACCCACATCAGAGCAGGCTCCTGGCAAGACCTGTGGCCCCATGGAGAGAGAAGCCCACACTGGAACAGGTTTGCTGGCAGGACTTGTGACCCTGTGAGGGACACACACTGGAGCAGTTTGTGAAGATGATTGTCTCCCATGGGTGGGACCCATATCTCTAAAGCAGAGAAAGCATGTGTGAAAGGAGCAGCTGAAACAAGGCCTTATCAACTGACCACACCCTCTGGTCCTCATCCTCCTGCACCTCTCAGGAGTAGAAGGCAAAAGAGTCAGGAATGAAGTTAAGCCTGAGAAGAAGGGAGGAGTGAGGGGAAGGTGGTACTAAGATTTGGTTTTATTCCTCATTATTCTACTCTGATGTGATTGCCAATAAATTAATTTTCCTCAAGTCATCTGTTTTGCCTGTGACAGTAACCGGTAAATGATCTCTCCCTGACCCATGAGACTTCTGCTGAAGTTTTTTTTCCCCCCCCCGTCTAGCTGAGAAGTGCAAAAGCAGTTTTGGTAGGCACCTGATGTCTAGCCAGCATCAACCCATCACCACTGAAGTACTTACCTGATAGATAGTCCTGTTTAACGTAATTTGTTATTAGAAAAGTACAAGACTGCAAATTACTGACTAATTGTCATTGTTCAGCTCTCAGCTGAGGGCTGAACACCACGCAGCCACTCTCTCTGAAATGCTAGAGGTGAAATGATAGAAAACCAACAAAGAAAGACAAACCTTACAGGTTGGGATAAGGACAGTTACTGGGACAGTAGAGGGATAAGAGATGATAGGACTTCATAGTGAAATATATAAAGGTGTGAAATATATAAATGCGATCTCTCACCGAACTGCACACCCCAGGCCATACAGCTCAGAGCTGTCACAGAACCTGATCACCCCCAAAGCCTCATGTCCTGAAGCCGTGCCCTCCTACCCCACCGACCACCCTTTATACTGAGCATGACATAATTGGCATGGAATACTCTTTGTCCAGTTTGGGTCACCAGTCCTGACTGTGTCCACTCCCAGCTTCCTGGGTACCCACCCACCTTCTTGTTATGAAGAACTGAGAAGTCCTTGACTGCTTGGCAACAACTAGAAATACCGGGATGTTATCAGTGCTGCTCTCACCCTAACTCCCAAACACGGCATTCCACTGGCTGCTAGAAAGAAAATTTAACTCAGTTTCCCACTAAGAAATGTTAAGTAGTTTAACAAGTATTTTCTTTTTCTCAAAAACTGTGATAAATGAGAAAACATTAAACCAATTCTTACACAGAAATAGTTAAATCTATTGTCAATAATGTCTAACAACCTCTGAAAGCACACCTGTGTTCAGAAAAATTACAATTAGCTAATATTAAAAGTTGCTTTACGGCACATACAGAGTTGTCACCTCTCCTACCAGCTGTCCCGAATCAACATAGAGCCAATGAAAGAAGTTTCACAAAGAAAAAGCAACGTTGTAGGACTAAATTTGAAAAAGCTAGCATACCATAGCTTTGTTAGGGTTGTTATCTTTTAGGATTCTCCATCTGGGATGGGGTAGTCCTGGATAAAACTCAGGGACAGCAAGCTGGGGAGCAGTGCTGAAGAAAGATCTGGGGGTTTGGGTTGATGGCAGGTTGAGTATGAGTCAGTGTCCTGGCAGCCAAAAGGGACACACATGTCTGGGGTGTATCCAGCAAAATGTAGTCACCTGGTCATTGGGCTGCGCTGCGCTGTGCCACTGAGGCCCCATCTTCCATCCTGTGGGCATTTTCAGGTGCCTCACTTCAAGAAGGACATCAAACTATTAGAGTGTGTCCAGAGGACAGCAATCAAGATGGTGAAGGGCCTCAAGGACAAGAGATGTGAGAAGCAGCTGCGGTCACTTGGTCTGTTCAGCCTGAAGAAGAGAAGGCTGAAGGGTGACCTCATCACAGTCTACAACTTCATCAAGGTGAGCAGCAGAGAGGGAGGTGCTGATCTCCCTCCTCCTCCCCGGGAGAGCAGTGTCAGGACACTAGGAAATAACATGAAGCTCCATCGGGGAACTTGAAGGTGAACATTAGGAAAAGGTTCATCACAACACTAAGTCTGCCAGAGTTCAAGGGGTGTCTGGACAACACTTAGTCATATGATTTAGTTTTAAGTAGTTCTGCAAGGAGCAGGGAGTTGGACTCAGTGATCTCTATGGGTCCCCTCCAACTAAGATATACTATGATTTAATTTTTTTCCTTCTCAGGGGGGAGTAGGTTTTCAAGAAGACTGGAAATGCAGCCTGACTAAATCAAATATTATTCCAGGATTGGCATGAATTACAAATTCAGTTTATTTGCATAAAGTCATTGATCTCATTGGCTTTCCTGATCAAAGTTAATCAGGATTACTGTCTTTATATTAAAGCAAAATATACACTTCCATTATAGGTAAGAAGTGGAGTTTCTTGAGCAGAAGGGTAGTATTAACCTTACTTTTAAAAGTTAGCACTATACGGTCTAAGAAAATAATGTGACAAGCTAAATCTGACCCAGATATATGACTTCCAGCCACAATCTGACAACACTGGATGCCAGTCCTGCCAGTAATAGGAATAGGGCAAAATATCATCAGATGCTGCCATTTAAAAAAAAAATAATCCATGCCTTAGTACAAATGGGAAATAAAAGGAAATACTATCTACTTATTGAGTGTAATGAGCAACCAGAATTCCTTAGAATAGACTAATTTTTTAGGAATTGGAAGTCCTCAGTATTGAAGCATTAATTTTAAATCTTACATATCCCTTAGAGGTACCCTGAGACATTCGAGTACTCTAACTTAACTTCTCAAGCAGCTATAGCAGATACCAACAATGGAGATAAGCTTGAGAACACTCTGAAGTCTAAACTGCAGAGCCAGTGAGTGAGTTCATACACAACGCAGCATGGGATAATGACTACTACATTCACATGACCGCTGAGAACAACATATGCTTGGACAGGCGATCTTGTGAAATGTTGTGATAATAGCCATAGCTGGAACCCATCACACACCACCTAACACCACCACATACATGCAGATAGGTTAGGACTAAAGAATGATATACAGAGAACTTCCCAATATGACATGACTGTCCTCTAACACATCAACATTGGCTAAAGGAAGTAGAATAATTGTCTTGTGACTAGATAAGTACCAAATTATTTTCACCAGATGCAATAAACAAATTTTCTTGAGTTATCTCTCTTTGTTTCTGTGTGAAATTTGTACCTGATCTGCCTAGATATGAATAAATATGAATTTCTTAAGCAGGCCACAGATATTCCAGATGCTGAATACTTTTGGTTCTCTGAAAAGAACAAGGACAAACCCAGAAAAGATGTCTGAATCCCACTTCTTGTTGGACAGATAGATAGTAAAACAAACCAGAATAAAACAGCTCCTAGAAGAAATCTGCTTTTTGCAGCAGGTAGGAACCATAGGAAAAAAAAAAAAAAGAATAAGATGCTTCATCTTGAGTGCCAAGTCTCCATATGTCTAGGATAGAACAAAGTCTTTCTTTACAGAATAGCAGTGTACTGGAAATAAATTTATTTTGCATATTCTAATGGAAAAGAAAAACACTCATGAAAATCCTTGAGTGAGAATATAGTAGGGTATGGAGAATACTGTGGTATAAGTGCAAATAGTAATCACACAGAATCACAGAATGTCAGGAGTTGAAAGGGACCTCAAAAGATCATCTAGTCCAACCCCCCTGCCCAAGCAGGATCACCTAGATTAAATCACACAGGAAAATTTGGGTCCCCATCAGGGAAATGAACAACCGGTCTCCCATGTGACAGGCGGGGATACCTACCATTATACCAATAATATCTAGTACTTGAGTCTAATGGTGGCAGAGAAGGACATGAGAGGTTCCAAAAGAAAGTGCTGGTCCAGGGGCAATTCCTTGTCAGGCTGTAAAGACGGCCAAGTGCTGTGAAAAACCAGCGTCAAAAAGGCTGATGATTTGTCTCATTTAAACATGACAATGTGATTGCTTGTGTTGAAAACCAGCGGCAGTTTTTGGTTAGCCAAAGGTAAATAAATTAGCAGGAAGAACCTGCTCAGTTTGTAGTCTTTTGCAGGGCACAAACCGCTCTGTTAAGCGTACCCAAGGTGCAGACTCCTTTAGTTCATAAAGCATCACTATAAATGATGAGTCTACCAATGGTCACTGCAAAAGTTACAGTTGTAACATATTATAGCCACACCTGCTGCAGCCTTTTATGATGTCTTCACTATTAGTCACAGTTTCAAGAACACTAGTAACAATTATCCTTTGTCATTACAGTCTGTCAGAGGGATGACTACATCTATCTCCCAAAGTCCTATTTGAGCAAAAAAGGTCCTGGGACCTAACCAGTTCATGGTCAGAACAAGACCATCATTTTACCTCAATTTTCCCTTTCTCTTACTTTCTTGAGCTGATATTAAAGCTTTTATCCAACCTCCACCCAGGCTGCCAGACGAAGGCTCTCCAAGTAAGATGTGAATTGAACACATAAACCCTGATAAGGACAGCTCCCTTTTTCACTCCATGACTACGGTGATCAATGTCCAGCACATAACCCTTGCTGAAGCTGACCAATCCACATTTATGGGGAAAACTGTTCAGACTTCCTAAAAAAACTAATCAAATTTATTGAGCTGATTCTATACAAACGATCTTTCAGTCTCTAAGTCATAAGACGATCAACCATGCGTGGGTCTTCTGATACTTCTTCAGAATATCAAGTACCACTGCTAACATATACTTTATCCCCTCCAAACTTTCTCTCCTCCATATATATCTCAGTACTACTGAGCTACAATCTTAATGTATTTATGAAACAAACACATCCAAGTAGAAATTCCTCACTATAATTGTAAAGGTGATAAGAAAAATACAAAAGAGAAAAGGCCTAAAGTAAGGATACTCAGACAGTTAATTACATTATCCATATGGTTTCAGTTAAACAGTAATTAAATAACTTTTAGCTGCTATTAACAAAGTTATTACATTTCTGTCATGTGAATGTTGATTTCAGTTCTTCAATTAATCTCACAGTTGTCATTTTAGACTCCCTTCCCTTTTGATTCCACTTACTAAATTCAAAACAAAAGTTTCTGAAACCCTCAAAATATCACAGAAATAGTCCTATTTAAAGATACAGGCCAGAACACTAAATAAGAAAACCTCTCCTTTTTAAAGTAAAAAAAAAAAAAACCAAACCCAAACCTAATTGAAGAAATCACACATATCTGATAAGTAACTCTTTGCCAGGGATTTACAAAGTTATCAGAATACACTGGGAAGGAATATAATTCCTGCACTTAATTTTTGTTTTGAACTTCCAAAAGAGCATCCCAATAAGCCAGCACACTAATATCATGCAGGATAGAAAGAAATGCATCTATTCTCATTTCAAAGTTGTTAAATATATATTTAATTCTTATCCTTTGCAAGTAAAAATATTTATTTTAGACCAACTGAAAAATCTTTTCTCTTGAAGATAAGTCAGACAATTTTCACACAACTGACAGAACACACCTTTGTCTACAACCTCAAGTGAGCTGCTATAGTCTTGAGCTGTGTGAGATTTTGACTTTCAACTATATATGAGAAACACCTGTGGATCATGAAGGGTTTTAACTTTTACATCATTTATACTTATTAAGGGATAATAAAGGAATTTAATTATTTGCCAATATTTTACTCTAAAAGCAGGTGGCTGAAATAACTTTTTCCATATTAGAACAGAATGATCTGAACCTCTCTAAACTGAGAAAAAAGACCTATTAAAAATAAGGCATATGACTTTTCCCCTAAGGGCATTAAAATATCATTCAAAGCCTTCCAAAAATCCTGCTACAACCATGAGATCACTTGAGAGTGCTTCTTCCAGACATACCCCAAACCACAAAACCTGGTATTTCTATACTTTGCCACTTGTAATCAAACCTTTCAGTAACAAGAGCTCTCATGTTTCAACACAGATTTCAGAAAGAGGTCTAAACAAATCGCTACCTGTGGGAGCAGTCACACTTCAGTTCATCTGTTACTTGATAGATTTGTCAGAGCAGGCACTGCACATTTATACCTGCTTCTAGAGGATACAAAGTTTTTTCTCAAGTTCCCATGATTGCTTTAATAGTGATTTCCCGAAATTGTGAAATATTCGGGATCATCAAAATTATCACTAAACCTGTGTATGACTGAGCTTCATTGTACAGGTTATGTTAAGTTACAACAAAATGTTAGTGCACAAAATGACACTGATACCAACTACTTCACTGCATTTCATTTTCTCTAAGTCCTCTGGCTCTTTCAAAGAATAACCAATTATCAGAGCACAGGACAATACAAAAACAACAAGGCAACCTGAGACAATATTAATTTTGCAAATCAAGTGCAGCAAGGCTCTCCCTCATTGCAATATTGCATACAAAGTATGACTGAATGTAATTAAGAGTATTACAGATTTTTTAAGCTTCTGAAAGAAACCCTGTATGAAGTTCATCAGTAATCTTTCTCATTTAAGCAGTTAATTAAATGCATTACCTATTGTCACAGGATATAGGATTATCAAGATAAAGGATTGCACATCCTTTGTCCTTCAGCATCACTTAGCTTTCCAATTTCACAGTAAAAGAGTATCTTAGCAGTTATAACTCATATACCCTTTCCCATACGTGAATCTGTAACATATTAATGCAAGAAAACTCAACAGCATTAAGTAACTACTACGAAGCCAAGTAATATATATATAAAATCCAAATAAACTTTAGGCTTCAAAGCTAACTCACAAAATAGCAATAATAGCAAAATAATGCTGACTCATGGTACCTCAGAAGTATTTTCCTAAGGATTGACCACTGAAGATAATGATGGATGGCTAAGCCTAATCATGAAGTCAAAAAGTTTTCTTTTACTTCATCTAGCACTTGCATCCCTATTCTTGCTCACCTTAGGTGGTAAGCATGAAAAACTACTCTTTAAGGCAATGTCCTTGTGTTTTGCTAGTATTGAATTAATTTTTTTGTAA
Source organism: Heliornis fulica (assembly GCA_013399135.1). Lineage (NCBI taxonomy): Eukaryota > Metazoa > Chordata > Aves > Gruiformes > Heliornithidae > Heliornis > Heliornis fulica. Next base: position 13,017 of record VXBZ01000824.1, read on the forward strand.
AGAGTTGTGAGGGCACACAGCCAGGACACTTGACCCAAACTAGTCAAAGGGGTATTCCACACAATGACATCATGCTCAGTACAGAAGGGTTGCTGCTTAGGAATGGGCTGGGCATCAGGCTGGCAGTAAGCAAATTGCATTGTGTATCACCCACTTTGCATATTCTTTTGTTAATATTGTTATTTTCCTTAACTGCCCTAGTAACCTGTCCTTATCCCAACCCACAAGTTACTATTTTCTCCCAACTCCATTGCGTGTGGGGGAGAGTGAGCAAGTGACCACATGATACATCGCTGCTGGCTGGGGCAAAACCAAGACAGTCATTTACAGTTAAATTTACTGGCTATTCATAACCAAAAATCAGATTCCCCTGAGGTACACATCAGACTGCCCCATCCTTCTGCATCATTCTAACTGTCCCTAGGTTCTCAAGCAAAAGGAATACAATGGATAGGCTTGCCCTTCAGCAAAGCAGGAGTGACCCAGACGGTCACGTCTATCCTATTCATCATGTGCATTCTGGTGAATTTAATCCCTCTCTATAGCATATTGAAGTTTTGATTGGGCAGGGTCAGCTTGAATGAGATGGTCCCTACTGCTGACTAACCATGTGGCCTTTACTGAAGTTTGAGGGTCCTATCACCCACTGCTCTCAGTGCAGTCTTTAGCAGTCCATTGTATCATTCCATTCTTCTGAAGGCTGATGCATGACAGGGGTGTGATACACCCACTCGATGTCATGCTCTTTGGTCCAGGTGTCTATGAAAGTGTTCTGGAAATAAGTCCTGTTGTCTGAATAAACTCTTTCTGGGGTGCCCTATCAATGCAGGACTTGCTTTTCAAGATCATGTTCCATGCAGTAGCATGGAACACAGGACGTTTTTCCAGACATATGTTGGCTGGTTCTACTATTGTAAGCACATGGTGTGTGCTTACACCATGTGAGTGTAATGATGTGTGATGTAATCAATCTGCCAGGCCTCTCCATATTTGTATTTCAGCCATCGTTGCCCATACCAAAGACACTTTAACCACTTGGCTTGCTTGGCTGCTGCACTTCTCACAGTCATGGATGACCTGTGATATACTATCCGTGGTCAAACCTACCTCTCGATCATGAGCCCACCTACACATGGCATCTCTTCCTTGACAGCCTGAGGTGTCACGGGCCCAGCAAACTATAAATAATTTGCCCTTACATTGTCAATTGAGGTCTACTTGGGCCACTTGAATCTTAGCAGCCTTACCAACCTGATGGTTGTTTTGATGTTCTTCAGTGGCTCGACTCTTGGGTGTGTGGACATCTACATGATGTACTCTTACAATTAGGTCCTCTAGCTGGGCAGAAATATCTTAGACAGCAGAGCAGCCCAGATGGGGTTGCCTCTGTGCTGCCAGTTGCTTTGTTTCCACTGCTGCAACCACCCTCACAAGGCATTGGCCACCATCCATGAGTCTGCATAGAGGTAGAGAGCTGGCCATGTTTCTCTTTCAGCAATGTCTAAAGTCAGCTGGATGACTTCCACCTTGGCAAACTGGCTCAACTCACCTTCAGCAGCTTCCATAATTAGGAATAATACAGGACTCCATACAGCAGCCTTCCATTTCTGATGCTTTCCCCAGTACATCAGGACCCATCAGTGAACAGGGCATATCGCTTCTCTTTTCTGGCAGTTCATTATATGGTGGGGCCTCTTCAGCATGAGTCACCTTCTCCTCAGTGATGCTCCAAAATCTTTGCCTTCTGGCCACACCATGATCACCTCCAGAATTCCTGGAGGACTGAGGTTTCCTATTTGAGACCTCTGTGTCATCAGTGTGACCCATTTACTCCACATAGCGCCAGTTGCATGACGTGTAGAAGGGAACCTCCCTTTGAACCTCCTGCCCAACACCAGCAGACAGGGTGCCAAGAGCAGCTGTACTTCAATACCAACCACTTCCAAAGCAGATTGAGCCTCCTTGTGTGCTCCCAATCTCTCTTTTTCATTGAAGTATAGCACACCTTAAATACAAAACCACAGGTGTTCACCTAGAGTCTCCCCTGGTGCCTTCTGCTAGAGACTCTGGGTAGGACCATTCTTCCCAGATGCAGTGTAGAGAACATTTTTTACACCTGGCCCTGCCCAGACTGGCCCAAGGACTATTGCATGGACTGGTTCCTGTTTGATCTGTTCAAAGGCTTGTTGTTACTCAGGGCCCCATTTGAAATTGTTCTTCTTCCAGGTCACCTTACAGAGAGGGCTTACAATCAGACTGTAATTTGGAATATGCATTCTCCAAAAAGCCACAGTGCCAAGAAGCTTGTGTTTTGTTTTTTGCTAGTTGGTGCAGATATCTCTGCTATTGTTGATCACATCCACTGGGATCCAATGACACTCATCTTGCCATTTTATTCCACTTGGCTGCCTTTGACTCATGCACTCATGCCTCTAGAGTGAAGTTATGGTCTTCTATACTACCTCCTGATGTCCTCTCTGTGATAACATAGTTAAACCACAGGGTGCCTCATGGTGCCTACTTATGCATATCCTCTTTTTTGAATAAATGCAGGAATTTTTCTTCATTTTTTTTTTCTTCATAATCTGTTACTTGGTGTTGTGAGGGTGTAGTTGGAAGGAGTATAGAAATTTACTGGACTTTTTCCAGAGCCATGAAAGGTCACTTAGAACTGTTCGCAGGTTGCCTTGAGCAGAGAATTGTTGCAGGACCACAATAAAATGCATAGAGATACTGCTCCATACAGGTGGGAAATACCTCTTCACTAAAGGGATACCCTTCCCTCACACCTGACAGAAGTCACCCCTAGAGGCTGAGAGCTTCTGTCTTCCCCCCTCCCCCCTTGATCACCTTGTTGGTTCCCTCTTCTCTAGAGAGGGAACCCAGCAGTTTGGCTTCCGCACCCTCTAATTCCAGGCTACCAGCCCCATTATTACAGCAGCAGAGCAGCCAGGTAATGATGTGCTCACCTGGATGGCAGCAGAAATCCTTTAGTGTATGTCACAGCTCACTCAGGGATAGGGATTCAGCAACTACCTCTGGTTCTGCCTCTTCCTCCTGTTGTCCTGCTGGTCCTGGATCATTGTCATCCTGTACTAAGCAAACGGATCTTTCTGTGTCCTTCTTCTGTATAGGAGTGACTGATACCATCATCACTTGGGTTTTGCTCAACAGTACTGCCTGTCACCAGGGACTGGATAGGCACGATGCCTGGCAGTGGGGTTGGAGCAGCAACTGTGCCTCTCACAGGTCTTGAGTAGCCACTGGGCCTCTTGGCTTCCACCCCCACCCCCCACTTGAGGATTCTGCATAATATCTAGCAGTGTTTGGCAGATACTGGCTTTAGGATAGCTACAGTATTTTCTTTTCAAATATTTGGTGGTGAAGTTCCAGACCACTGAAGGCAAGAAGTTGTCTAAATATCTTTCTATATTCTCCCACATGCTGTGCCACCTATGACTGTCCAGCCTCAGGGCAGATCTCTGGGTGCTATTCTTAAAACAATTTTCAGAACCCTAACTAAGGCCTGAAACACATTCAGGAGACACAGCAAAAAGAACATGCTTCTTTGAACATCCAAATGGTATTCACAATTCTCAAAAGCTGCTGTTATTAGCCTGAAGGCAAACGGGGAGGTGAAAGAGGGAGAAAGTATCCCCTGTCTTCCCCATAGACTGGGTACAATTATTAATCAATTCCAAGAGGTGTCCAAGATACAGACATGACACAAGGCCACATACAAATATCAGCTTAACCCCACGACCACTAATGTTATCATAAACTGATATTAGATTACAGCAGTGAGAATCTGGACCCCTCTCCCTGAGGTGACAAACAGGAAACACACACAGCAAATAAGCACTTACATAACACAGGCATGTGAATAAACCAAACATCATTGTGATCAGTGACTGTTTAACTAATCCAAGAAATGCATACAACAAATTTGCTTTAACACACTCTGGTTAGATCTGTCATCAAGTCAAACCTTCAGGCTCCACGCTGGGCACTAAAAAGGACTGTTGTGGTTTAGCCCCAGCCAGCAGCTCAGCAACACATGAGTGCTCACTGCCCCTTCTACCCCTCAGCAGGATGGGGACAGAATCAGAAGAAAAGGTTAAACTCATGAATTGGGATAAGGACAGTTTCCTAGAACAGCAAATGGAGAGGAAAATAACAACAATGCTGACCAAAGAACGTACAAAGCGGGTGATACAGAATGCAATTTACTCACTGCTGACCTGATGCCCAGCTAGTCTTTGAGCAGCAACATCCTCCCTGGCCAGCCCATCTTCTATACTGAGCATGATGACATACAGTATGGAATATCTCTTTTGCTAATTCAGTCAGCTGCCCTGGCTGTGACCCCTCCCAACCAGTGAAAATTAACTCTACCTTAGTCAAATACCAGGATAGACAGATCAGAAGGGGAAAGGACTTAACTTCAAGGATCCAGAGAAACCATGGGAGTCAAGCTTTAAAAAAGTCAGATCTTGGAAGGACAAGAAATTTAGAATAAGAAAAAAAGACACTTTTTTTTAGTTTCTAGTACTTAGTTCCTCAGAACAATTTGTATAGATTTCCTGTTGCTCTTGTGCAACCAGCATATGGCAGTCAAAAAGATAATACCATTAATGACAGTCATCTCTGTAGCATGCACCTTACTGCAAAATCTGAAGAATGCTTTGCAAAATGTACCTACAGCCAGGGGCTAAAGTTGAAAAAAACCCCAACAAACGGACAAAACCCAAACCAAAAACTGTTCAACTGCATATTCTGAAAGTGAAAGAGAATGTTGCAACTGACTTCCATAATTCAATGTATATTACAGCAGGACAGCTAAGTAAAGTTAACCAGAGCCTGCAGAGTACCAAAGCTCAGACATCAGAGCTGATGCAGCAACTCACCCATTCAACAAGTTACTCATGCAAAGCAACAGAGAAAAAGAGGTTTCTCATCTCCCCTTCCCCTACATACACCAAGTACACCCAGCTAGAAAGCACCCTTTAACATTCCTTTTCCACAAGGACATACCAATAACTTATAAGATGATAAAATTTTGTATGCTTATATTTACTTTTATATTAAAATATATTCATAACAGTATATACATATATACCCAAGATTCTAAAATTTTAAAAATTCTGTGACAATAAGTATTTTTCTTTTTATGCAACAACCTTATTTCCAACACGAGGACAATACATTTCATGAAGCTACTTAAGACTTTGCAAAACCATAGGGTTTTACCCAAGTGCTTTAGGACAACTTCATGTCACTTCAATGCCTTGATGGAGAAAAGTTGTTTTCCCAGCTAGTAGTATGTTTCATTAAACTGAAAGCTAGTTTTCATTACTTTATTAAGAACAGGAAAGAGCAACCAGAAACACAGCACAGAAAGACCAATATAGAAACAACATAAAATCAGCTACAGAGCTACAGTTTCACAAAATTTAGTCTTGTGCAACCAAGCAGAGGTTTGAGTCAAAACAAGTCAATGCCTCTGGTTCTTCTGGATGCTGTGGTTTCAAATATAAAAAAAAAAAAAAAATACCGCAAATTTATAAGGTATTCTAAAGCAGGACTTGAAATCAGAAAAATATCTTGTTATACTACTGCTAAGCCAAGACACCCTTAAAAAAAAAAAAAAAAGCACCAAAAAACCCCCAAACCAATACTGATTTTTATCATCATTGAAAAACCAGTCAAAAAGTGTCTATGGGTAAGTGTTCAAGAACACTTCGCAGATGAACACAAGTCTTTCCTTAATTACTGAGCAAACAGATAATTGAAAAACCAAGTACCAATTGTCCTGCAGAATGTCAGATGCCTTGCATGGTAACCAGCAGAAGATCAAAGGTTTTTCATTTTACTTTTATGAAACACCTCCCTCTGCCTCACCACTCTGCCCCAACTGTCCAGTTATTCTACAGCTTATGACCACAACAGACCATGGCCTTATTTTGTTGGTTTGGGAGGGGTTTTTTTCCCCCAACCTCTTTCTCTTAACTCTGAAGTAGGGACAGGACTTAAAGAAACTCATTGACTTTTAGTCTCTACAGTCTGACTACAAGAGATCAATACCTGACAAACTGTAACACACACAAAAAACCCTGTCTTACACACTTCTGCCACATGAAAACTAAAATACCGGTCTCGAGAAGTGCATTTTTCACCATTTCACCATGCAAATAGTAAAAGCCTAATCTTGAAAGGACAGAGGGTGGTTGACATGAAAAATATGCAAGCTGAGTTTCCATTCTTTGAGTTTTTTTTTGAGTAGGGATTTTTTGGGATTTTGACTCCAGTTTAAATAGCTTACATATTTTATATTTGATCAGAAGGTTCATGAACATCCTTGAAATTAATATTTTGCCTACATGAATTGTTACCTTTACACTGATCAAGATAAAAATAAATGTAACTAATCCCTCCTGTGCACAGAGGTAACAGGTACATACAAAGAAAATCCTTTCAGCAGAAAGGATGACAGTTGACTAAACTAGGTTAACTGTATAGCAGCTATACTTTACGTAGAACGAAACACAAATGTTGGCAAGGTCATTTAAAGTTATCAGGAAAAACAATATTCATAAAACATTTTTAAAGACCTTTCACAGTAAGACATGAGACAAGTCTCAGTTTTATCCTATGGGTAGATAAACTAACCAATATAGAGACTAACTTGTTTATTAAAGATGTAATATATAAATGAAATGTAGCTTTGTTGGTCCTTGACTGGTGAAGACATAACAAAGCTACATGTTATATTACAGAATCACAAAAGGGACATGTGAATCTGAGATCCAAACCCTTAGAAATTCTGCCATCTTCTGTAACACTGTCATCCCTATAAAATCAACACTGTCATCCCTATAAAATCATATGCATAATCTTCCTTTTGGATTCAGAACAAATTGAAGACCTTGATGCTTCTCTGGCCATCAGGCACTAAGTGACAAAAACAGGACAATCAAAGCCCTTATTTCTTAGGCATTGGTATTTTGCTCAAGGGAAAACTGGTCACATCATCACCTGAAACCACTCTGTAATTAAGGAAAGTCAAGAGTTGTTCTTAACATGTATCCCAAATTCTCTTTGGTGGGAGGATAACAACTGATCATTTTCTCTTTATAACAAAAACTATATTAAGTCAGCCCATGAGTTAAGCACTCATATCAGGATAAATGTTTACCAATGACCAGTTGATCAAAGTGTAAGACATATTCACTATCGCTATTAAACAACACCGGAAACTCCATTCCTAAGAGTGGATGCATACAGAAATCCACATAACCATATAGTTATACTCCAAACTAACCCAAGCATGGGCTAAAATGCTACAAATTTCTCAAGACACTACAGAGGTCCAGAGCAACTGTTTTGGTGAAAGCTTCACGATGGGAGCAAAATAGTAATTATAAAAATTACATTTTGATATGCGGTCTGACTACTTCCAAAATTACTATGCCACACCATATAAACTACTTTTATTAACTAAAGTACCTTTAAAATTACTGACCATTGAGAAATGTAGTAGTTTTTCAATAACAACTTTGTTTATATTTGAAATGAGCATTCCCCTTCAAACATAACATCCCACTCCATAGTTAGATTCAATAAGCATCATTGGCACTAAACATTAACATGTTAAAACAGTAATAATAGATTCATCTTATCAGCCAGTAACAAAATCCCACAAAGTACACCATAATTTAAAACTTTCAGTAAAGCAGCTACTGAAATCAGATTTTGAATATGCCTCTTTCTGCTCCCCCAGCCCTAGGTGGTAACAAAAGAACAAGGCTGCTTACTGCAGATGAAACACCCTTAAAAGAAGTCTGATGAAGATGTGCAGTATCACCCAGTTGACATTTTCTGAACAGAAAGTTCAGACAATTAATTTCCAGCTCTATATGCTCTGATTTCTGACAGTCACGAATGAGAGGGGGTGGCAAAGCCTGATACTGTCAGAGAATACACCTGTATTGAAACATTTTTATAAGACCACATATCTAACAGAGAAATGCAGTTTTACTAACATTCTTCTTTGAAGACTTAACTTATATTTAATTCTTGAAGTTAATAACATAGAAACAGCTCATCAGAAACCTGTTTCACCTCACAATTATGAGAAAGCTGGTATTCAAAATGCTTCCCCTCCTCACTTAATCTAGAAGTAATGATGAAGTCATGCCTTGCTACTCATAGGTCAAGCTTGTTTTGCTGAGACATCTTTTTACCAGGTTATTCTCCACTGACATTTTAGCTGAAGAGGTAAGATTGTGCATTCCTTATGCGTCAAGTTCAGGGACAGTGTATTTTATTTTAAGCTACTACCACCAAGGCAAACTTTTTTTCCCCTACCAGACTGTTGTTAAACTGTTTCTGCCACTATTTTGAATTTGAGTTTAGCAAAACCCCACAATCAGACTAATTTTGTCATTAGAAGACTAAATGCTTCTCCTATAATTACTTTGAAGCATTTTAAAAGGATGCTGGTGCTGCAATATTTAGAACATTGTGGTCCTGCAACAATTCTTTGCTCAAGGCAACCTGAGAACAGTTCTAAGTGACCTTTCATGGCTCTGGAAAAAGTCCAGTAAATTTCTATACTCCTTCCAACTACACCCTCACAACACCAAGTAACAGATTATGAAGAAAAAAAAAATGAAGAAAAATTCCTGCATTTTTTCTGGTTTTATAGAAACTAGTTCAGTTATTTGTACTTACCTTTTTACTGCAGATTCCACAGCTTGCAGCTTGCCTCTTTCAAGGTGTTTGCTGCAGCCTGCTTGCCAATGAATACCCAGTGTTTTCCTAGATGTTACTCAAAAAAAATCCCACCATCCTTCAGCTCTTTTAACTTGCACCCTTGGTATTCTTATTCACCAGTTTTTGCTTGTGTATACTGTAGCTTTTTTTTTTTTTTATGTCCTACAGACATCCCTCCTTGCTTAGCTATGCAACTCACCACCTCTACACAAACTCACTATTAACACAATCAAGTAGAAAACAAGGTTACATGCTGTCATGAAAACGGATCTTTCATTCAAAAGAAGTTTAATACTCTCAGACTTCCAACTAAGCACCTTTCCATCCCTTAATAACCAGCAGATATGATAAAGTTAATAGAAGACCATACGTACTACATGGGTGACTCTGGTCGTTTAACTTTTCATAATAAAGGAGCTTGAGAACATTAAATAGAAGTGTCTTACACAACAACTGAGAGTTTATTTCAAGCATGTCTCACAAAAAAAATTCTTCAGAATCAATACAGAAGAATTCACAGAAGAAAATAAACCCATCAAGGATTATCGAATCAAAATGTAATAATACTCCCACTTCTGACTCAGGAAGACCTCATCTACAGATCACTGAATGGTGAACAGATTATTTGTTTGCAGCACCACCAAGTCAGCAGATAAGATGAGCAACACAGAATCACAGAATATTAGGAGCTGGAAGAGACCCTGAAAGATCACCAAGTCCAACACCCCTGGCTGAGCAGGATCATCTAGACTAGATCACACAGGAACATGTCCAGATTGGTCTTGAATGTCTCCAGAGAAGGAGACTCCACAAACTCTCTGGGCAGCCTGTTCCAGTGATCTGTCACCCTCACAGTGAAAAAGTTCCTCCTTATATTAAGATGGAACTTTCTATGTTCCAGTTTGGAACCATTTTCCCTTGTTCTGTCACTGGCCATCACTGAGAAGAGCCTGGATTCATCCTCCTGACACTCACCCTTTACATATTTATAGACATTAATGAGGTCACCCCTCAGTCTCCTCCAAGCTAAAGAGACCCAGCTCCCTCAGCCTGTCCTCATAAGGAAGATGTCCCACTCCATCATCTTGGTGGCCCTGCGCTGGACTCTCTCAAGGAGTTGTATGTCTTTCTGGAACTGAAGCGCTCAGAACTGGACACAATACTCCAGGTGTGGTCTCACCAGGGCAGAGTAGAGGGGGAGGAGGACCTCTCTTGACCCACTAGCTATCCCCCTTCTAATATACCCCAGGATGCCATTGGCCTTCTTGGCCAATGGGGTATATTAGAAGGGTACATTGCTGGCTCATGGGCATCCTGCTGTCCACCAGGACCCCCAGGTCCCTCTCACCTGCACTACTCTCTTAACATGCCAGTCCCCAACCTATACTGGTACCTGGGGTTGTTCCTCCCCAGATGCAATACCCTGCACTTGCCCCTGTTAAATCTCATTAAATGTCTCCCTGCCCAGCTCTCCAGCCTGTCCAAATCCTGTTGAATGGCAGCACACTGGTGTGTCAGCCACCCCTCCCAGCTTTGTGTCATCAGCAAACACCTTTGTCTCAATCATAGAATGACTTGGTTCAGAAAGGTCCTGTTTCAACCCTATGGGTAGAGACACCCACCACTAGATCTGGTTGCCCAAAGCCCCATCCAACCTGGTCTTGAGCACAGCCAGGGAAGGGACACCCAAAACTAGTCTGGACAATGTGTTTCAGCATCTCACCACCCTCACAGTGAAGAGCTCTTTCCTTTATAAACCCACCCTTTTTCAGTTTAATATGACTGCAGACATACTTGGTATAAGGACTCTGTCTTTCCTACGAGTTCCTTTTGTATACTGAAAGGTTGCTATAAAGCCCCCCAGAGCCTTCTCTTCACCAGTCTGAACAAGCCCAACTTTCTCAGCCTTTCTTCAGAGAGCACAGGTTCATACCTCTGGTTTTCATGGCCTTACCCCGGCCCCACTCTAACAGTTCATAGAATCTTTATGGTTGAAAAAGATCACCAAGATCAAGTCCAACCATCTGTCCAACACCACCATGCCAACTGCACAGTGTCCTGGAGTGCCACATCTACACTTTTTTTTTAATGCCTCCAGGTCCAGGTCTATCTTCTACTAGGGTCCCCAGAACCAGTCAGTACTATAGATGGGGTCTTCAGTCCATCAAAGAGGAATCATACCCCTCAACCTGCTCACCCTGCAGCCCAGGATTCAATTGGCTTTCTGGCCTGCAAGCACACGCTGTCTGCTCATATCCAATTTTCTATTTACCAGTATAAACCGTGCCTTTCTCCTGAGAGCTGCACTCAATTAATTCATCACCCAGTCTGTATTGCTACCTGGAATTGTCTTGACACAGGTGCAGGACCTTGTACTTGCCTTTTTGAACTCCATGAGGTTCACACTGGCCCAGTTCCCCAGCTTATCAAGGTCCTTCCAGATGGCATCCCTTCCCCTAAGCCTATCAGGTGCACCACTCACCTCGATGTCATCTACAAACTTTCTGATGGGTGGTCAATCCCACCATGTCACTAACAAAAATAGAGACTAGTACTGGTTCTAACATACCCTTGAGGGACACCACTGTCCTTTTGGTGCCACTGACAGCAAATCTTTGAATGTGGCCATCCAGTCAATTCCATGTCGATCAATAACTCATCCATAAAATCTGTATCTCTCCAAGGCTATTGTGTAGGACAGTGTCATAGTCCTCACAAGTCTGCTCTTCCCTTACCTACACCAGTCACTATGACGCAAGGCCACCAGACTAGTTGGGCACAATTTTCTCTTTGTGAAGCAGTGTTAGCCATATCTAATTATGTCTGTCACCCAGATGCCTTGACACAGCTTCCACAAAGATCTGTTCCATGATCCTACCAGGCAGAGAGATGAGGCTGACAGCTTGGTAGTTCCCAGGGGCCTCCTTTTTACCCTTTTAAAAAAAAAAAAAAAGTGTGATGTTTTGCCTTTTTTTCAGTCACTACTCCTAAATTGCATGCATTTAATCTTACGTATCATTTTATTCCTGTTTAAAGTAGATGACAGAATATTTCAAATCACTCTGCAAAGTTTGAGCAAGCGTGGTAATAATATCTAAGCAATGTCTTCAGTCTTCAAACAGCAAGCAAGCCATAGAAGTAGTGACTGTCACACAAGAAGAGTTACTAAAGAGATATATTCTATGATTCTATGCAAACCATGAAGACAAAGTGAACGTGGATGCAGACAAGCAAGAAGAGGCACAAAAAAGCAGAAACAGACCTGGAGGTACTGACAAACTGCATTACTATGAACAGACGTGCAATGAGTAGCAGCTGGAAAGAGACAGAAATGCCTCAGTAACTCACATTACTACTGAGCATGAAATAGAAGGGTAAAGTTGTTCAAGTGCCCCAATAAAAATACAGTTATTAATGATAATTTCATCCAATACCAAGTGTCAGAGTCCACTGCATATCCCTGCAAAACAGAGTCCTCAATTTCCAGAATTGCCAGGCAACAGACTGCCCCTCAGAACAGATGTCATTCCTCCAGGTTACTTTGGTGGATGAACTCCAAACTCCCCATAATTCAGACCGTGTCACCACTCATCTTACACAAACCAGTTTGAACTTGAGTTGCAAGGTGATGGAATCATGATTTTCGCCTAAACTAACAAAGCTTGGGCTAAGTAAACATAAAAGCAAGGTATATTTTTAACAATTTTAAAAACAAAGTGTCTTCTATACTTTTGTATGGTACAAACATCATCCATGTGTAACAAAATTACTTCAAGATGCACAATTAAGGTAGACACAAATCTGATCTGTTAATTCCTGGATTTTGGATTTTTGGGGGGTTTTGGGGTTTTCGTTATTGTTTTGGGGGTTTTTGTTCTTGTTATCATCTGTGGGTTTTTTTTTTTTTTCCTGGGTTTTGCATAAGAAACAAGGATTTATTCTGAAAAAGACATCACCTCCATTACCACCACTAGATTCCCTACTGCTGGCAAAAGCAATGAACAAGTTCAGGAAAAGCTCGTGACCTCTTCCGAAGGGTCAAGTGAAAGAAATCCTACAGGCAGAACACAAGATTTATATGGTGAAGCTCTTAATACTCAGCATTCTGTTACCATTTAACTTGTCTGTTCTATCTTGCCCTGTATTTTTCAGCATCCACAAATGCTCACATTTCATGTTATCCTAAAACAAATATGCCTCCAAGCTCAACGTGTTGAGGGACAAAACCAGTCCACCACAAGGAAATGAGTTTATGAACTATATATTTTTCTTAGAGCCATCTAGACTAAAACAAGTTCCTTCCATTGACGCTTGTGACACATCCGAACAAACAAGGCAGCCTGAAAACAAGCTTTCAAAAAGGTTAAGGATACCTTGTTTTAAGAAGTGGGAGAGAAGTCCTCTGAACTTGCACCTACAGCTATCACAGCAGAAGCCTTGAAAAAAGGCAAGGGAACTGTGCAGGGCCTGCTGGTCCCCAAGCTCACGGGGCAAAATTCAGGAAGTCACCACCCATGAAGATTAACGGAGTCACACATAACAGCTCATACAGCACAGGTGAAAGGCAGTTTACTGTGTGCACAACTACCTTCTTAAAAGCCACAAAAGGTAGTGGTCTCGCAGCAAAGCAGATACTTGTAGATGTCTGGATGTTCAAGTAAACGTGTTTGCTATTATGTAGTCTGTTGTTGGATTAGGTCTTAAATAATTGTTTAAAAACTGTTTTTAAGGCTCAGATGCTTAATTTCTATCTTCTCATCCCACTTTCTTCGGTACATTTAATTACTCCTTTGACTGACACTGTACATTCTCTCAGCAAAATTTTACACAGTGACAGAGTGGTATAGACTGGAAGGTACCTCTTGAGGTCATCCAGTCCAAATGCCTCCTCAGCCAGAGCCACCCACAGTAGGTTGTCCATGATGACATCCAGATGGCTGTCTACTATCTCCAAAGATGGACAGTCCACAACCTCCCATGGCTGCCTGTGTCAGTGCTTGGGCATTCCCCACAGAAAAAAACAAACAAAAAAAGGTTTTTCCTCTACATCATTGATATTTAAATGACTTTTCCCTAAGGCCAGAAAATGAAAATGTGGAAGAACTTCTCTGCTTTACCCTGCTTTTGACTGCATAGAACATACAAAGTGTGATACCAAGAGCAATGCTTGAATGCTCAAAGCAACTAAACCCAAACCCACTTATTTATCGTACTTGATTTACAGTAGGGCCTATACACCTTGGGACCAGAGACTTCAAGTAACAAAGGTTATAAAAAGCGGACCAAAATATAATATTTAATTTAAAATGTTAGCATTTTTCTTTCCAAGGTAAAGTTTGTTTCTTCGATGTAGAAACCATTTCACCATACAAAACAAAACCAAAGCCCTACAGAGCTTAACATTTTCACAATAATTTTAGGCTATAAATTTTAAATGTTTGCAATTAACTTCAAGCTCTATTGCTTTACTATTTCATTTGCTACTAAAGAACTAAGAAAAAGGTAACTAAGTTCCACTGTGGAAATAACTAGAAAAACCAATGTTTGTGAAACAAACAAACAAACAAAAAATCTACACAAATAAAAGAACAGTTCTTATTATAACTTTTTTTTTTCTGATCTCAGCTGGCTTACCAGTTGCCATTTGCCCAAAGTAAAGAGTAACTTTTCCTAACAAAGTAAGCACATAAAACAATGCATTGGGACAAATCCTTCACTTGGTCTTTTCCCTTAAGCGCTCTGGTCATTGTCCATACAGCTTATTTCTAACACCCACTTCTACTGCTTGTTTGTAACAAGTTATCCAGTTCTAGAGAGTTCAATTAATGTACAAAGGAATTAATGCCAACAAGCTCAGGTACTGCAGAAAAGGAATGGAAACACCAGTCTTCAGATGTTGAGGTAACTGAGTAGTTTGTTTGGGTTTTTTTGGGGTTTTTTTTTGGTTTTTTTTTAAGGCTTCCCTGCACAATGTCAAAAAGCAGCAAATCTGAGGAAGTTGACAGCCCTGATCAAAATAGCTTATTCCTTCTAAGAGACAAATAATTTCAGACTTTAGCATGCTGTAGTTTTCTATTTCATAACCATTCTTTCCTTTAATATAGCATTAAGGACTTGCACATCACACTTTTCACTTCCCTTCCCCTGCTTCCATGACTCCCATTCCCAGAGTGCAAAATCAGGAGACTTCACAGGAGAGAAGCAGAAATATACAAGAGGAAGAAATTATAACTAGTCTCTCACATTGTCAAAGTTCATTCTTTCTCCATAACCTTAGGCCTCGGGAAAACAAACTAGTATTTATAAACAAAGGAATGGAGAGGAGGTCAGAGGACTCATAGCTGCTAGCATAAAATTACAAGTGCTACAGAAGCAACCATAAGGCCTATCTCAGAATAAAAACCCCACAAAACCAAAAAATAATGCAGTGAGGGGGAATTCAATGGTCACAAAGCTTGCCTTTAGTTAACATATGAACCCTGAATGATTAAAGCTTGACTTCTCCAGGACCATCACCGTGACTCATCATCCCCCTTCTTCCAGCCTTAATTCCAAATCTCAATCCAAAGGACATTACATACAAGCAGAGGTGTAGTCAAGATAACCGAGCAAGATGACATTCAGAATCTCTTGTTCTAATACCTATTAGTGTGTGCTAAACAGTTGTACACCATTAGTAAGCCAACAAAAAACAGCACACAGAAAGGTTCTTCTTGTGCCCTCAAATCAAGGCTCTTCCCAAAGCAAGCTCACTAGGAAGTGTCCCCTACCAAA
This sequence comes from Heliornis fulica, assembly GCA_013399135.1. Taxonomy (NCBI): domain Eukaryota; kingdom Metazoa; phylum Chordata; class Aves; order Gruiformes; family Heliornithidae; genus Heliornis; species Heliornis fulica. Next base: position 28,566 of record VXBZ01000824.1, read on the forward strand.
GCAGGAGCTTCTAACAACAGTAGTCAAGCAGCACCTTCCCATCAAGGAAAAGTTTTTTCTATGGCAAACCACACTGCAAGATATTGTAGCAGCTGGTCAGCTCCAGCTAAATGGAACTTCTCTTTGAACCATTACAGCTAAACACAAGGTCAAGATTTTAATTCTTATTACCCACATTAACATTTCTGTAACACCCCTTCAGTATGCCAAGTTTAGTGCATCCAGCACAGCAATTAATATTTCAAAATGTCATCCTGTGCCTAATGGTACCATAGCAGACAAAATTCTCCAAGTTGCAAATTTCTTATTATCAAACTACATTGGTCTTGTCAGAATTGTCTCAATTAAAAGGAGCAATCCCTTGTCCAATTAAGGTTTTATCATGTTACCATACAATTATTAAAAAAAATCAGATCAAGAATCTGTGACACCAATACCTGTTTAATACATGTAATCTTCATAAACATCAGCGTTTTTCTTACACTTTTATATATAAAAAAAAAAAATGGGTCCACAGCCAGGTTGCTATTAAGAAAATAGTTTATTTTAACTACTAGAATGGAAAACTTTCACTTTTATTAAATAAAACCAAGATATCAAACTGGCAGTGAGAACTCCTAATTCAAGTTTTATCCCAAACTTCAGAAGTTTGCAGATTTTACATGTAGACTTGCCCTTGTGGGACACTGCAGGCACCTTGCACAGAATTTACTGTAGAACTAAGCTTTGTTATCCAGTCTAAAGCTCCTTTCCCAGCTATTAGACCAGCATAATCAAACATGCATTTCCCAGAACATATCAAAAGTTCATCGGCAGGTACTGCAATCGGTTACCAGTTGTTTTTATTCTTTCAAAAAGACAAGTAAGAGGAGCTATCCTGTGCGCAAGCAGACTTTGTTCTACTCAAACTCTTTGCAGAGCTCAAACTTTTAAGGAAACAACTTCAGGAACTAGTGTAGAATACAACAGTTACATACAAATGGATGCCATGACACAAAATATTCCAGTTCCCGTACCATCACTTTCCGCACACTACACTCCCCCACACAAAGATTAGGAATACTGCCTGGTTTGGAAAAAGGTTTTTTGCTTTTGCCTTTTTTTTTCCCCCCAAACATATCAAAGCCCCAACAATAATAAAGTCTCATGTACCTCCTGAAACCTACAAGTCTTTAATAAGATGGAGAGCAGGTTCTTTCAATGATAGTTCAAATAGGGTTATGTTTCAATTGATATAACTGATAATATTAGCTCAGCATCTAGGTAAAGAGTCAGCCACACAAAAATCTGAATTTTATTAGTAGGTAGAAGCCATGTCCTCACATTTAAGGCTTTAACATCTATTTTAGAAATTCTAAAAAAAAAAAATAAATTAATAATGTAAAGTTGTCTGATATTCTTGTAATAATATTGGGGGGGGGGAGTGGGAGGAGAACAAAGACCAAAAAAACCTAACCAAAACAAAAGAAACTTAAAACTTTGTCACACTACTCACCCGCAACACTGGTAATGGTAACAGGAACTCCTTGAACTTGAACACCTGCAGCACCCAGGTTGGCAACACTTACTGTTTGAAGATTAGGTACTGAAGCAAGCTGGGCAGCGTTCAGAGTGATGGGGGTACCAGCAACAGCCACTGGTGCAATTTGGGCAATGGTTGTGCCACCACTTGAAGACACAGGGGTAATGGTTAGCTGTTGGGGTAACCCAGCATTTTGAACTTGAAGATTTGAAAGGCTTTGCAAATTCTGGACCTGTACAGTTTGCCAGCTGATCTGCCCTGATGGCGTTAAAGTTGGAGCCCTGATGAGCACCTGAGTTGGACTCACTGCCTGCAGCTGGACATTCTGCAAAGGCTGCTGCTGGATGGTCTGTATAGTCTGCCCTGACTGGAGCTGAAAGGACTGAGGAGGAATGGCCTGAATAATCTGCTGCTGAGGCTGCTGGATCTGTATCTGCTGAAGAATAGGCTGACCTACGATTTGGACCTGCTGAAGGGAACCTGACTGGTCCTGGACATTCTGTAGTCCGTTGGACTGAAGCTGACTGGAGCTTTGGGCTTCAGAGTCTGTAGCAGTTGTTTGAGCTTCTTCAGTTGTCTGCTCTGAACTGCTGCCTGCTGTGCTTGCATACTGGCCTGTTTCTGCAGAACTTACTAGCGTGTCACTGCTAGTTAGAGATGTTGTGGCAGTGGTCGTGGGGGTGGAGGATGAGGAAGGAGACTCTGGCATTGTATTAACAGAGGCAGAAGTGACAGGTGTAGATGACAGCTGACTTCCGTTGGAAACTCCACTCTCAGTAGACTGGCCAACTTGACCGGAACCTCCTCCAGCTGCCACGTTGTTTATCACAGGTAATGCTAAGGTTACCCCTCCAATGTTTATAGGTAATGTTGTTACAACTTGTGCCTGAGTACCAGGAATAGTTTGCAGTTGCAGTGGTATGGAAACACCAGGCCTAATTTGGACTGGAACTGTCTGATTTGCTAGGTTTTGAGCAATAACGTTCCCTGAAGCTGTCCTATTTGCAGTTGTGAGGATAGCTTGATTATTCCCTGCAGGAATAAGCTGAATTTGACCCTGTATGTCTTGTAGACCAGTAGTATTAGATGGATTGATTTGCAGTTGTTGACCTTCTGTTGTCTGAATCTGCGGGATCACTTGGTATTGGACACTACCACTTGGATTTTGTACTTGAATGACTTGGAATTGTCCAGGGCTTGTTGCAGAAGAATTGCTGGATTTGGTTTTTGAAGGTGATGTGCTTCCGTTGTTACTGCTGGAGGGACTTGCTGCACTGGAGGCAACAGAAGATCCTTGTTGAGCAACATTGTTTTCTTTTGAAGCAGAAGGAGTAGCAGCAACAAGCTGCCAAGCGTTTCCAGCAAGCTGAGTTGTTACCAATTCCAACTGCTGTGGCTGATTCTGAAGCTGCACCAAGCCTTGATTGGGATCTATAATAATCTGCTGCTGTCCAGTTCCTTGATTCTCACCAGGAGTTCCTATTTTGCTGCAAGTGGCTGCTAGCAAAGCGAGAGGTGAAGGCTGAGAATCCTATCCATAAAGAGAGGAAACAGAACAGATTCAGAAGAGCACAAGTAGGAGCTATCAGAAATAGGCATTAAGGTTTTACACAGGAAGCAGAAAAAAAATAATAAAGAGTGCTTCTGCATAGAGACCAATGATACAGCTCTGAATAAGGAAGTATCTATTTCTGTAAATAATCTTTAAACATAAAGCTCTCAATTACCAATGGGTATGTGATAGCCAGGGCCATAAATGCATTCTCGATCCAGTTTTTGCCTCCTCCCACCCACCCCCCCAATTTAAAGACTACTTTT
>VXBZ01000825.1:702-11517 GCA_013399135.1 Heliornis fulica
CTCCCTCACATTCTGATCTCTCGGATCAGCCGAGGCTTCCCACATGCACTCTCAGCACATTTGCCAACAACACCAAGCTGTGTGGTGAGGTTGACATGCTGAAATGAAGGGATGACATCCAGAGGGACCTTGACAGGCTGGAGAGATGGGCCCATGCGAACTGCATGAAGTTCAACAAGGCCAAGTGCAAGGTCCTGCACCTGGATCAGGACAACCACCATTATCCATACAGGTTAGGAGATGATGTGCTTTAAAGCAGCCCTGAGGAAAAGGACTTGGGGGTACTCATGGATGTAAAGCTGGACACAAGCCGACAATGTGCATCTACGACCCAAATACAGACTGGGCGGAGACTGGCTCCAGATCAGCCCTGAGGAGAAGGACTTGGGAGTACTGGTGGATGAGAAGCTCAACATGAGCCGACAATGTGCTCTTGCGGCCCAGAAGCCAACCGCATCCTGGGCTACACCAAGAGGAGCGTGGCCAGCAGGTCGAGGCAGGTGATTCTCCACCTCATGAGACCTCACTTGGAGTACTGTGTCCAGTTCTGGAACCCCCAACATAAGAAGGACATGGACCAGTTGGAGAGGGTCCAGAGGAGGCCACAAAGATGATTAAGGGGCTGGAACACCTTTCCTACGAGGACAGGCTGAGAGAGTTGGGGTTGTTCAGCTTGGAGAAGAGGAGGCTTCGGGGAGACCTTATAGTGGTCTGCCAGTACCTCAAGGGGGCCTACAAGAAAGATGAGGAGAGGCTGTTCAGTAGGGCCTGTTGTGACAGGACAAGGGGTGATGGTTTTAAAATAGATGGAGGTAGATTTAGATTGGATATTAATAAAAGTTCTTTACTGTAAGAGTGGTGGAGCACTGGAACAGGTTGCCCAGAGAGGTGGTGGATGCCCCATCCCTGGAGAAGTTCAAGGCCAGGTTGGCTGAGGCACTGAGCAACCTGATCTACCTGGGGGTGTCCCTGCTTCTTGCAGGGGGTTTGGACTGGATGACCTTTGGGAGTCGCTTCTAACCGTAATCATTCTATGATTCTATGATTCTATGATTTTGTTGCCTTCATTTGGACATAAAGCCAAACATCTGAAAAATGTTGAAACCAAACCATCTTATACCAAAATCATCAATAAGCAGCTCTGAAGAGCCATCACTTCTCTCTCTACTACTGGATTCTTTCCCGTGCTCTGCTTGTTTTTGAGACAGGAAAATTAAATTGCACTTATTAAGACAGTATCAATTGCACCTCTTGGAAGCCTACAAATATAGACTATTGGAGAAGTTAAAGGGAATGGAGATTTCAAGCAATTGCACGATAGAAGGATAGTTGAGAGTAATTGATGGACCACCACCCTCACATACCTCACTTGCATGCATACATGTAATGTACAGCACACTCCAGCACAGCATAGACAGGATTTGCCATAAAATCTAATAATAGATTATTCCTTATAAGGAATAAGTTATTCCTTATTCCAGATGTTAGATATCTGTAACACTATAGAGTTTGATGGTTTAGATTCTGAGCAGGAAATAGGGAATAGGTCATACCTCCAGGTAGGAAGGAAGGAAAAAAGGAATAACAGAAAGAAGGAGTTTATACCAGTTTCAACATAAGGAATTTTTCTCATTATTTAATAGATCTGGATTAATAATGATTGTAAGGTTAGAACTTTATGATGAGTAAAAAACTCTTTTTACTAGTAAAAAAATCTTGCCTTTTTTGATAAGTTGTGTTTCTTGTTTGCACATAAGAGTTTGACCTAATATGTTCTTTCCAGCCTCTCCTTCTCCTCTCTACACCTACCTAATTTCTGATGTCACTGGGAACACCGGAGAAAAGAGTATTTATTAATGACTGTCAAAGTATTAACTTGCATCTATGTGGTTGTCTTACTGAGAAAACTCAAACCTCATTTTCTCATAACTCTTGAATGCAGCCCTTGGTTGAGTTTGTGTTTCGTGTCTGTTTGTCTAGCTTCTCTTTGCCCTGCACTTTGCCTTCCCATTTTTAGCTCACCTCTTTTCCAGTTTTTCCTATTGAAAATTAATAGACAATTATCAAGGATCTTTAAAATGAGACACACATCGTCATCTCTTTTAAGCTGAATTGCCGACAGAAAGTCTTGTAATTCCAGACTTCTCAGTTCTCAAAGTGCATGTTTTTGTTCCTTGATTGCATTCCAAGCCTTCAGAGCTGTACATCTCCTTTATTTCCTATTCAGTGCAGTGAGAGAAAATAAACTGGAACCTGACATGTAACCATGGTGTCTCTCCAACAAGGCAAAATTTTTCTACCCCAGTGATACCTGAGATGTGGTGTGCAGACCCAGGAGGTGGTTCCTAATCAATCTTCAAAATCATAATAATCGATACAGTTCTTTGCGTATGTTTTCCAGTTAGAAAATCTGATTCTAGGAAAGTGTGATATTGCAGGAAGAGATTTCAACCTTAACAGTAATCTACTGTTTCAGAAGCTTTGGCAAAACTGCATCTACCATGTCGTGTCCTGTCCTGTTATGCACTCCTTCTCTGCTGTGTAATTCAGGGAACATTTCAGAGTGGCGATAAGTGCTATTTGAAACTGTTGCAAAAAGCAGTTTCCCATCTCATGGGAATTAATCATTTTCCACATGAAGCCCTAGGTTTACCAATGTTATAATTTTTTTCTTGGTGGGTGTTCAGGTTCTGTATGTGTATTTATGTCTGCTTGCAGTCTTTTTTTTCTTTTCCCAATTATTTTCTTTCTTATGTAGTTTTTTTGGGGGGAGAGTATAAGAAATAAAATATCCTATTGTAGACAAAATGGATTTGAGAGAAGGTGTAAAATAAAGAAATGTAAACCAAAAGCTAGAATTTAAAAAAAAATTACTAATAGTTTGTAAAAATGTTTATTTTCACTTTTATTGTCTTTAAATTAATTAATGTTTAACTTTTCTCTATTTATCCAAAATGGTAAACATGGTGTCATACCTGCTGAAAAAATTCCCAGAACTCAAGGATCTAATCTGATGGCTAATCCGATTAGGTCGGCAAAGCTTTATCTAAAAACTCTGTGCCTTCAGAACATGCAGTGATTTCACCATTACTCAGAGTCTGGATTAATTTCATCCATTTCTTTTTCTTCTGGGAATCTAGCAGTGCCTTTTGTAGAAAGACTGTTTTCATCTCAGTGGTGTTGCTATATACATATTGGCCTTTGATAATGCAATCTTATTTCCTGGATGGTCTGCAGCCATTTGAAGGGAACACTTTGATTTAATTACAGGCTGTGACTTCATGGCTGTATCCAAAACCAGAGTGCTCCCTCACAAACTGAAACAGATTATTTTTCAAGTTTTCAAGTTTACAGGTTGAGGTGTAGCTCCCAGTTGTAAAGACTATTTTTGCAGCTGTCTTTATTGTCAGAAACTAGCTGGTGCCTCACTCTGAGCAGGGGTAAGGAGAGGCAACACCTCTGCAATGCTCCCCCTGAAGGTATGGAAAACATCTATCAGTGCCTGGGAGCTACCTAAAATCTGGCATTACCCTCCTAGGGAAAAAGAAAAAAAGATAAAAAAAAAAAAGGAAAAATCAATATATAGAAATTAATGTGCCTTTGTGAAGATTCAAAACAGATGGGGAAAAGGTCAAGGATTCTTTGTTGCTAAGTGCGTTTCTATGACAACTGCAATGTGTATGTTATGAGTGAGCAATCATTTGTTCCAGCTGCTGGATCATTAAAGGGGCAGCATTTCCCGAAGCACTGGGAATGTTATTCATGCCTTATTTGCTTTTCCTTTACTCATCTTTAAACCAAGGTTCAACAGGTAAGACTCAGTGAGCGTGTGAAAGCTTTAGTCAATCACAATGTGCTGCGCTATATGTCCGGATGGGTCTGGACTGTGTGGTGTGTACCTCACAGGGATCTTAGAAAGGAGATTAGAGAAATTAATTTAGATCAAATCATGAAATTAGATTTGTACATTCATGATGAGATATTCTATGAGTTTATGATGCTGGACTGTGTTGAATGTGTTTCTGCAGAATTTATAGCATAACTTGAGAGACACATGTGACTTTTCTCTCCACACGTTAGTGGCATGGGAATAATAGTATGTACAAAGGCTTATAAAATGTTCAGATATCACCTTAGAAAAAGTAAGTTAACTAGAATGATGGTAGAAAATGATTCCTTTCTTCACACACTGAAATGTTTGCCTTTGGTGCAAACTGGCATTTCACTGTATTCAGTAAAACTACATATGTTTTAAATAAAACTGGGCTTTGCCCCTGATCATATTACCTTTGAATGATGTTATATGGAAGCCCACAGATTTGACTGTTATTTTCTGTATGAACTTGTATCATTTCATTTGTAGCTTGGAAAAAAAAAAAAGAAGAACAAAAAAAATAGAGGATCCTTAAACTACAAATCACAATAAATATTTTTGTTCCTACTATCCAAATGCATGTCTTTTCACTGGTGGCTTAGTAACCTTTATACAAAGTGATCCATTATGCTGACCTCTCTAAGGATGCTTGCATGAGTAAAGCCTCCTTACAGTAGACTAAAGCTCTGAACTATGATCTATGTAAATAACTTGTTTCCAGCACTCACGGTTTTATCTTGGATATCAGTTCTGGGTTATTTTTAAACGCCCCAAGTTCATGGATAATGCAGTGACTTGATAATCCTATTTTTCTTTGAAAATCAAGTACAAAACTCAGACAGTCAAAAAGCAAATGCAATGGCCTGACCCTTACCTAAGACCTCAGAGGAAAGACAGCTGCTGATGCAGGTTTAACGTAAAACCAAGGCACTGGTGAGTTGAGAAGGCTGTTGCATGCTTTAGTAGATTAAAAGTGCCTGTCAGGGTTGTGTTCTAAAGGATCAGAGCTTTACAATAAAACCAATTTCCAATATACTTGGCATCATTGTGATAGCCCATCAAAAAGTCCCATTGTACCACAAATACAAAGGATTAAGCTTATGCGTTTTATGCCTTAGGCTTTTTTCAACTCTTGTAACTGGTCATGTTGTTCTTTTTGTTATGATCTTGCAGTCTCTTTTTGTTCCTTGGGTTTTGATTTTTCCCCTCCTGATGTTTTAGTTGCAAATATCTACTTTTAGAGTTTACTCAGCTGAAACAAATGTGAGCACATCTTTAGCTTATATTTTCAATACAGGATATCATTACTGTGTGTTAGGAAGTATGCAGGCAATTGATGTGCCCAGCTCTCTCATTTCTGCTGTGTGAGTAAGTTAATAAGAGCAAACATGCTACTCTTGTTATTGCTTGCTTTAAGAGGAAACACAGTCAGCTTCCATTAGCCTATTAAAGCAGATGATAGCTAATTCTGATGTCTGCAGAACTCTTCAAAGAAAAACTAGCAGTTCATTGATGTGCTAATACAAGCAAATAGATAACACCTTGTGTGATTTTAGATACAGCTGGAAGGCACGATTAACCAACTGTGTCCTTTTTAAGTGTCTGGTGCCCCAACCCTGACTTGGAAAAATAATTTAGGACCTGATTATGCACCGAATGGAATATAATAACTGAGGCATTGCTAACAAAATGAGATGCTAGGTAAGTGTGAAAATACTGTGCCATCTTACTGGTTTTTTTTTTCTTTGTTTTGTTTTGTTTTATTTTTCCTGATTTTAAGATATAGAAATTAGAAGTATTTTCCTATATTCACCCCACAATTTGAAGAAGCATTTTACTTATTCTCCCATCTCTGAATTCTGTTACATATTTGTTGCATTGCAACATTGCAGAGGCAAGGTGATCTTTCTATATACACACAAAAACACGAAGCAGTTTGAATTATGAATGTTCCTCATTCTGCTGCTTGTCTAGAAACACAGACCTTTAAAAAAATTGGCACACAAAGACATCCGCCTTTTGAAATGAAATGTTACCAGCAGCTTCATGTGGTCAGTTGGCAAAAGTGCATCAGGAAAGAGACAACGAGCAAAAAGATGTGTTGAAAGGGAATGTCACCGATATGGAAATAAGAAGAATTCCAGCTGTTTGGACACATCTGCTGGATAAAGGATGACTGGCTGTTGGAGAACACTCTTTGGCCTGTGAAAAAGCAGCAGTCACTATAGTGGAATCAGCCAAGTCATAAACAAAACAAAAAAAACCTGCATGGATTTAAAAAGACAAAATGTCAAAGCACAAAGAGCAGCTCACTGTAGAACCAGTTGAATTTGTGAGCACAATTTATCTATAGGAAGGGGGAGGAAAGTTTATAACAGTGCTTGGGGCTCTCCTTGCTTGATGCTGTACAGACACATAGTGAGAAGCTGAGACAGCCTTAATACAATGTTGAAGTTAAAAGCCAAACCATCAGAATCTCTGCTTTATGGGCGAGGAACTGAAAAACAAGGATGACAGATTCCTCTGTTTTATTTGGCTTGGTGCTTCTGAATTCAACATGAGTTGTTGGAGCTGCCTAAGTCTAGTCATATTCTGATTTGGATGGGGAACAAGTTGAAGGAGTCTCAGAAAAAAGTGAAGATCGACTCTGGCTCTTGCTCTGCTTCTGCACACAGTATAGATGCAATGAGCCCAAGATAGCTAGCCCTGAGATGTTTGATCCAATCTCAGTGTGCTTGAGCTGTGCACTCCTAAAAGAACCTAGATACAGCCAAAAACCTTAACTGACTGTTTTGTATATTTCAGATTACACCCTGTTGACTAGGAAACTAAGGGCTTTTTAAGCAGGAAACTAAGTATTTTCTTACTTGATTAACTTTAATGAACCAAGTAGCATGAGAGTTTTCTCCAGATTAAAAAGCCAACGTACAGTAGATGTCCAGTTGTTCAGACATAGATATCCAAAGCTACCTCAGGTATTGTCTGACTGACTTTTAAATGCTGCTGAAAAGTGGTGGAGAATCCCACAGGTCTCATATGACACTCTGCATGCAGAGAGGTGACATGAAGCATGTGTAGAGAGTGTCATATGATTGTCATATGGTTTCACTATATGCCTGCATGCAGGTAACTAAGGACTGACCCCAGTGACTAGTTTGCTGAATAACTCCACCATTCTAAGCAGATTTGCCTGTGTGGATTTACATTTAGGTATCTTAATATTGAAACGAGTCTCACACCGATTAGAATCAGTCTTGGAAAGCAATCGGTAGTTTGTGAAGTCATTAGCATCTTAGAGCTAAAGACAAAGGACTTTGAAAAATGGAATGTGCTTTTTATAGTTTCTTATACCAAGCTGTATTTAATTACTCATGTGTATTGCAGCCTCTAAGAATCATTACTAGAGACATCCTGACAATAATTGTCATCTATAGGGAGCTGCTTTTGTCTTCTTAATAAATTTGTGACATAAGGTTACGCCCTCACTGTTTCAAAAACAGCGCAAATGCCTAATTTTCCAGCTGTCCTCAATGTCTATTGCTGCTTGGGTCCTGCTGGTTAGCTGTCAGATGACCACCTGGTGCAAGTTGAGGGAAACTTTATATTTGCCTGCTGAGTTGGACTGCTCTCTAGTGTACATTTATTTGCAATATAAATGAGGCTTCGGAAACTACCATCCAGGTTATCAAAGACTGCTATCCCCAGAGTTGAGTATCTATTCCCATACCAGCTGAGTAACTGATGGAAAGAAAGGAAATTATTCCGAATCTCAACCCACTTCTTACTCTTTTCTTTTTAATGCAGAGCAGACCCTTAAGTGAACTGTAAGGTAACTAAAGCAACTATTACTGTGCATGTTTTCTTTCTGTAGGCTATTCACCATCACCATTAGCCACAAATGAGCGGTTTGTGTCTATAAGAGATGACACAGAGCATAAAGGATTCTCTGTTTAACAATAATCCTGATCAAAATGTTAAAAGCTTGTTCACTGCTGTGTGTCAAACCTTGAAAATAATTGGCATTTGTGAAGAGAAGGCCATGCAACAACGGTTGCCGGGGTGATTTCATTGTCAAGTATGACCATCTCCATGGAGTTTAAATACCTTTTCCTTAAAGACAGGTGAATATTTGTCATGTTAGTCCACTGCTCCAATAAGCTCAATCTTTGTTCTTGTCGACTCGTTGCCAAGGCATTCCCAAAGCAAGAGACATTTTTGCTTTGCCATGCTGCATGGCTAGTGTGCTAACAGCTATGTCCCCAGGGAAGCGTCACAGATATCACAAAGACAGGAAGAATGCGCAATGCATCCCAAAGTCCTAGATACTAGGGAGAAAAGAGAACAGAGAGATTACCTAGCCCCATCCAGCTATTCATGCAAGATTGCTTCGAGTGACATTGTCTCCAATCTAATTGCAAAGGCATGAACATGAGGTCTCCACCACCTCTCAGGGGGCAACTGTCGCATAGATTAAGCTGTTAGGACATTGAGTGAAGATATAATTTCTGTTTGGAATGACGGAAAGCAAGAATGAAAGGAAAAAAAATCCACTGTGTTTTCCTGTTTCAGCATACTGAAATTGGGAATATTTATGAGTGGTTTAAAGTAGAAGTTAGAGCTGTCCTTCATACACCTTACTTGTGTACAGAAACAAATCCACAAAATAACATTGGCCTTTTCTCTTATAGACAATTCATTTTTTCAGGCTCCCTGAAAATCGATGGATGTAAAGCTGTGATTCTGATGCTAAGATGGTGGTAAGAATGATGCTCAGATGATGGTAAGAATTTAGGTTGACCAGGAACATGGAAGGACCACATTCAGACTTCTGTTGTTCAACCGGGAGAGAAGGAAGGATGAAAACAGACATCACGTGGACTAAGTAGAAAAAAATAATAATTAGTAGAAAAAACTAAATAGAAAGCTCCAAATAATAAAGACAAGAAAACAAAACAAAGCCAAAATGAATTAATACCAACATCCAGAACTGAAAGAAGAGAGGGAGAATACTTTCAAAATAGGAACAAATATTATTGTGCAGGAAGGAGTTATTAAAGCAACAGTAAAGAAAAATTCAGTGCAGAAACAGAATCACAGCAGTAATATCAGAAGACATTTCTGATATAGAGAAGTGTCAGTGATCTAAGATACTGTTTTTGTGAGTTTAAAGGGGAGGGAAGTAGACAAATATCTCAAGAAGAACTATGTTTCTTTACTTTCCCTGTGAGTCTGTGAGGAATAACTGCACATACTTGTATTTACTCTGCAGAAAGTTTAAATTGTTACTATGAAGAAAGTTGTTGCAGTTGTTTAGAAGGTTTCAACTACAGTCCATGAAATACAGAAAATGGGAAGAAATGGAGGCAATGAAAGTCAAGAAACAATGGTGATGGTCAGAGAGAAGTAATGGAAGTTCTTGTATACCTGTGATCACAAGTACATAGACAAAAGCCCCTCTAAGTGCATTTTTGAGTATCAAAACGTGTAGGAAAAGACATCAGCCTAATCTTCAGGAAAAACAAAATCAATCAAACAAACCCAAAACCCTGGCATGCCAAAAGTCAAGGGAAGTGAAAAGGAAGACAATCGTTTACTTTTTTTTTTTTTTCCCTACACTGGAGATTTTAAAGGGGAAGTGATACGAAGTAAGATTTCAGTTGTATACTTTTATAGAGTCCTGTGCAGGGATTCATATGACTACATACGCGCTTTCACTTGACCATCATGAGGCTTATGTAGTTGCAGAAAGGGGACATGCCTACTTAAGTGAAGGGAGAGTTCTGGATGGTGTGACTGGTGTTGATTACATACCATGTACAAAATCCACACCTTGTGACTGGTACTTTAGGAAAAAAAACCTTCAAGATTACATATCTGATACTTGGGCTTGAATTTTTATGTCAGGTGAAACACGGAGTTAATTGTTAGGAGATCTGTATAAGTGTATGTTATTACACCATTAACCAAAAGTTTTTTTCACACAGAAAATCACCAGTGAAGGCATTTGGCCTAATGATGTACTCAACATATTTAGAAAATTGAAGAAAAGCAACCCATTGAGCCTGATCCCACCTATAGGGACATGGCAGCAAAAAGTCAAGCTGCAGACTGCTGGTTAAGCTGGCAAAGAGCTTGATTTGACTTCATCTCCTTTTTTGGAATAATTATTCCTATTGGAATTCTGTTTGACTGTGCAAGGTGAGATGGTTTAATTATTTAATCATGCCATCACTCTCAATTTGAAAGGCCAGTGCTAGAGCAAATGTGCTCTCTCTTTAATTTATATCAATACTTAACCTAGTTGGTCTGTTCCCTGTTTGCATATCTTCACTAATGTGTCAGAATGTAATGAATATTTCCTCCATTTTTAAAATCTGACAAATTTTATGAGTCTCACATCAGTGGGTGGCTCTGAATCTGAAAGCTTTGTTAATCTGTATGTGCATCTTACAGATGCAAGGAAGCTGGGCAGATTATGGGAAAACAGAGATCACATTAAATCTGGCTTCTTTCACATTAAGTGAAAAGCTTTGCAATTATTATCTGCAAGTAAATAGAAGTGTTTATACAGAAGCACAAAACAGTAGGAGTTGAAATGGACATCTGGAGATCATCTAGTCCAATCCCCCTGCTAAAGCAGGATCACCCTGACCAGGTTGCTCGGATTGCATCCCTGCAGGTCTTCAGTGACTCCAGAGAAGGAGAATCCACAGCCTCTCTGGGCAGCCTGTCCCAGTGCTCCATCACCCTCACAGAAAAGACATTTTTCCTCATGTTTAGATGGAACTTCCTGTGTTCTGGTTTGTGCCTATTGCCCCTAGTCCTGTCACTGGGCACCACTGAGAAGAGTCTGGCCCCATACTCTTGATGTCCACCCTTTAGATAGTCATAAGAATTGATGAGATCCCAAAATTGGTCACAATACTTCAGATATGGCTTCT
>VXBZ01000825.1:11562-23701 GCA_013399135.1 Heliornis fulica
GTGGGGGGGGGGGTGGCGGGTGATATAATCTTCTTCAACCTGCTTACTACTACTGTAATATTTTTTTTCATAGTTTTTGGGTTTCTTTCTCAAGCATGTTAGCTCTCTGTTGGCATTCTAGTGACTGTAAGACTGAAGTACATGATTTCTCAGCCCGTGTTATAGTCTGAGAGAATTTTCAGTTTTTGTAGTAGTCTTTCTAGAAATAGTTCTGCAGGTCACTTAAAATTTTCTCTTACAGATGGTAAAATGCTAAGAGCAGAAAGCAAGGGTACTTTGGTGTTTGGTTTATTTATTTATTTTTTCTTTGCTTATAACCTACTTAATCAAATTTCACCCAGACAAACTGAACAACTGTCTTGTCTCTGATGGCAGCTAAGCCACATAGAGCCATTAAGCCATTCTCCATGATGGGATGGTTGTGAGACTCAAAACAGTGAAAGTGAAAAAGCTTATTAACTGTAATAAGTACAGCAAAAGCTGTGCACACAAACAAAACAAGACAAGGAATTAATTCATCACTTCCCATGGCCAGTCCATGTTCAACCATTGCTGACTGAATACGAGCCAACTAGTGTGCCCAGGTGGCCAAGAAGGTCAATGGCACCTGGGCTGTATCAGAAATAACGTGGGCAGTAGGTCTGCGGAGGGGATTGTGTCCCTGTGCTTGGCATTGGTGAGGCTGTAACTCAAGTATTGTGTCCAGTTCTGGGCCCCTCACTACAAGAAGGATGTTCAGGTCCTGGAGTGGGTCCAGAGGAGGACAACCAGGGTGGTGAAGGATCTGGAGGGCAAACCTTCTGAGGAGTATCTGGGGGGGTTGAGTCTGGAGAACAGGAGGCTGAGGGGAGACTTATCACCACCTATGATTTTCTGAGAAGAGGTTGTAGAGAAGTGGGTGATGGTCTCTTCAGNACGGAAGGGGTTGAGTCACCATCCCTGGGTGTATTTAATGGATGGGTAGATAAGGTGCTTAGGGATATGGTATAGGAGAGGACAGGTATGATTGGACTTCATGATCTTAATGGTCTTTTACAACCTGGTGATTCTGTGATACTGTGATTCATCTCCAGTAAGCAGGACTCCATTATGTGTAATGGTAACTTGGGGAGACAAACACCATCACTTCAGATGTTATCATGGCCTGTTCTTCCTGTTCCCCAAGCTCCTTATACTCTATTCATGGTGCCTCATGGTATGGAATATCCCTCTGGTCAGCTAGGGTCAGCTGTCCCAGCTTTTTTCCCTTCCAAAATCTTGTGCACCTCCAGCCTCCTTGCTGGTAGGGTGTGCCAGAAACAGAACAGGCCTTGGCTCTGTGTAAGTACTGCTGAGCAGTAATAAAAACATCTCTGTATTATCAACACTGTTTTCAGCACAAATCCAAAATTTTATGTAATAGTATTTACTATGATGAAAATGAAATCATTCTCAGCTGAAGGCATGACATTATCAACCCCTTATTCCATACCACATTGCACATGATTGAGACCTCCTTTCTCAAAGAATAAATAGGCTTGATGGTAAAATGTGTGATTTTCCTTTTCATGTTTCTGAAATAATCTTAGTATTTAACTGGACCATCTTTTCACAGGATCTGGAATGACTTTGATCAACTAACCTTAAAGATTAATTCTTTGGCTATGATATTAACTCTTCCTGAAACATCTTGCCCAGAAATTATAGTTAAAAAATTAGCATAACATTTTCTGAAAAAAAATGCAGTTCCACTGGGATCCAAATGTGTCTTTGTGTTATGAGAACACAGTTTCAGAGAAAGGATTTAGGTGCAGGGATGAAGCTCTGACAATATTTTTGCATCCTCTTTATACATTTTTGAGTGAAATATTTTGATCTCTTTTTTGAAGAAATCTTTAATGGATATGTTTTGTCCTCTTTATTATAATTTAAAAATACAATTTGAACTCTAAACATTTCAAAACATTAAAAAATATTGCTTTCAAAAGATCTTTCTAATGCTTCAGATTTGTTATCATTTTAAGAAAGCAGACAAACCTGGAAATTGATGTGAATTTGTGATACTTCTGCATAGTATCCCTTCCCACCTTCTTCGTGTCCATGGTTGATCTCCACATGCTAAGTGCTCAAACAACCATGCTCAAAATGGTAATGATCTTTCTACTAGAGGTAAATTGGAGATTATTACCTAGAGGAAGACAAGTGAAGTGGTGCTCAAAATGTTTCTATTCATAGACTGTTTATTTCTAAGAAAAACATAATTTAAAAAGAAAAAAATCAAATTAAGGGTGTGATTGAAGAAGAGTGATCACATAAAATATTCCTCAGTGAGATGATGGACAACAATTTTCCCTTTAATATTAGTGGTTACTGTGTTTTGGTTTTGGGGACAACATAAAATTTAACTTCTAAATTTTATGAAAATAATATTCACGCAGTGTGTTTTCTCATCTAGTGACAACAGCTTACACAACTGCCATGATTGACCACCAGTGTTATGCAGTCCATTGGAGAACTGTCACTGAAATGTCAAGAAAGACAGAGATGAGGCAAATTTCTGTAAAACCAGTATATAATCTTGTGTTTGGACCAGGTACATGTTTCTAGACCAGTATCATGTGACATGAAATCTGTTGTGAGTGCAGCAGTCACACGTGTGCAGTGTGAGTTCAAAAGAAGTTAGAAATAGAAGTTTGTCCAATAAAACAAATTCAATATCTGAATGAAATTGGAACATATAATCAATATTAGTCTAGTGAGAAAAGCAACAATAACCTTCTAGCTCATTGGAAAAGGCCTGGCTTTGTTAACCTTCTTGTCATGATGCAAAGCCATCTGTTTTTCTTCCCTTCTACTCTCATAAAATTTTTGAGGTCATAGATGGAACTTACTCTCCTGCAGTGCTGATCTGCTAGTCTTTGTCTCTGTATTGGTACTTTTCTTTTATAGCAATTAAATTATTTCATAGGAATAAGTGTACAGGAAGCACTACAGAAGATCAAGGAATACGGCACACTGGTTTTACAGGAAGAACTCAGTATACAAATTAGAACCATATAATTAAAAATGCATGTTAGTGGAAATGACAGCTTCAAGATCAATTGTTCAGGGAAGTTGGCCACAGATTTACCACACATCTTAAGTGTAAAGGAAAATTCAGAATTAAGAAGGAGACTTTTCTCCAGCAAAGGATGGAAAACTCTTCTCAGCTGAGATGGCAACATAAATGCCTTAGGAACATCAGATGAACAGTTAGAGTGTAAGAATTTCTGTGGCTAAAAGAGGCAAAGTAAAGTTTCTAGGTATCCTTGGTGATCTAGATATGTTTCTTTCCTACATCTGTATGCGTGGTATAATTTGAGCTTCTCTTTTTTTTTTTTTTTGTGAAATTTGGCATATTGAATGATATTTATGAAAGTTTCTTTCTGTTTTCTGGTCTAGCCTCCATCTTGAAGTGAACTGAATTCACCTGTGGCATTTTGAGACCTAACAACCCAGTTGAACAGCATGTCACCCTTATATTCAAAGTCAAATAAGAATTAGAATTTCTTTTTGGAACTTCAGCTTCTGAGATCTCTTATTTTGAAGAATGAAACAACTTCAGAAGGGTATAAATGAGACAGTACAGGTAGACCAGAAGATGGAGATTTGAGAAAAGACACAACATAGGATTCTTCAAGAAGAAGAAGAGGTGAAACTGCTTATGAGGTACTTGACTAGAAGAGGGAGGACAGGAGCTCAGGATATGGAAGGCCACTGAGTGTATTGGAAGGAAAGAGGAAAAGGAATACCAGGCTAGAGTAAGGAGGATGAGGTAAAGGAGGGTTTATACATAGTTGCCCAGGTTAATAAGGACTAAAAACCTGAACTGAACATAAAAAGACCATACAGTAATTTCAGGAGAAACATTCCAGTTCTTCTTCAGTCCTGTTAGAAACAAACACACCAAAAAATACCAAATATTCTGTTGAAGAAGAAGAAAATGAGAAAAACCTGCTGTTTTAATTGAATCTCTTTTCAGCCTCAAGCATAAGTGCCAGTAAATCACCTAGGAAAGTAGATTTTTTTTAGGTTCAGAAGTAAAACTTATTATCCACTGCTCATTGAATAAAAGACAAAAAATATAACATGTTATCTTTCCTATGATAAGCTTACGTTACAAGCTTTGATTTGGGTGTATAAGGCATTTCTCATGTTTTGTGACTGACAAGTATATTACCTGTCTCCTTACATACTTCTGCACAATATCTGTCACTGCCTTTACATTTAACCAACATGGCTTTTAAAAAAATGGCAAAGTGCAATCAGCAAAGTTTTGATATTTCCTACTACATTTTGCATGATAATAGTGGAACATGCATTATGCATTCCAGCTTTGAAGATAGGCTGCATAAGGGAACAAAAGCACCAAACCCCCACAAAATATTTACGCTGAAGTAATGTTTTCTGAGTGATGCCTACAACCAACAGGTAAAGGTATGGAAGATTCATTGGCCATTTATCTTTCCCAGTGCAATGTAATTGCAACAAGTACAAATACACAGCAGAGTTATATACTGAATGTTTTTTTAATAGTTCTTTAACCAGGCCCTTTATTTTGCTTATATTCCTAGAATATAATTGATTTTAAAAGTTCTTCTAAATGAGAAAGTTTTCAAATGGATTCAGATCATCTTTCCATTCTCTCAACACAGATTTAGATGCAGTAGATGTGAGAATTGCTGAAGCCATCAATAATCACAAATATCCCTCCTGTGCTTTCTGCACTGCTTGGATTCCAAGCAGTTAAAACCTCTCTGAAAATATACCATGCTTCTAAATGAAAGTTTCCAAACTGAATCTTGAAGAAATCCAAATGTGTCATATAGCATAATTCCTCATCTGATGCTGAGCTATCCATGGCTGGTATGGTAAGTGTCTTCCAGTCACTGAATGCTAATGTAATGTGCAGTGATGACATTTGGAAATTTAACTTGGTGTCAACTTTCAATAAGTAATTTCTCCATTCTGATATGAAGGTTTTCTTTCAAAATGGACCTATTTGTGTAAATTGCAGGCAGGTCTGTTTGGAGTTTGACTATTTTACACAGTTGAGGGAAAACAGGCTAGTGCTTTTTACGGAGTGAGCTATCAGGTAGATACATACTTGACACAGAGTGAGCTGAGTTATCAACTTTTTCCAAGGGCAGTCATATATCTCGTGTATCCAGAGCCAAATTATATTTGACATTTCATTTAAAGCCTTCAGACATCCTGATGCTAAAGCAGAGTGTGAGTGGTAAGAGTAGGAGGGCCGATGGATGGATGGTTGTTTCTGTTCCTTCCCTACTTGTCTGGTTTGTAGATGAGGTCTAATTGACCACCATCACCCAGAAGAAAATCTCATATTTAATTCCTTTCCAATGACATTCCTTCCACTGTTAGTTTTCACCTTGCGATGTTAAAGGGGACTAATCTGAGACAGCTTTAGATGGCATCATAACCAGCATTATTTATGTAGCAGGTTGTGAAGATTTCTTCGATTATACCCACAATTTTCACATCAAGTCTCATAGTTTGCAGATGGAAATGCAGTTCCTGCATCTCATAATCTCAGCCTGTTCAATATCTTTATATCTTAATATGGGTGTTCATTGCAAATAATATTTTCATACTCCCAACCTCAAATTGAAAACCAGACTCCTTTGCTGGGGTGGTGGATGTGTAAAAGTAAATGGGATCGGTATGGAAATGGTAGCACTAACTTTTTTTATCCTTTATCATAACCATGAAAATATTCAGTTTCTAGACTAGTTTGTGACATTTATTGAAATAGACTCAAAGCTTCTCTGTTTTACACAGTATCACCCTGAAGTCACAGAATATAATCTATACCTGGGGAACAAATTTGAAATTCTGTGTTCATTCTACTTATATTAAATTACTTTCCCAGTGAAAACTGGATCAACAGTGATGACCCAGTCCGAACAGAAACATCCAGATGAGGTTCAGGATGTAATTTCCTAGTTATTTCATATAAAAATACTTCTGTATTTTGACACCTCCTCATCCATGCCATCCCGAGTCTGCTCTAAATATCATTGTATGCAGCATGATTATTATGAAGGACCGTTTATTCCAGTTAAGAATATTGGTCATGGCAGGAAATGCTATTGCTAAGGGTGAGGAGGCCCTTTATACATGCTTGCATTGTTTCCTTCATTATATTTTTATTTCACATGTCACAGGCAGGCACATCTCATACATCTTGATTATATGATTATCTTCCAAGATGGAAACAACTTTCCTGCCTCTGAGGTGAGGGGAGAGGGAATCTTGTATATAGGTATAAGCAGAAACAGATGAAGTTGCACCTTATATCAAATTGTTTTCACATTTCCTTCCCTATTGATTTTTCAAAAGATAATTATTGTGGGTGTAGGGTGACCTGCTCTCATTAGGAACCCATTGATTGTTAGCCACTATTATTGCTTCAAATGTTAGAACTATGAGGAACTAGATAAAGGGGAAAAATAGGGTCAATATTTTATTGCTTTAATGTTTGTTAATTGCACACTTTGGACACTTCCTTTACCATTTTTTTTTTTCTAATAAAACGTCCAGAAAACTAATTATCATCTTTACACAATGACCTCCTTGCTTTTATTAAGGTCAAAGAGGCAGTGTATATTCCTTCATAAAAAGCAACCTTGGATTGATTGAAAAGACGAATGCCCATTTCAACTCATCTATTGCAAAATGGCTGGTCTTTTAAGCTGTGTCTGCTCTAACCTGTGTTGGGAAGAGCAGAAGCACTGTGGCTCATGTAACAATATTTTTCATCACTGTATAGTCTGTTGAAGAGCACTTGTTGGTTTTGAAGTTATCCCTTCATATGATTTCATGGAAAGACCAAAAAAAAAAAGAAAGCAAAATACTTCCAAAATGACAGGTTTTCCTTTTTCCTCTGTAAACAAAACTTGTCTTTCAGTCTAAGGAATTTGGTATCAACTCACACAACATAGCTTTTCTGTCTGTTCTGGAGGGCTCTCCTGAATTTGTAGGTTTCCCTAGCTGTTAGGCTGCCAATGCAAAGGAATTGTGGTTGGTAACACACCAGTAACACAACATACACTGGAGGGAAAAAAAAAAAAAAAGCCCACATGGGAAGCCAAGAGAAACTTCTGGGAAAATCCCAGAGACCCTTGGGTGGTACATGCCCAGCTCCTCAGTACAGTTCATACCTTGGGGCAGGGCCTTTGTTTCTCATGGAGGTGAAGGAAAGGGTTAGGCACCTATACTTGGGCCTCCTAGCAGGCAGTGCAGAGGTCAGGGATGTAAAGGACACACACCAAAAATGTATTTGTGCTCTCCTCATTCTACTGCATTTAGGGGAAAAAGCCTGGAGACTTGAATGAGATCACAAAATCACAGGACGTTGGGAGCTGGAAGGGACCTCAAAAGATCAGCTAATCCAACCCTCCTTGTCAGAGCAGGATCACCTAGATTAAGTTACA
Organism: Heliornis fulica; assembly: GCA_013399135.1. Classification (NCBI taxonomy): domain Eukaryota; kingdom Metazoa; phylum Chordata; class Aves; order Gruiformes; family Heliornithidae; genus Heliornis; species Heliornis fulica. The sequence continues at coordinate 19,038 of VXBZ01000825.1, forward strand.
CAGGAATGCATTCAGATTGGTCTTGAATGTCTCCACAGAAGGAGACTCCACAATCTCTCTGGGCATCCTGTTCAAGTGATCTGTCACCTTCACGGTGAAAATATTTCGAGTTATGTTCACATGGAACCTCCTCTGCTCCAACTTGCACCTGTTGCCCCATGTCCTATCACTGGCTGTCACTGAGAAGAACCTAACTCCATACTCATGACACTTGGCCTTTACATATATACAAACATTAATGTTATCACCCCTCCGTCTCCTCCAAACTAAAGAGACTCAGTTTTCTGAGCTTGTCCTCATCAGGAAGGTGTTCCACTCCCTTAATCATCTTGGTGGCCCAGCAATGGATTCTTTCAAGGAGCTCAGGACAGGTTTTCTTAAAACATCCTAATTCCCCTACCCTATCCCTGAAGGGGAGTGACTCATGTGAATTTTTGCACCAAGACATATCTACATACATTTATTTTCTTGCTATATGATACACAATCACAGCTTCTGTGTTACAAGTACATACCGTAAGAATGGATGTGTGCTAGTGCACATCACCTTTCTGCTATCCTCGGGTTTGCCAAAAGCTTGTCATCATCTGGAAGAAAGACACAGGGGTTCCAAGCCTTTCTGCACAAAATATAGCATGGAAGCTCATTTCTCTTCTGTATCCAAGTGCAGAGAGTAGTTGTGGCTCTGTCTGGGAGATTGTGACCCCATGATCTGGAGCTGGGAGTGTGTTCTGAGTCCATCTGCAGGGCAAGGATTTTCAGAGGATTTAAACATGAAAAGGTGAAGAAATTCTATTTTCAGTCACCTGCTGAACTTTTTCCTACCTTGTTTCATCACGACAGGGAGAAATGAAATTACCTCAGCGCTGGTATCATCAGGCAATTAAATTCTGTGTAAAATTGAACCGCAGACATCTATGCACTTTTGTGAATCAGGTGCTGATACATATTTTTGCAAGGCCACAGACACTATCTGCGACAAATCAAGAGATTCCATGAGAAATTATTTACTCAGCCCTTGTCCTTTGCATCACAAAAGCTGACACTGCCTCTCTGCAGCTGCCCATTTCACTTGCTACATGAAGGATGGCCTGAGTTTTAAGGGCACGTCTACATTGTCAGCTGCAGATGGACACACACTGTGCTCTGAACTGGAGGTACCTTTCTGTAGGAGCTGTGCAGACATGTAAATGCAAAACTGCTGCCATGCTAATGAGTCTAGCTGAGTGACATTGTGTCCTACAAGGCTTTAGGTACATGCATTTCTTCTAGGGAGAGCAGTGATGTAGTGATCAACATCCATCTTAAACCAAAATTATTTTGTTTGGTGTCAGGGAGAAAAGTATTGGAGAGACAAATAGGATTTTTAAATAACAAACAGCAGGAATATATGTTTAGTCTTGGGTTTTCAATTTGACGTGTCAGCCTGAGTCAAGTTAGATAGGCTTTGATCCCAGGAATGGGACATTTTAATGTTATAACAAAGCAGTAGCTTTCCTACAGAGCAGAGCTTATGTCAGTGCAATTGTTCCCTGTATTTTTGCTAGGGCAATCGAGCAAACATCAAAATCTTTACCTTAATACCAGCAGCATGGAGCCTGATCTCATTTCAGAACCAGAATGAGAAATATTGAACAAATATTTGGAGCAGACTTGCCATAAACACAATTCTCCATTACCACAGTTACAATTTTTTGTGCTTAATTTGAGAATTAAGTGTTTTAAGATGAAATCAGGGTACCTTCAGACCCCGGACTCACTATCATGTAGATCCAAAGGGACTTTATGTTCTAGAGGAGAATGAATCAGTGCTGCTGGACTCCTTTTGTGGTGTATTACTTAGTGAGTGACTAATAGAAAAAGCAGTTTTCAATTTTCACTAGGTAATTCATCTGATTGTTGCCTAAACTGCTCCCTAGAGAGAAAGAGTTTTGGGAGAAAAACTATTTGTGGACGACACAGCTCTATACTGACAGCTACCAAAAAAGGACTCAATGTGACACCTGTCATGCTAATGAACACCAATTCATATTAAGAGTTTGACACTCCCAAATTAACATATTTGATTAGCCCTTTCTCATTATTGTTATTTTCTCTGAAGTAACCATAGTGTACAAAGTCCGTTGATAACAACAGGGCATGTGTTCATCAATGTCTCAGCATCACTTCTTGGACACACCATGTGGAAGCATCATGTACAAAGCAAAGCTCATCTCAGTTTAGCAGGAGGATTAAGCCATTTAACAGTCTGTGAGCATAAAGATCCCTGTACCTGCTCTGTCATCTGCACTCCTGCTTAACCAACAACCAATGTGTCGTAAATGCCACATCATATGCCTACACACTCCTGCCCTGAGTTAACATAATAAACACCCTAAATTGTATTATGCTTTGTATCAGTTGCTCAGTATTCAAGGTCTGTTCCTCCTTAACCTAATATTATGATTTATCCCTGCTTTTGATTTTCTCTATTGACTGCTAGCTGTTTCAGTAAGGTTACTGTGGAAACTGGAAAGAGGATCCAAAGATAGCAGTTTGTCTGTAACATGTCTGTGCATCCATATGTCACATCTATATGGCCTAAAAGTGTTCATGTGTAGAAACAACCACTACACAAGGAAGTATTTGAAAGTTAGGATGTTGCAGCAATCACTGTTCTGTTGGTATCATAGTTGGCAAGCATACAGATATTTTAAATGCCATTACTCCTGAAGGGTGCTCCCTGACACCTTACCCTGGACTAANTGATTTTTTTTTTTTTATTCCCCGGGTGGGGGAGGGTTAGAAAGCTTGCCTCCTCTCTGACTAATATTTTGCCTTTGTAGCCTCCATCTGTAAATCTCAAAATAAGCTCTGTAGTCCAGTCCACATCTTACAAGCCAGATGAAAGAGTCCCAGCACTCCTCCTGCCTTGGCTGCACAATTCAGATCCTGGAACTGACCTCAACAGAAGGGTTAGTCCCTCCACATACCCATGGCTGGATCCAGCCTTCAGCACCAGTTCCTTGATTTCCCATCAGACAAAGAAAATGAGAATGCAACCTCAGCCACCAGGTCTGTTGAGACTGTCAATTCTACTCACGCACAGGGTGTTGATGCCCCAGGAAAGAGCTACAGCATTCACAGCTACTTTACGTAGCAGGCTAGGGCTTAGAGAAGTCAGCAGAGACTTTGTGCATTTCTTTGTGCAAAGCACCGTAAGGAGGAAAGAACTTGTCCAAAGGAGCTGAAAGGTAGAAAATAGCATTGAGAGTGGAAATTTGCTGCAGAGCTCACTGGTGGAGGCGGACTACATAACTAACTGAAGCACACACATGGTTGATGATGGAGCCCTCGTACTAATTTCACCTATTAAGTATCAGAAGTTGGTCTCCTCTCAAGATATGTATTCTAGTTTCAGGCATGGGGAAACTGAGTCAAGTGCTGTAGTAGCTCAGCCATCATCCTACAGCAAGAGATCTCCTGGTGCTTGGTTCCTCTTTCATAATCACCCTGCCTTTATGAGGATTTTGAAGCAGGGGCAACTGAGGCCACTTGTTTGCTGTGACAACTCTTGCTGAGAGCTGTATGTTGTACAAGAAATAATGGATTCAGAACAGAAAGCATCGCCTGAGTGCTAGGGAGATCCATCATTATCTGTTGAGATGGCTGCACAATTGTCATGTTTCAGGAGTTATTTATAAGGTCAAAGAAAGACAGAGGAAAAACTGTTCTCCTGACACCCTTGCAGTCTCTATCCAAGTGCTCATGGAAGTGACTGTTTCACTTGAAACAGTCTTAGAGACATTTGGGGATTTTTCTTGTTCCCACATTTGTAATGAGCTGGAGAGTCTCAGTGCAGTTCTCACCTACTCAAGATAAAAATAAACAGATAAAATAATAAATAGGTACAAAGAATGTATCTTTTGAATACCCCTTCAGGTAAGTGGTAAAGCCCATGAAAATGGGCTAAGTAATGTAATTATCATTCTAATTTACAGGTTTGGGCACTATGGCAGTAGAGAGGATATATAACGACAAATTCTAATAAAGAGTACTAAAATGGCTTTCTTTAGAGGCAGAATTCATAGATGAAAATTTGGATGAGTCAAACTTTTATATCCAGACTGTTGGTCAGGTTTTTGTTGTTTTGTTTTGCTTTGTTTTGTGGTTTGGTGTTTGGTTTTTTTTACGTACTGTAATTAAAGCTTTAAATACTCTCAGCTTCATGTATGCTGTTTTGTGTGTTGATAAACCAGGATCCTCACCTTTCCTTGGGATTTATCAAATATTTACTGTCTGTGGAAACAACTGTCTTTTTGTGTTTACACTTGTCAACTGATGATTCTTAAAAGAATGGTGCTATATTTCCAATCTCTCCCAAGGAATGCTCCTTCTGCGGATTTCCGAGCAGCACAGAATCACAGAATCACCAGGCTGGAAAAGACCATTAAGATCATCAAGTCCAACCGTACCTGTTCTCTCCTATACCATATCCCTAAGCACCTTATCTACCTGTCTGTTACATACATCCAGGGATGGTGATTCAACCACCTTCCTGGACAGCCTGTATCACATCCCAACAATTCTTTCAGTGAAGAATCTTTTCCTCATATCCAATCTGAACCTACCCTAGTGCAGCTTAAGGCCATTTCCTCTTATCCTATCACCTATCACTTGGCTGAA
>VXBZ01000829.1:10913-147979 GCA_013399135.1 Heliornis fulica
CAGAGAGTCTTGAACAGGAGGAAAAAAAAAAGGATCTTGCTGATATTCCACTTATATTTAATTATATAGTGATTCAAAAAGGTTTTAATTCACTTGAGCTGGAGGGGGAGTGGGGGTGGTGGTGGTGGTGGACATGGGGGTGGGCTTCAGAAGTCCTTCACAGTTTTTTTCAAGCAAACTAGCTTAAAAAAATCCCAAAGAGTGAATGCTTCAATCTTACTTCCACAAACAGAGCACCTCCTAAAACATCTCTTTAATGCTACATACAGTCATTTGTCACTGCCAAAATCTAGTTACAACAACACAGATGTACCATACACCTCCCTTCTCCTGTCTTGCCCACTTACACATCCTTTGGGAATTTCTGGTTTGTTTTGTTGTTCACTGATACACTAATTTAATTATCTCTGTTGAAAGGGTAAACAAGGATCCAGAAAGACTTGGGAAATCACACTTCAGCTTAGGATAAGCTTTCAAACTACAGAGATAAAGAAGTGTTAGACCAGCATGCCTCCAATAATAGAGGTCTGTAAAGGCATAAACATTTACACATCGGTAGACAGAGCAGAGGATGGTTGAGATGGCTTTCAGAGCTCCTATCCTACTCCACAACTTGCTAACTAGCTATGATAAATACATAATACATAATGATAAATAGTTATCTCCTGAAAGTAACTAGCTATCAACACTTGGAGATACTTCCTCAGGGGTTTTATAAATTGCAGTTAAGGGCATTTCTCAGACACTCAACTGAGATGCTCTTGTTTACTGAGCTACACAAATCTCTGCCTTGCACAGATAGGAGGGAAAATGTGAGCTGTGATCATTTCTGACCCAGCGTAACTTCAGTGATGTCTAAAGCTCTGGTCTGCATGTGTCAAAACTGAGACAGGTTGGATCAAACCCGTTAAACAGGTAAGAAAATCGGGGTTGGGGTGGTGGGAATTCATCCAATCCCTCTTCAACACTTCTCTTCAGATGGGACACAGTAAAAGTGCTCACCTTTCCCTGCTGACTACGGAAGGGATTTGCCTTTAGCACTTAATTTTGAAGAGAGACAATATGACTGAAAAAAAACTTCATCACTGCCTAGCATCGCTGCCCACCTCTCTGCTTGTACACAAAGAAGGCTTTTTATCACAAGCTACAGTGATCATGACAGCCAAGTGGCTTCTGAATTTAGTGCTGTGTCTGTGGGCTGATTTGGGTTTCTTCTCATCTGCTTAACAACTATTGTGGCATAACTGCTGCTGTCAGCGCTGCAGCTGTGCGGGGCTCTGTGTCTGTGTGCATTTCACAGCAACACTAGGAGAGCTGCTCAAGGGAGATCTGTCCAACCTTTCCCCACATGAAAGCTTTCATCCTGAAAGTTTGCATGATAAGTGGGTCTAGTGCATGTGACAGTGGATGCTATACAAATAGACATTGAAATCTGAGTGTTAAGTATTCATTTCCCCATGGTCACAATGTTAAAACCAAAAGATCTTTTTAGAGCAAGGAAAAAGCAAAGCACAAAATGAGATACACCAATAGGCTTGATAGAATTTGCCAGACTAAAACAGATCACTTAATCTTCTCTAGCTGTTTCACTTGTCATTATCTGCCCAGCATCCTGTCCTGCTGCAGACAGAAAGAAGTTCTCCATCTACCTCTACTTACTGGCCATCCATCCTCTCTAAGAACAGTACAGACATTTTCTTAAAATACTACTTTTTTTTCAATTTATTACTTTTTCACCTATGCCTACACCCACACAAACTAATTCTGAAGCTCAAAATTAATCAGAATTTGAAAACACTGGAAATAGTGTACAAAGTTGGAAAGGGGTGGATCAGTGTGGTTCAGCGCTGCAGAGAGCAAGCTGGATGTCAGAACCCGGTCCTGCGGTCACAGCAAGCATCTCCACACCACAGTGGGATGTGATCCTTGGCAGCTGGGGCACAAAGTGCCTCTGGGCAGCAGCTGCTCTGCAGCTGGTGTAGAGCTGGCTCTCAGCTCCCTCTGTTCCCAAGCATGCAGCAGCTGAGACTGTTTTGGCAGTGTGTGTGGCTGACAGACACACTAAGTTTGGCCACAGTGCAGGTGCAAAAGGAATAGGGGCGGTTGCAAGAAGCAGCTTTTTTTCATTCCACCTCCAACCTCTGCATATTGAAACAAAGAATAAAATCATCACCTTAATATAAGGCTCTTCTTCAGACAGAGAAACCTGACTTGTCCTTCCAGAGGACAATGCTGTTGGATAAGGCTGACTATAGCCAGCAAGCAGAGAGACTGCCTCTGGCTGAGCTCCTCGAAGTAACACAGCCCCATAAAGGACTCCCACCCTCATCTGATCTCATGCATTTCCCAAAAGAGTGAGGAGTCTGCTGTCCAAGGGCCTTTTTTGGCTAGAAATATCCTTCAGAGAATAAAACTCTTTTTAAGTTTCCAGAAATGCAGAGCTAACATGCTAAACCGCTTGTAGTGAGAGCATCCAGTAAAGGGTACGTGTGCACCATGGGGGTAGAAGATGGGGCAGGAGCTCAAAGTTTTCCCTGTTGTCCGAGAATGAGACACAGGCTAAGGCAGTCCAAAGACAACATCTTTAATTAGCTGTTTCTACTAGGTCCTTAGGAAAGGGTACAAACTGAGGAACATTTTCTCCTCCTACCCAAGCTTAAATGAGGCAGTAAGACCAAGTTGTAAATGCAATCCTATCTTGAACCACACAACTCTGCACTCCTGGCTCCAAATCTAGCCACTGGAAAACGTCCCACTGATTCCAGTGAGACCAGTGATTGACCCCAAGATGGTCACACCTGGGGTTTTATTCATTCCATGATAAAGATTTGCTAAACTTGGAACCTGATTCATGGATCAGCTTCCAACCAACACCCATGTTTGGGGCGTCTGGAGCTGGATTTTCAGTGCTGGCCCCTCTCCATGGAACTGAAAGCCAAAATAATGATGATGACAATAAATATTCAGCACTTCATCTTCAAAGGGTTGGGTGGACAGTTCAGTCAATAGCTAGTTAATCAATGGTGCAATGTGAACCATACCATGAATTACTCATGTAATATCTTTGCAAGCCACATAAGAAGATAGTCAGGGGGTTGACAGGTATGCTCATATTTATTTTGCCCTAAAGACTCCCTTATTGCCAGATCCCCAAACCACAATAGTGGTGGTAATAAAAACTTTTATAAAAGGGGTGTTGTTACGACCTAGAGGCAAGCTGGAGGGGAGGTGTGAATGGATACTCATAAAGAGCTCACTGCTTACTTTGCATGTGGCTTTCTGAGCGACTCCCATGTCTTTTTTCCCCTCCTGCTAAGGGATTTGTATGGAAACATTCTCCGCAGCTGCACTGCCTTGGCTGTTTGAGATATTTGCTTGGTGACCAGAAAGTGGCACAGAGGGGTAATTGAACATGAACCCTTTAAAGGTCAGGCATACTCCCACTAAATAAGCTATCAGAAAAGCCACACTTCTGAGCAGTATGTGAATGGGCACTCTGCAAAGCAAGAAGGCTGCAAACAGAGGCACCGTGGGAGTTTATGCTCTGGTTCTTTTAAGTCTAAAGCTTCTTGTCCAAAGGATGCATAGAGAAACACAGAACAAGTGTCTCCGAGTACAAGAGATGTTTAGAGAAGATGCTTGCTGTCCTTGGCTCAGGCAGAAGTTTGCACTACACACACCACTACTCTTATTAAGGAGCTGATGTTGCTACGAGCTTTCAAACTCATCAGCAACTTGAGGACATCCAGTATTTTGCAGGAACAGATTCCCTGGCAGGGGCAGGCTCTGAAGCAGTACAGTCATCCCTTTTCCCTGTTTGAGAAAGGATTAACCTCATTCCAGGGCTTGTTCTGCTCAGAGCTCTATGTTTTTGCATTTACTCTTCAGCACACACCTGTGAATCACCTACTGGACTGTGGGCTGGGCTGGAGCAATCTCAAAGTGCCCTTGCATTGTCTGCAGCTGAAGACCCAGGAGGCTAGACAACTTACATCAAAGTCTGGTTTAGATGACTTGAAATAGCCTCCTGAATTTCCTTAAAATCTAGCTTAAGCCATCTTTTTCCTTTTAACGGGCAGTTTGCATTGATTTCTTAAGTTATAGCCATCTACTCTCTGAAACTCTGCTGTTTTCTGCTGTGAATTTCTCCTCCCAAAAGGCTTTGCAGTGTAAAACAATTGTGGTTATAGCTGAGCCCTGAGCACTTTGGTCAAGAGCAGAGGGATTGTCATGGCTTTATGGCAATTACTATAATCAGAGAGACTTCCCATCACTCATGGAAATTTAAATTAAGACCTTTCTTCTAGAAGATATCCTCATACCTCCCATACAAATAGAGGACCTGCTGCAGGAATTTTTGGATGTGATTCTCTGGCCTATGTTATGCAGGTCAGAGCATTTTCTCATTGGTCCTGTGATCTGGTTTCCATTGTCACTAGCTCTTTTTAAAACAAGAGGCCCTTCTTTTCTCTTGCAGAAGAGAAGGAAGAGAAATATCAGGGGAAGATGACCATGAAACAGTGGAGAGTCAATCACAAACCTGTTATCAAGTACACCTCATTATCTAAAGACAACCAGAGATTTATTTTTTTCCCCAGTACTGGATGAAGCAGATTTATTCAGCTCAAGTGTCAGTTTTTAGTTAATGTAACTTCCTGAATAGCTGTTATCTTGTAGCAATGTTTGGTTGATCTGTCTAAATGATAGACATGGAGGAAGCTTGCTGTATACATTGAGGCCTACAGCTGTGGCTTATAGCAAGGCTTGTCCAATATGTCATAATTAACTCTCTGGACACAGTCTTGAGTTCTGTTTACAAATCCCAAGGAACAGGAGCTCACAGGCACTCAGACTCGCTGGATAGTGAATTGCTATGGAGCTTCTTATACCTGAATGTGTATCATGGATGTATTCATACATATGGAGACTCTTATTTTAGAACCAGTCAGTAAGATTCTCCCTGGCAGTCTATAACGAAGCTCTTTTAACAAGGTAATTTAAGAAGGAAATATCATTCATTGGGGGTGATTAATCTGGTCATTGCCCCACAACGCAAAGCACATCTTCCTTGACATTTCCTCAGGGACATGAAAATCTGGGTTTGAAGCTGAAGTCACACAGAGGTTTTTCCTGCCTAACATCTTCCTTTTGGGATCTTGTCTCAGCCAGTGAATATTAAGAAATAAAACTTCACAATTCTACTGTAAGGTAAGTTATGATCCAGAACTTAAAGAGAAACAAGGAAACTCGTTTTGGATGCTGCCTTAGTTGGCAATTTCACACACCAAATGATTGAGGAGCCTGTAGTAAAAAAACTCAGAGCAAGTGTAGTTCTGGGTATGTTCCTAGGCTGCCCACATTTCTGGACATACTTTCTCTAGCAGTTCTGTGACTCACAAAGGGGTTAGGTGTGCCAGTGTCTATAGACAGAGATAAGCACACTCTGTGCCTATCCTTGTGCCACAGGGCAAGGGAGTATTTGTTGTGGCACTGCACCCTGCCAATGCACCTACACGACACCTGGACCAGGACCAGCTTGTGTCTGGCCAGCTTGGAGATCAGGAAGCAGAGCTTAGCTTTGCCTATTTCTGACTGCACAGATATGCTCTGGAAAGATAAGAAAGGAGGCCAAGGATTACAACAGAGACCTTGTGATGTGCACATCATCCCGTGCAAAACACTTCAGCTCTTTGCCACATGTGTCTATCTTTCCCTCCCTGAATCAGGGAGTAGAAACATGTACCAGTTAAAGCCCTCAGAGCCTCTCGGCTACATATAAAGTCATGCTGACTGTCTCCACACTAGAAGAACCAACTAGCTGGGGAGGTCAAGTCCTGGGAGTCTTTTTTATATCTCCTAAGCATTTTCAAGTATCAAAAAATGTGAGAATCTGAAACAAAATCCTAAATGCTGATTGATCAAATTGGGTCACAACTCCAGGACAGCTCAAGGAAAATCATGTTTTGCTTGCTTCACAGAGATCACAGAATCACTGAATCACAGAATGTAGGAGTTGGAAGGGACCTTGAAAGTTCATCTAGTCCAACCCCCCCCGGCCTGAGCAGGATCACCTGGATTAAACCACACAGGAACGTGTCCAGATTGGTCTTGAATGTCTCCAGAGAAGGAGACTCCACAACCTCTCTGGGCAGCCTGTCCCAGTGCCCTGTCACCCTCACAGGGAAGAAGTTCCTCCTTATATTCATATGGAATTTCCTACGTTCTAGCTTGGACACATTGCCCCTTGTCCTATTGGCCATCACTGAGAAGAGCCTGGCTCCATCCTCCTGACACTCACCTTTAACATATTTATAAACATTAATGAGGTCATACCTCAGTCTCCGCCAAGCTAAAGAGAACCAGCTCCCTCGGACTTTCCCACTTCCTTAATCATCTTGGTGATATTGTAGAGATGTTCTTCTGAAGGCTCAGGCACCAAGAAGCAAGAAATAAGGCACTTAAAAGTGGTAACTCAATTCCATGGCTGATTGTATTTTACCCAACCACAATTACATATTAAGTGCAATAATGAATAAAGCTAAAAAAACATGAGAGGCTTCTAACCCCAAATTAACCAAATTACTCAGTGCTCTTGGTTTGCTAAATAACCAGCCAGCAACCTCATGAAAAGGGCTTGTAATACAAGGCATTTCTGTATTTTACTGCTTCTGCAGATACCCTAAGAAAGGCAGTATGTTTTCCCCAGAAGTTTGGGGCTGCATTTGAAGCTCATATTATCTTTTGGAGTTGAATTAGCTGCCTAGGTCAATAGTTGGGATAACTTGTCACATCAGAAGGTAGGAAATCTGAATCTGACCTTAAAGCTGACTGACAAAAAGAAAATTTCTTGTTCTATTCACATCATCAGTGTAAGCCGAGGTTTAAACAGGATGTGTGTTTTAACTTGTTTAGCATTGAAATGAACCTCAGCTGACACAATGTATTTCTTGGGGTGGGCTCTCTGTATAGATAATGAGCCCTGTGTAAAACTCACTGAAAATGTATTAGAGTTTGCAGAACATTGCTAGTGCAAATTAATGTTCATCAGGAGCATCTTTCAGTATAGCAGTCCTCCTCCTGGTATCTCCATAGAGATTCATCTACCACTAAGGGCAACCAACTTTTTAACTTTCTGACCTACTGATGACTTCCTCTTGAAGGTTGTACTGGCAACAGATGTTGCTTTTCTATACCCATAACTAATGGTCTGGGAGGATAATGTGGATATGCCCCTTTTCTGGAGAGACTGAGAGGCTTGACACTTACCAGCAGCTAGAACTGTGGGTTTCACTAAGTGTCAGACTGCAATCTGGGAATCCCTTTTCCATGGTGACAACAATAAGCTCTTGGCACCTCTCCCACTACTGCTTTCCTAATAGTGAAACACAGCATTAATCAGGATACAGATTATTTTCCATGACCAGCATTGTGACCCAGAGCATGGTCTCTCCCACACCCTGCAGCAATAGCTAAAAACAGCTGATTAGTTAAAACACAGGTTGGATGATAGGCTGGTAAGAAAGGAATTGGGTAGATTGGTCCCAGGTTCCCAAACTTCAAAGGAGTTTGAGTAGTAGCACCAGACAAGTGGAGCTCAGGATGTGGAAAGACAAGAACAAAGCCTGTGACTGTCTCTAGTAAGTAGCTGCAACTTGACAACTCTCATTAGTGCCACTGAAGGAAACGGAAAGCCCCTGCGAACTCACACAAGCTGCTTCTTGTTGACATGATTTTCACATACCACAGTCTCCCCTGCTCACTTCTGGAGCTGGTTTACATCATTCCTCCAAGACTTCCTTGAACCCGTATCAGAGGTACTCCCTCTCTCCATCCTCGCTTCACACCCACTCCTCCATTTCCTTACACAACAGGTTGGGGTTTTTTGTAGCACACTCTGTCCAGGATGGACTTTTGTTTTTCCTCAAACCAAATCCTTCCTGAGAAGACATTGCATGATTTTAGTGAGTCTAAAATCAAAACTCAGGGTAATGATAGAAGGAAATGTATCTTCCATTCTGACTGCCCCTGGTTCAGAGTTCCCACCTGGCAGACATTTTCAATGCACTGCCAGAGGACTGTTTCATCTACTGGATATGGATTTCACTCCACGAGCCAGTTCTTTCCAAGGTATCTTTGACATGGGGCCTTATATGCCAAATGACAACCTGCCACCTTTGTGCAAGGTAGTAGCGGTGGTTCAGAGGGAACGAGCTTAGAAGCAGCAGGTTGTAAGGAAAAAAAGCAGGGAGACCTTCAAGGTTGGACTGGACTCATTTGAATCTCTGCCATGAAACTCCAAATGCTTCCAGTAATAAGAGGAGAAAAAAGACAAATATTCCACATGCCAGACCTACAGCCAGTGCAAGTCAGCAGAGCTCTGCTGCCATCTGGCTAGCTTAACCCACAGACCCTTGTCCTTCCCTGGGATGAATCCTGCAAAGTACAGATCCACAGGACACTTATCCCATACTCAGAACAGAAAAAGATCCCAGCTGCATAAAATCGATGTCAGGTTCCAGTAGTACAGCGTAAATTTGCACTGACTGTAAACTTGAGTTAGCAAGTATATATAATATCAGGGAAATTCTCAAGAAAGGGAATTTTAGTAAAAATCAAGCTGAGTTACAGCCAGGTTCTCAATTCCCTCAGCTCCCTTTACTTAGGCAGCTTTCCAATTAGTGTCAATGAAAGTTTTGCCTGAGTAGCAACCAAGTAAAAATAGACTCGGAATATCAGGATTCGGCCCAGAGCCTTTAATATACAGAAATAGACAGACACCCCCCCAAAAACACAGACAGAGAGGGTAAAACCTCAGGAGTGATAATGAGCTTTGATTTTTCATCAGCCACAAAAATGTCAACTATGCTCCCAGTATGTTCCACAATAGTGTAATATTTGTGTTTGATCTCGGCAATGGTTTCATGCAGCACGTTACATAAGCCAGTCGTCCCTCATACAGTAATGGAAACAGACAGTACTTGCCATGGTTTATTTTTTGCATCAGGCGTTCTTTGGCAGATACTCCTGGGAAACAATATGGCAGGGGAATGGCATGAGACTTCCCCTGTGCAAACACCACGAAGGCCGTGAACAAGCAGTACGGGACTTTCGCTCTTTTTTTGGAACTGTTGCAAGAGCTAACGGCTCGTCTTGCCTCCTCTGCATAGCTAGGAGGTCTCACACGTTACGAGAGCAGATTCGCTAACAGAACAAGTTTGGCCCTGGTGCCCAGAAAACAGTGGCCTCTGCAGTGTGCTCCCCTCTTTTTGCAAAGCAGGAAACCACCAGAACCTTTGCTCTGCTCCTTCTGTCTGCGTGGGTGAGATAGAAACAATCCTCAGGGTGAAATTGCCCTTGCCACAAGTGCCATTATTTCCCCGAGATCTCTGCTAGAAAAGCACCACCCTGCAGAGTGAGCCCAAAGAGAGTCTGAGTCTTTTGCTGAGCCCCAGATGTTGAAATAAATTACTCTGCAGAGTAAAAGGAGAGTTCATTATTATTAAAGAGGACTGCCTAGTAAATATTTACAGCAGCATGAACTATACACAGCTACTCGGTAACATATTGCTGCACAACCTGAGTCTATCCACAAGCCTATAACATAAATATAAGACTCTTGTAAGAGAAAGATAAACTTGTACCTGAAGTGGAAATGCCACTACAAACTTGGCTTCTGCCCATTTTTTTGACCCATTATAGTCAGGGAATTATCCTGCAGCTTTGCTTGGGCTCTACTGCTTTTAAATCTGCACTTGAGGATTGGACAGGTTATTTCCTGCTGTTAGACATTCTTAGAGGAAATATCAAGAAGTTAATTGAGTCAGTAGCATAGTTCCTTGAGCCTTTTGGAAACAGGCTGAAAGAAAAAATCTGCCTAACTCATCCCTCCTGCACTAAAGCAGGATCACCCAAGACAGGAGTAAAAAAACTCTCATGTCAGGTCTGAGCAAGGCGCTCTGTGCCTAGGTACTGAATTTCCTGAATCCCACCAGAAACACTGAGGAGCACTGAGCAGGACTTGCCTTCAGCTTGTGATTATACAGAACAATACCTCTCCCTGTGTCTCACCTCACACTTACTCAATGCTGAGAGCCTTGCAGAGGGCTTGGCATCCAGCGGACACCATGCTTCACGATTTGTCCTACCCAACACTGCCCGGGCAAGCTGCTAACATCCGATTCCGCATCAGCGGGGTCAGTGGAAAAACTGTGATGGAAGAGCTCAGAATATGCCACTTAGTGAGCTGGCAAGACCTGGAAGCTGTCATTGCAGGTCTTATTAGCAGGGATCAGAAGTCAGCAATGGGTTTTAAAACGGCCTCTTCTCTATGAACCCATGGCAGGCTGTTTTTCTTGGTGCACAATTACTTGCATACCGAAGGAACATAACGACTGGAGTTTCAGCATGTCTTTGCTTCCAGCAAACATACGTGATTATTTTTTGCATCCTTGCTGGAAAGAACAGAGCAGCCTGTACTACAGGACTTTGTCACCTTAGGACATATGATCAACACTCGCGTATGTCACACACAGACTTACTCCAGCCTGTTAGCAGAGCAGGAATAGTAAAGGCAGCGAGAGACGAGCTGCGTTTCCACAATCTTCCAGCTGTCAAGAAGAGCAGAGACTGACAGAAATAAGCTGCATGGAGGAGACGAGCCAAACCAGAAATAATCCATCATGTGCCACAGTTCCCAGATTCCTCAGGATCTTTTCTGAGGAATCTTATGTCAGGCATCGAGCATGTCAGTACTACTTGCACTTTGGTGATTTTCCATCTGTACCTGCTGTTTCTGATATTACACGCAGGGTTACCACTGACACGTATCATTTCGTGAACAGCTGGAGGAACAGTGGCCAACCTTCCTTCACATACTGAAAGCTTTTTCTCAGCCAAAACCCACAAGGCACACCACATTACTCTGCAAGCCTGTGAATACATCACAGGCAAGGATAATAGCTCCACTGGGGTCTTGCTGCTCTAGTGTGCATTGGCACCAGGCTGTGCATGCAGTGATAACAGGCTTAACCCCCTTCTGGTTTACTTCAAGCCTCCAGTGCCCCACAGAACCCCACTGCTGGTTATGTGACATAGTGTGTGAGGAGTTGTACTTACAAGGCAGCTGTGGCTCCAGAACCACAAAACCACCTTGAAAAATATCAAGGCATTACTGAGGAGAGTCAAGATAGCAGCCAAGGATATCCAGACTTGTAGTTCCTTAGTCCAAGTGCAACACCTGAGCATTTTTGAGGAGAGAGTAGCTCAGAGTTTTCAATATCCGTTTTGAAAGCAAAACAGTCCTCGGAGAAAGCACTAGAACAAAAGGACAAAGATTCTACAAAAACCTTCCCATCTTGCATGTTGCAAACATCTAGAGTCACACAAGATGAAGAGGCACCTACTATTGCTACCTACCTCCCTACAACGCATCAGCATTGCATTTAGCCCTCAAGGTAGCCAACTGCTTGTACAATCCCAACTTTGCAGGAACGTCCACGTACCTCTCAAAGAGCTTAAGACTACCTTAAGGGTGTCCAAAGGATAGACAAATCCATCACACTAACCATGTTCAATGGCAGAGAGACCAGTCTTACATGGACGGACCCAACTCCACCTCTTCAACTACCTTTGCCACCAGCTCCCTTGCATGGGACCAAATTTTGCTGGGAGATCCCTTAGTTAAAAAAAATTGGAAGCAACAAAAGCTGAAAACCCACACAGGCACCTCCATCAGTGAACAGCAGAGACAACATTTCTTTTTTGCCCCAAACCTGGCCATCGGTCTTTTCCTGCTCATTTGTGCTAAAGCAGATGCCAAATTCCTGAAGATCTTCCATGGCACTATGCTCTGCTGCCAGCCCATTCTGGCCAGACACAGAAAGGGAGAAGGAACTCGGAGCATGCCCCTGCCCTGGAGACACTAGTCAACAAAGCAATTCCACAGAAAGTGAAGTCTGGATTAGCCTCAACACACACACACATCACTCTTCCACTCACTCTCCATCGCCATATCTATCTATTCACAGCCATGTCAGACATTTCATGGGGAGAAAAGGATCCGTGCAAAGGAGACAGTTAAAAATTAACTGAAATGGTATGATTGAGATTATTTTGGAAAGCAGAATGCCCTCAGGAAATAGCAGTATTCACAATTAGCCAATTTAATCTCATTTCTGTTTGGCACGTGGTTAGAGCTACAGCACCACAATCATTAGAAAGTGTGGTAGGATGCAGCTCTCACATGTTCAGAGGTACAACTCTCAAGGTCAGAAGATTAGACACTGAACAATATGCTGAACAAGAAATTAAAAGGTACCCAAGAAACGCCAACTGACTGCAGAAAACACGGTGACATTTCTCAGCCACATGTCCCAGCTGAACTTTCTGTTCCCTTCTGTCATTTAATCCCAGCTTTTCCCAAGTGATCAGAGTGCTTCAAATGGCTCTGCATGACAGAGTGCCCAGAAGCTGCAGAGCCCTCCTGTTCCAAATTCAGCACTTCCTGAACTACTGCCTTTCACACCATTAGAAGGGTCTTAAGGGAATATTTTAGCTGCTAAGCAATCCTCTGTAGTATACACTGCAACTAGTTCACTGGTTCTCTAGTTCTCATCTCTATCCAGGGAAGTTTGGTTTTCATTTTAAAAACCTTCTTCTCTGATTTCGGATGGTTTTCCCTCCCGTGACCACTGATGTTTCATATTCTTCTACAAACTCATGCTGTCCTCCTCTGCTTCTGGTTTCATTTTCCAAGTTACCCTACTTCTCCACCCCACCATCTTAAGCCCTCTATGCTTCTTTTCTCTCTCCTTATTGAGTTGTTGCAATTGAGTTCCTCTAGCCAAGTAGATTCAATAGATTTGTGCACAGGCATCTCCTCAAATCTCAGCCCTCTCCCTTACCAAGTGCACTCCCTGTTCACACAAAAAGAATTAGGTCATCCCATTGCAACTGTACACAAGTGCTACAGCAACAGATGTTACAGCAACAAAGAACTGCGGGTTGTTCCACGATCCAGTTTACCATGACCCAGTTTTGATGTTTTCTGTATCACCAGTGTCCTGAAAAGCAGGGGATTGATTTAAAAAAAAAAAGAAAAAAAAAAGAAAAAAAAGAAAATACACACATGTATGCAAAGCTCTGTGGATGGTTATATGGCTGAAGTGTTCATACAGCCAAATAAAAGAGGGGGTGGTGGTGGTGGAAAGGCATTTGTGCGAAATAATATGCAAAGTTGCAACTGCCAGCATGGATTTCAAGCCATAATGCTCACATATGCCACCTGAAGATTAGGCAGAGGTTCAGCATGCATTGCACTATGATGACAAAAACACTCTCTAGATTAGGGCAGCCAAGCCGTGGTAATGTGGATCATGATGGGTTTGTAGAGCTCTGTTCCACCACTGCCAACAACTTGCTGCTGAGCGAAAAATGTCAAAGCCTGAACTAAACCAGTACAAATTGGTGTGGACTAACTGCTGCTCAGTCAGCAGAAGAAGGTTTCTGCAAGGTAAAACAGCACTCAGTGTTTGCAATAGAGCTCCTCCATCAGTGCCTTATCTGCTAATAAAAACACAGGTGACAGCAGGACCAGGGCTACTGCAGGACCACCATTAGAGAGGTTATGTGGCTTCTTTTTCTGATTCCCACACTTACAAGAATAGGAACTGGAGTTTTCTCCAGGATCAGCAAGAGAAGAAAGCTGCATCTCCCCCTGCCTGTTCCCTGCTCCCTAGCACTGCTGTGTGATGCAAGAGCTGGACAGTTCAGCCTTCTGTATCTTCAACTGTTTATTGTCTCATGTACCACATGCCAGAAGAGATGGTCACAGCAACGTAACCTTTTTGTAAAAGTAAACAATAACAAGCTATTCTATCTAGAGGCATTTTTGGAAACCATCCTGTCACATCTTAATTAGGAAACCCAACACCCTCTGAAGTCAACACAGCACAATCTATTGCAATTAATTCCCAGCTCTGGCAAAGGAGATGAAGTTCATATTTCTAATTAAGTCCACCACCAATGTTTGGTTTTTGAGTGACTCACTTGGATGCAGTTGGGAACCCCAGAGGAGAAGCCAGGCATGGAGATCCCATAGCATCAGCATCCTTTTTTAAAAAAGTAACTACATCTAACTTGATCCCACCCAAACCTTTTCCCCTGTAAATGAAACTTCTAAAGCAGTCTAATTTGAGTTCCAACTCCTTTCTCCATTTCTTATGGGGCCCTCTTGAAAGTCTTGGACTTGCCAACATTAGGGATTAGACTGTACATGGCTGTCCTAGCACAGAACAGAAAGAACATCATGTAATTTCCATTTTTCTCCCGGTTGTGCTCTTTCAAAGCCCCACACTACTTATGGTTTCCACGCCACATATTCTTCTGTCCGTTGCCATGGTGCAGCCACTGGTTTGTCATTAATATTGTGGGTAACTTCAGATCCTTGACCTCAGGGCTTTCAGAGCTTTTCATGGTGTATTTTCCTCTTGATTGAATTGCTCTACATTCCCAAGCACAGCTAAAACAAAAATAAAACACTGCTGCTTTTGAAAGAGGAAAATTCATTTCACAAAGACAGGCTACAAAGGCTGGAAACCCATTGAAGAACAGCAGATTAAAAGGAAAACAGCCATTCTCTGCAGACGTAGTGACTGTGGCATGGATTTAAATTTACCTACAGCATCTGAGTCAAGTCATGGTCCCCAGGGTCCCCATGCATGAACTCAATATCTGGCCCAGATCTGGCTCTAATAATACGCTGCCCCACAGCTAGAGGACCTCAAATAGTTCTATAAATTCTCACACATGAAGTTTGACAACAGTTTTGAGAAGTGCAGAGCTACTTGTCCACAGATTGCAGAAGGGAAGTCTGAAGTATAGAAACAGTAAGCTAAATGATGGGTGTAGCTCATTAATTCCCTACTTTGGTTTGTGTCCTTGTCTTAAGGGGCTAGAGGGGTATTTGCAGGGATATCTAGACATTTACTCCCAACAGCAGACCGTTGAAAATGCTTTTTTGCCTCTAATTTTTGCCCAGTGGGATGATTACCTAGGCAGTAACTGGTAAATCAAATGCTATCATCCTCAATATTCAAAACTTGAATTTACTGAAAGCAGAATTTTATCTTCAGTCTTTTTAACAATAGTGATAATTTTTACTTCTGAAAGCAACACATTTTTAAAGCCCATTAGAAATCAGTAAGTTCACATATACTAGATCAAGTCTGTGATCTCCCTGTTTAACATAATTATGATTTTTTTTTTTCTGAAGAAAATAGCCATTACCGTGGAAAGCAAAACATGATGACTGTCATATCCACAGCCAACTGCCAAAGCTAAACTACTTTTCAAATTAGCAGATTCAAAATCTGCATGCACTTTAAGAAGTTGCTTTCATATGAGCTCTTTCTGTCAAATGAGCTCCCAGAAACATAGATTTGCATAAAAAAGGCCTAAGCCATCACATTTCTGAAGATCCAACCCCCCTGCCCATCCTGGGAGTAGTTTATTTGGTGAGGGGCCCTTCAGGATATAAAACCCCAAGAGAACAGCAGCACTAACTTTTTCCTTTTATCTTTCAGGCATTATTTGTTTCAAGGATAAAAATGCATATATTAGTTATTTAGAGATGTTTAGGAAGCTGCAAACAAAATGCCTGAATCTACATATGATGCAACACTGCTTGCATCAGGCAGGCAGTTTTATGCACCTAAAAATGCCTAATAGCAGGTCAGAGGAAGACAACAACAATTTAATTATATGAGAATCAATAGAAAAGCCTTCCTGGAAAAACAAAGAGCAGAAAATGGCCAGTAAGACACAACTCTGAGGGCTTTTCCGCAAATGCTGGGAGAGCAAAGATCAATTGAAGGAGAGAAGCAAATGCAGCATAAAGATACATCCACTCTCCTCAGATTTGGAGCCTGGTTGAGCTCATGTTGCCACTAAAGCAACTTTAGCAATTTGCTCTCACTTTGTCTGCTTGGTCCCCTCCAGGGCCAAGGAAACCTTAGCACTGAGGACAGTGGAGCCGTATCGCAGTGTTAAGGGACAAAACCCTCTCCTTGCCATGGACACGTCCCTCTTGCCACAGGCTGGGAGTAAAGCCAATCCCACAACTTCTTCCCAGCAGAATAAGGACTCCCTTTACGATTTGCTCAGTCAAGAGGACACTCCAGCTGGCTTCACTCCCTCAAAAGGCCTTTGCTCCTGTGTATCTGCCTTGCCAGCCCAGCTATATCAGAGACACTCTTTTACTATTGCAGTGAGAGCAAGTTTGCTGTAAGATCCCCCAGGCAGCCTATTTAAAAGCCTTTCATTGGGAAAGCTGGTCACATTCCACTTTAGACAAAAACACTGCCTGACAAGCAGCCTTGTTCCTCAGATCCCCAATTGGAATAAGGAGGGGAAAAAAAAAAACCCAAAAAACAAACTGAGGTTGTGAAATCCCATAGCTCCTCAGGGAGAAGTGTCTCTGTGTGTTGGTGTGCCTCATGGCTTGCAGGAAGGCTACACTTGACATTTGTTCTCATAAAAGTCATTAAAAAAGTGCCTTTACTAAAAAATTTAAATAATACGCAGCAAATTGATAGAATCTCAGTATAAATAAGGGAAAATACCATATATTCCTTCCTGGGTTATATCCTGTGAGATGCTGGACATTGCCACCTCCTTATGAACAAGGCAGTTAAAACCCCAATATCATAATTTAGTTGTCCTCATATTATCAGCCCCATATTTATATTCAGATGGTCTCTTTGTATCCATGTTCCAGCCTACTGCTTTCCAGTATCAGAGATGGTGGTGGGTTTATATGCACTTATGAACAAAACAATGCTGCAAGTGGGATCTCTGTCTATATATTGCAAAAAGCCACATCTGTTCCCACGCAGTGAATCATTCAGGATTAATGTAATATGCTCTGCGGTAAAGCAGATTCAAAGCATCTGTACTTTACTTAGGAAGAGTAAAATACAGGATGCATAAAGAAATTGAGCTGCCTGGCCTTTTCCAGGCCCAAATCCATCCATCCATCCATGACCATAGCTATGAAGCATGTGAGGGGCTTCCATCTCTAGTACTAGGGCTGTGTCAACAGAAAACTGTCCTGAACAGTTTCTTTTACTGTGCTGATGCACCTCAGCAGCCTCATCTTTCTGACATATCAACATACGGATTCAATTTTAAGAGATTAATGCAACCCATAGCGTTGCATGGAAAAGCCATTGCAGACGCCTGTTAACACTCTCAAGAAGCTGTTCTTTCACACAAGGTTATTTGTGACTCAAAGATAAACCAATGAGAACTGAACATATATTTGATTTTAACACTTTTGCTACCATCTCTGCTCCACAGGGGTCAGGAATCAGCGTGGACACAGAACCGCACCTCCTTATCACAGAGGAAAGAGATTAATGAGCCTCAGAACAGAATTTTTCACTTGGAAGCATTTCATTAGGCAAGCTTTCTCCCACATGGAAAACACGATGCTGGAATGGAAATAGCTTAACCCATTTTATAAATTGGCATGAATCAAGGTAAACAGCAGGCACTGAACAGATTCCAGTGGTGGTGTTGCATGCTTCACTTACTGGACGATGATACAATTTCATCACTGTTGATTAACTAATTTTGTTAGCATCTACAGTAGTCATCTATCAGTGCCTTCAGGTCTCCAATTATTTCTCTACCAAAGT
This sequence comes from Heliornis fulica, assembly GCA_013399135.1. NCBI lineage: Eukaryota > Metazoa > Chordata > Aves > Gruiformes > Heliornithidae > Heliornis > Heliornis fulica. Next base: position 28,610 of record VXBZ01000829.1, read on the forward strand.
TATGGTCTCCTTATATATTATCCAGTTTCCTAACAGTGACAATTAATAATGGCACCTGGTAGTTAAACTGCCATGGTGGAAGTCAGGACACAGGAGCTTTGTCCCAGCTCCGTTATTCACGTGCTGTTTGTGATCCATTACCTTACGCCACAGTTTCCTCATATCCATTAATCTGGGGAGTCATGTTTCAGACAATCAATGTCTTTACCTGACATCAAGAGAAAATACAGATACTCAACAAATCAATCCCTCAGTGCCTCCAAGCAAGCCCTTAAATGCAGTAGAGTCTCCTATAGCTCAATTCCCTAATGATTCCTCAGCTGTATCAGATATAACAAACTTCAAGTACCAGCTGATTCCTGCCAGATGTTCCTCCTAAAAGGTGCCTGAGACTCCTGCAGGGTAGACCCCTCTCTCTTGATGCAACATCCTACACCTTAAATGTGGTTTGTTGGGCACTCAGCTACATTTCTTATATGGAGTCAAGAGGAGAAGTCATAGCTCTGCACTGTTTGGGGTTAGGGCACTTCACAGCTCTGACAGGTCCCCCCTAAAAACTTACCCAGATGCATCTGTATGGTCAAAAATCCCATAATGTGCAGCCTCATGCAACAAGAGGGAAAAAATTGCTCATCAAAACAAGGATGGCCGGTATGTGTGCCTACCTCACCCAGGCTCTGGCAGATCTATAGAATACTAACAGGTTTGGGTTGATTTATGGAAAAGGGATGGAGGGCTCTCCATTCTTACACTGTTCTCTAGTGTAGCACATCAAGATGTAATGCTGTTACAGGTTGTTTTTAATCCTGTAGCCTGGTGAAAAGGATATGTGGTTCAACCAAAACCTGTGTGTGCTCTGGACAGCAAATGTAAAAGCAGAACTTTAGTCTGAAGCTAGAAAAAGGTGAATCTTTTATATGGCAGCACCTACCCATGGTATAATGTTAAAGCTTGATAAAGGAAACCAGCTGAGCTTTACACAAAGCTTTTGTGTATGTCTGTGTCTGATGTGCTCTGTGAATCTTTTGTCACAGCTCAAAATGCTGTCTCCAGAGAGGGACAATATTTTTTCCCTTCCCTCAACTGTGTTTTATGGTTTTATTCTAATTTTACAACACAATCTGTGACAGCTGGTCACACGGTGTGTCTGGGTTGAATAAAGCCCAGGGACCCTTTGCCAAGCCTCTACGCAATGTGCTGAGCTTAATGAAATGTGTCAGCTCCACTGTGAGTTGTGCATTCATGGAACTGAATGAATCTTGAGTTTTCAAGGAAAACTTAAGGGATACATAACTGCACACAGCAAACCCTTGGGGGTGGAGGGAGAGAGGAGTCCCAGGGAAACACTCACCAGCTCTACTAATAGCAAAATAGATCCTTATAGCTGGAATTTAATCAACTCAATTTGTTTGAGTAACAATTTAAAACTATCAGCCACTGCTAAGGCCTCAGAGAAGAACAAGTAAGGTTCAGTGGCTGAGTTTAAATGCGAGGTCCCAGGGGTCCAGGTTACAGTGCAGCTCTGCCACAAGCATCCAGCACAACGCCAAGCACACCACACCTTCTTTGGGTCTCTCTCCCATTTAGAGAATGGGGAAAAAAAAAACCAACACTTCTTCAGGCTCAGGTGTTATCAGCCCAGAAACACAGTGACTACTCCTGAACACACAACAGTGACTACTTGGCACTCGAATCTGTTGCCGTGACTGGGAGAGGATGGACATCTGCGACAGTCCCGAACGTGACGAACGTAACATTGCAAGGTACACAAAGCACAGTGCACAATGTAAACTAAATTGACCTTACTTTTTCCTACCCACAATGCTTCAGAACAAAGTGGACCCTGATGAACATGACAGGTTTGTATTTTAACAGAAAAAGAGGTCCTCATAAGGATTAAGATTTTCCTGCATCGCGTGAGTCTGTGAAAGTCACTGTCCCATTATATTTATCCTCTTTGTAGATTCTTGCTAGAAGTCAGTCAATGGGTAAATTAATGGCTTGATTCTCTTTAGAAACAAAAGGAAACACAAGTGCTCAGCATCCTTGCAAATCACACAACATATGCTCTGGGAATTTTTCTGACATAAGAGATTCAGAGGGAAAACAGGAAAATTACCCTAATTGCTGTACAGGAGTTGCTCTCTTTTTCTTTTCCTCAATGTTTTGAGCTATCTCTCAGCTGAACTGTCATCCCCAAGTCCAGACCTAGCTGTGTGATCCATAAGCACATTGCTACAAGTGGGGAAATCAGTAACAAAGCACCTGACGTCCACGGCTGGGCCCCACTGCAGCTTGCTGTCAAAGTCAGTCTGACATTTCTGGATCAGACAAGAAGCCATCTGACCTTGTCACATGAGTTTAAACAGGAAAACAGCAAACACAACACTTGCACAAACATTGTAGAACAGAAGAGCAGATGCCAAAACGTGAATGTCCTTTGGCATAGAGATAAAAGTCAAAGACAGAACTCCCAGTTGTGTGAACATTGCTTTTGGTTTCTACCTCTAACCAGCAGCTTTTACCTCAGAAGTGCTTTACTTAGGAGTTAAGCCTTAAAATAGCCTTTCAGATAAGAAGAGGCTATTATTCTGTTTCACATTAAGGAAAGTGGAAGGTTAAATGACTCCTACAAACCTTACACCTGAGCTGGGAACAGAAATAAAACCCCAGCTATTATTGCTCCACTCGGCTTTAGCCCAAGGGCGTATTTTTTTTCACCTCCTAAAACAAGCTCTGCAGAAACATGCTCAAAAAGAGAGTCTTCCCCTGCAACCAAGAGACCCCAGCTGGAAACACAACTCTGAACTGTGCCAACCTGCTACGTGTGCTAACAAGGAAGAAAGAAACAAAGCCACAGCCTTTCAAGAAACACAGTTTCAAATATGGCCCAGTGCCCATTGCCTTGTCCCCAGGACCTTCTTCGTGCACCTGAACCAACTGCCCCATCTTCCTTGTCCATGAACTCTCCTTCTCCTTCCACATCTGTTGCCTACAAATCTTCCTGTCACCACCTCCTTTCTTAAATGCCAAGCCCTGGACTGTATCCCCATATCCCTCAGGCAACAATCACTGCTGACCATGGACAACAGCAAACATAAACCCATGACATAGAGCCCACCAAGTGCAGCATGCAATTTGCTACTTTCTCACGCCATGTAGAAGGGCGAGATGAAGGCTAGACCCATCAGAGGAGACACACAGTCTTAGAGATTTAACTGCATATGGAATGTGAGATCCCACATGTCATAGGATGGCATCTAACACAGTACTAGTGGGATCCAGGCCAGAACCCACAGCCACCTGATTTCACAAGTAAAGCTTTTCTCCAAGGCAAGTCTTGCCTGCAATGTCTTATCTACACCCCATTGTTTCTGGGATCCAGTTCAAAATAATCCTTCTGGATTTTCTACTCCCCTCTCTCCCATTGCTCCCTCTATTCCCAGTTCCTCTCCATCATGACGCAAATGCACTGCTGGTGCAAGGCCCTTCCATTGTCCAGAAAGCCACAGGGTCTTCCTGTCATCATCTGTTAATGAGTTTGTGAATATTCAAATATATTCTGTGTATTTTTAACCAAGATGTATGTAATTACCAGCATCCATTCTCTGCCATTCTATACATCATTTTGGAAATGGTTTGGGGGCAAGATTTGTTACAGGCCATTTCAGTGTGCTCTTTGTTGAGCCTAATGAAAGCAGGGTTTACCCAAGAGAAGGGATTAATTTAAGTGTCCTGTATCTCAGCTATAGCAATACTTTTAATCCATATGTTTGTAGACAAGCCAACCTGTTCAACTCTAATGACCTGTACAAGAAATACATTTTTCAAACGAATTCTCAGCTGGATACTTTTCTTCAGCATCTCTGTCTAGAACGGGCTAAGTGAGGTGATGGAGTTCTGGAAGTGCCCTTAATGATAGCTCTGCTCTGAGATTGTAGAAGTGTTTTTAATTACTAAAGGGAAAGAAAACAAAGTCAAAGCTGAGCCAGCTGCCAGAGCTTCCAGAGGACTGACTACATTCACAAATCTTGTAATCTTTTTATGTTCATTATGAGAATACTACAAAAAAAGGGGGCAATCAGACCTTGGCCAACAAATTAAATGCTTATTCAAGGATTAATTCACATCATCTGTACTCCATTAGGTGTTCTCTTTTGCCAGGGAATATAATGCAATATTTTCAGGGGGAATAGTTGCTGCTATTGCCAAGAGCTTGCAATTTACTGGCTCTTGCAGCACTGACATGGGAGTCACTGGGCTATGGGCACATCTAGAGCAGATAATGTAGCAATATACAGTATGAAACATATGGAGCAAATCTGCTTCATTTTGGTGTTAAAAGGTGCTGATTGTGACTGAGATGCAGCCAAGTGACAAGGGGGAAGCAAACCCATAAACCAATAAAAGTTTATCCTTCATTGTATCATGAAGGGAACAATTTGTTGATGCTGGGTTTGGATTTATTTCTCCTGACTATAAATACATCAAAACTTCATGTGAAAAACAGAAGATATGGCTGAAAAAATTGTGACTTAATCTCAGTGCATCTAACCTGAAATTTCATAACAGAGCAACCTTTCCAAGAAAAAAATATGTAGTACTGCTAAAGGCAGATCCCCATAATAATAATAAAAAAACCCCAGCTTCCCTAACCAGTTTGTGATAAGAATACACAGTGCCAGAATGCAGCTGTACTATTTTTACATTTACTAAACATGAAAATTTTACTTTTTAACTCCCAACAATAAAGGCTAAATGCTGTGCCTACCTTTGGGGACCTTATGGGCAGATGTTAAATTGGTGCATATACAAGAGTGACACTCATGAAAGCCACCATGCTCAGTGCAGAACTGTCTATATTAGGTCATAGGAAATCATACCTACTTAATTTTTGCCCCTTAGGGAGCTGTTCATATTGGATTTAAATAGCTATAAGGACAACTTACACAGTACAAAGGTGTTAGCATCTTTCACTGGATTTAGCTCCCAAACCTTTTACTATGCAAACTTTTCTACAGACACTATAGCAATAAATGTCCCAAAATAGTCATTAATTTTCCAAGAACCAATTTTTTTTTTTCATTGCTTATTGTTCTGCATCCAGGATTCCTCACACAGTAAGTGCAAAGAACTCAGAGAGGTAAGTTTTCTGTGTAGAAACTGGCAGCATCTAAACGGCAAAGATACTACTGCAAAGCAAACACAGAGCCTGTCTGGGAGAAGGAACAGATATTTCCAGCTTCTAAACTGATCTTGAAGATTCAACTGATGATATGTAGGCTGACTGATATACTGCATTCCAGATTTAGGTAGGCAGGCCTTGCTAGTGGAACATATGGTCACCTTCCTGATGTTCTACTGTATCTATGTTGTTGAAAGATGTGAATTTATTGATGTCACAGAATTCATCTGACGCTATATTCTCTTCATTCTGCAGCATTTACGACAAACAAGTCACCATGAAATCTAGGTGCCATGCTGCCACGTAACATATCCCCGCAGTTGCTTTGTCTGAGGCCCAGATCAAAACCAAGTGGCATCCTACTGCCTTCCCTGGGTGCTGGAAACAACCCTGCTTGCATTTGGCTCCCCTTGGAAGACAGATACTGTGAAGTGGGCATTTTAAACGGTTCAAGGGTAGAACTAAGTAACGAATAGTTGGGTTTTTTCCTGTAGCAGCTACGTGAGATCTGGCCTACCTAGCCAGGCTTTTAGATACAGCAGAAAACATGCAGTTTGCTTCCAAAACAAATTTGTAGAAACTTACTTTCTGCTAGTTAGATGGAGAATTAATCTCTACTCTCCACCACAACATGCATTGCCTTTTTCTGCCATTAGCCTCTCAGAAGTAAAAGTGGGAAAGGCACTGCTCTGTTTAATGAGCTGCTATTATTCTTACTCTCATTACGATGGCCAATTAAAAAAAAATATTATTTTCCCGAGCTCTTTCCTTCAGGAAATGTCAGCCAAACATAACCCAGCAAAAGTGAACTCCATGTTTGGCTTGGCTTCTGGGACGTGCCATGTTCCCAGAATGAGGGCAGAACAAAATTGCTGGGGCCTAGGCACACCTCCTGGCTTGAAAATTGGGCAATCTCTAAAGTTACTTTGCAGGTATTGGAAGCCAAACCTGTATTCTGGGCTTTTCCTTTGCTTTCCCAAGCCTGTGGTAGCCACATCAATATACATATTTGAGAAAAGTTTGAACATATCCAAGGTGTTATGTAAATATTCTCTCTCATGTTCTGCTGCAATACATGTTTTGAAACAACTTCTTGTAAAGGTTTTATAGACATCAACGTTTTGGGACTCATTAACAAGCAAAAGGCAGCAGTTTTCTTGCTTTACTATACATTAATATAAGTCATTAGCAGTGTCTAGTTGTCAAGCAGCATTAAAAATCGGGTGTCATGCCAGGTCTGTGAAGAACAGTTTGGACACCATGCTCCCTGCTTTTGGCCTGTGTAATGTAAACAAGAGGACACCCTCAATTCTTCAGATGTGCCCCTGTTGGAATAGATTCACATAAATCACTCAAATTTAAATTGTGTGAGTTTATTTTCTGCATTAAAAGTTCCAGAACACAATTCATCCTCTTGCCACTATGTTTTGGCATGAACACAACTCCTCCACATTCAATGGAATCAAACAAACTGGTGTGCTAGAACAGGCTTTTGGGCAACTCTGTTTTCACTAAATTGATCCTCTAAGCAACTGCAACTTTCACTAGAATAGTAAGCCTGAACTACAAAACAATTCCATTCCACTCCATGAGGTCTATTTGTGAAACTAACAATCCAAGTGCAGATTCCTTGGGATTGTACTAAGCTCACACAGAATCCCAAGCAAACCAAAATTTGCTAGCATGCCTCCCTACCCCAAGGTTTGCTTTGAATGAAACCTGAAAACAAGAATGGGTTTAATAACCGTGTCATGAGCCAGTTTTCTCAAAGGACAAGAAAACTTTAAGATTTTACCTTCAGATAAATAAATTTAGCTTGGTTTTCAGTCATATCTGTTGTTAAAACACCACATTCTTCTAAATGCTGAAGGTGTTGAAATAAGGGTATGCTCGCCAACCCCAAATTTTTCAGGATATACAAGTATAACCAGCTATACAAGCATACCCTGTTTATCCTTATCTTAATCAGGATAGCACAGTAAAAATGGATGTAATAGCAAACCAGATGTGACTGCACATCCTGCCTTTTCCAAGGGTCTCAGCTGTTTCTAGCCCCCATTGGTCACTGCTCTATGTCCTATCATCAGAGTCCCTCCAGCGATACACTGAAAGCCATTTCATTAATTTACATTGTATTCCCAGAATCATACTTGGTATGTTACTCTGCTAAGCCATAGAATGTTCAGCATAATTTCTCTTTCCTAAGAGGAGAAATCTCCAGTGCTGTGATCAGACTGCTTTTACCATATGTCACTTTTAAAGGCAAATATGTTTTCACTGTCACAATGCTGATCTGAAACATGCTGGACCTTTGGAACAAAAACCTAGGATGGGAAGAGAAAAAAAAAAAAAAAGAGAGGAGAAAAAACCCTCATTCTTCTAACAGGTCACCTTATAAGTAACCAGCTTTCTGTATCTGCCCAGGATTCTGGCAGACTGGGATCTGTTCTAGGGAAGGGAAGCGGATGCTGAGACCTGCATGCAAAATGTAATCCATCATGTGACAACACTGTTTATCATTCACATTCCCCTCCTGTACTGTTGTAACACACACAGATACTAAAGGTAGACCTTATCAGCACTTTCCTGTTCCTGCACATGCGACTATCATCAGACAGTTTTGGCAACAGCTGAAGCACTGAACAAGGGAAAACTAACAATAATCCTGGAGTTCATAGCTTTCTCTTAAACAGCTTTGACAGGATTTGTTGAACAGACAAGAGAACCCTTATGCTTTCAAGGTGAAAGCAGAAATACAAGTGAAATTGTCAAACTTCATTTAACATCTCTAATACTGTGACCAGAAATGTTTTACCAGAGAAATTCAGGGAGAAGACTAAATATGTAACTGAAAGACATTGCTTCTATACTGCAGTCCTAGTTCTGCCACTGACTTCTTCAATCATTGTATTTGAATACAATGGTTATTAAATACCTGGTTATATTACCTTCCCCAAATGAAGAAAAGCATATCGAACTTCCTGGGTGAGGCTAAGCGAAGTGGATATGTTCTGCTATACGTTTCAAGGCAGGCACTGTGCTTGTGTAAAATACTCAATATGCTACCCATATGTTCATTCCTGCCTCAATTTTGCTAGTGCTGGCAGCTCTGCTATTTATTTCACATGAGAAGCTCTGTACTCCTTTTTCCATGGATGAACAAACTATACTATGCCTTATAGGAAGCTGCTTCTAATAAACACCTCTAGATGTACTTCATTATTAAGTAAGGATTTAAATGAAGACCAACTCTGTCACAATATGACCCTAAAATAATACAATGAGAAGGCAGGCCCCTAAGTTGAAACCTTGTGTTATATCAAAACCAGGTATGCCTGCAATAACAACACGGAAAGAGATGTCTGATCTAACACTGCCCCACATTCAAATGAGCCTACGTGTTCCCATGGCCCTGTACACAACCACATGGAGAAAGCAGCCTAGGTTCAAGTAAGCTGAGAACAGGTTTGAAAATAAAACAGAGAGAAGTTTTCCATGCAACACAAACTGCAGAGCTTGTGACCACATGACATGAGTTCAAAATGGGATTAAACACATTCACAGAGTCACAGTCTATTAAATCTGCAACTCAAAATACAGTAAACCTGCCGGTGGATGTTGTGTCAAGGGACAGATGACTCAACACAAGGCCTACTCCCTCATCTCTTCCTTTCAGCTCTTGCTACCACTTGTTGCCAGAGAGAATATCAGGCTAGATAAACCTTTGCTATCACCCAGTAGCGGATCCCTAAAGTTTTTAGGTAAAATACTAAGGCCTGTGTTTCAGCAAGATCTCATCTCTAGCACAATACCAGGCCATATTTCTTCTAGCAGTGTGGCAGCCTTCATGGAGTTGTGCATCAAGGGATGCACAACTCCATGTGCACACTCTTGTTACATTCCTGTGTTTCTTGTCCCCACTCACTTGCAGATATATTTTATTTAATATACAATATTATAGGGAGTGGGGCACTTGTTTGGTCCTATGTTTATTGAAAGATCGATGTGACCATGTATAAATATTAGGCAGATACTAAGGTAAGCTGTCAGAAAGTCCCTGTGGAGGAAACACATGCAGGCCTGACCTCTAGCCCCCTCGATCCATCACACAAGGTTAGCTGATATGATAAACACCGTCAATAGAAACAACTTGTTCTGAGCGGTAGCTGTTAAACCAATAAACAGTGAAAACTTTGGAGAAAACCCACCATTTTTCCTCATTTATCAAACAAGACTGTATCTTTTTTTTCCCCTCTACCTTTTTAAACAAGTTGAGTTTGTGAAGATTGAAGAAAAACAAGACATCCTTTCAAATCCCTTCTCTGGATCAAACCTCATTAGGTTTTGATGTCAATGGTGCATAGAAGGCTGACCACTGCCAGCAGAAGTATTTGGCAGCCGAGCTGTTACATAATACAACCCTGTCTTTCACAGAAGAGAGATCTCTGTGCTACTAAATGTGCTAAAATTTAACCCACTGCTTTGCTCCATTCAGCCAGAACAACTCTGTACACTTTCCATAGTACTAAATTATGGTTATTTAAGAAGTCAAGGTTCTGCCTGAAAAATAAAATACCCAGGAATACTGAAAACACATACAGGTATTTATTTAAGGAAGTACACATTTCCTTTTCCCCACCTCTGACCGAAGTCTGCTCTGCGTTGTTTGTCCTTAAGTGCAAGTGGAGTATTTTAAAAACTTGTACATCTAGTAGAAAAAAAAAGAAAAAATAGAAAAAACTAATGAAAAGAAGTGTGTTACTCTCAAACTGTGTCACCGCTTCATAAAAATGTTTGGATTCAGAACTCTGGAAACATAAAATGTTCTCCAAGGTTGTTTACAGTAAACTTGAGTTTTCAGCTCCCATATCTAATTTCAACTTTTTTATTTCAGAATAGCTTTTCAGCTGTGCCTGTGTATCCTGTAATGTTAAAAAAAAAACCCAACCAACCAACCAAACAGTATCAGCTTTGAGTGGTGTAAATCAAGGCACTTTGGTTCCATTCGAAGCTTCTGCCAACAAACTGACATGGCAATTTACAGTGCCAGATGCTGACAGGTGATATTCCCACTGAACCAAACTTTTAAAAAACAAATTATCTTCTCTGAGCCCCAGTATAACCAGCCCATATAATTTCACCCAGCCATCCCTGGACTAGCCCTAGTAGCTTGTGTTCAGCTAATGAACACCTTCCAGCAACAGTCGTATTAGCAAATCTGGGAAAAAGAAATCCCAGTTATGGACTGACTGAAACTGGAAGAAAGGCCTTCAGGATTTGCCCTGTGGGGAATCAAATTGAAAGAGCCCAGGAGGCCCAGTTCTACCCAATTAGTTTATAGTCACTGGTGAGGATTACTCAGTGGACCTCTCAGAGAGCTAGAGAAATACTTTGGGGGTGCAAATCCAGAGTCAAGCATAGAGTTAAGGGGAAATGTGGTGTAGAGCAGAGGGAAACCATGTGCACTCAACCTCACAGCAAAGGCATTGAGCATGGTGTGACCAGCCATGTCTCTGCTCTGGTGAGGGTTGGGCAGACAAAGCCCTTCCTCAAAAATCCCTGGAGTCAGCTGCTGCTGAAAGAAGGCATTTCTTTATGCAGCATGGATATGGGTAACCACCAACATCCAACACGTAGCACATGCCAGAACCGATCACATCCCCTTTCCTGAGCTCCCACAACAGCGGGAATTGAACCAGAGGGAACAAAGATATTCACTGAGGCAGCGAAGGGAACTGCTCTCCGTATGCACCTCTGATAGGAAAGTCAATAGAGAACATTATATATGAATACATATGAATTATATAGTCTGAATTATCCACTGAAGGAGCCCCTCCATGTACTGAGAGCAGACTAGAGAGACCAGAAAGAGTGGAACTCAACTCTCAGAACACCTCACCCAAACAAGCAGGACAAGCAAAGTATCGCCTCCCAGGGTACTATAGTGGCTAAGTGGGCCTGTGTCACTAGAGTGTTCTCATGTAGAGACAGTTTTACTGTAGTTTCCAGTAAAATTTACCTCAGCATGGCCTGAAGATCATCTCTTGGTGCTCCTCCAAACCCTGACTGAGCCCATGATGTTTTCAATTGAGTTGTGTGTTTCACGGGTGGCCATTTATTGTAGGGAGGAGTGCAAGAGCAGAGAAAGTAGGTGGAAAGAGTTATTTAGCTTTAGGAAAACTTGATTTACTTAGGAATTTCTCTTTTGTTTCCCTGAATCAGGAATTAATTAGCCCACGTTGTTTAGATGTTCTGTATTATGCTTTTCTAGGCAGATAGTGGCTTAGAGCAAGTACTACATAAACAAACACTTGTTAATGGAGGCTTGGAGCATGACAGAAAATCTGGGGATACAAACCAACTAAAGACAGACCAGTCCCAAGCTGGTGAATGGGTGTTACACACACACACACACATCCCTTAACACTGCCCTTTCACATACTGTGATCCCTGCTACTGAGGTCCCACATGACAAATCCCACTCAGAGCATGGTCCTATGGCCTCATGCTGCAACACAGACTCCTTTGATGGGAGGGTTTGGGGAGAGGACATCCTTCTGCTCCAGGAATTGAGCAGCCCCCTGTGAGCCCCAACCCTGGCCCTTTCTCCTGCCTGCCCAATCCTCAGAGGGATGATACAGCAGAAACCTGGCTCCCACCAACTGTTGTTACAGCCAGAGAGCTCAGAGGTTGCTCTTGGCTTGCTGGCTGACTTGTGTAACCAGGGTGAGGTGGTGTGGGGAGCACGAAGGATGAGAGACCGGATCTGCAGTGCTATGGGGATTGGAGGGGAGCTGAGCTGTATTTTACTGGGTGCGAAAGACATAATTAACAGTTTGGAGTCACTATGGCTGTGCATGGACAAGGGCTGGGTTATGAAAAAACAGTGACTATACTGAGAGAGCCAGGGATCACCTCTGTGAGCAAGGACACAAGGAAATCTTGAACCAAAAACCCTTGTGCAGGTTCCTTTCCTCTTCCTACTTTTCTCAAAAGCAGCACAGTTCTCTCATCTTCAACATGTTGTGTTGGTTTAAAGTCCAAATCCTTGCACAGGTGCCCACTTGAACATTAGCAGTATTTTCAATGATCTTCTGTATGTGATTTCCTTATAATCACAGCCAGGAGTCAAACTGCTTTTCTTTTTGTAACACGTAGGCATTTGAGTAAACTGAGAGATAGGCAGCACTTAGACGAAGGACACCAGCCTGTCATGACACATCCATCCAGAAATCACACTGGCTGCCAGAATTTGCCATCTTTCTGCTGAAACCGAAATCTTATTACATCAGTTCATGCTCACGCTTTGTAATGACAGGTACTGAATTTTAATTTTACAATAGTCCCTTGATGCAAATCATCCATAATTGCATGTTATTCACGCTTGGATATCATTAAACTTCCATTATCAGAGTAAGTCTTTACGACTACACGTCTAAAAGGGGAACTATTTCAGTACTACACAATATCTTCTTAGGTAAACACAACATCGTGCATCACTCGAGATTAATACCAAAGAGTATTCAAAAACCTTTTGTGCCTAAATCATTGTATTTTAAATCTGACTGAAATCTGATCTCTCTCAACATCCCCTCCCCCTTTTCCCCCCTCCTATTATTACATTACACACTGTTGTGGCCTACAGACATATTAGACCTGAACTTTAAGCAATTCCAAGTAAAACTCTGATCTAACTATGAACGGCTGTAATCACACAAAAAGGCTTCTGCATGTAAAGCAATGTTTGCAGGTGGAACTTATCAATATGCACAAACTTTGGGCCAAAGTTTAGGCATAAACCAGAAAATCTGGTTTGGACTGCATTTAAAACCCATGTAACACCCTTGGTACTCACACTATGATTTGGTTTCCTTGACTTTGCGTGAAGTCACCCAAGACATTAATTTAAACCCTTTGACTACCTTATGATTTCGAGTGTGCTGAACAATATAACTTACAGACACGTCAACCGAGTGTGAAGATATCATATAAGCAATCATGTTGTTACTACCCCTTGGTACATATCTGTTTCCCAGGTAAACAGACAGGTAGCTATGACTAGACAAAAGCATTTTTTACACTGCTCTCACATTGTATCATTCAAATACTCAGAGCACTTTAGTTAACCAGTGATTCACTCATTGCATCCTTGAATTTACACTCCTTTTCTAAATATGTCCCCTTATAATTATTACATAGGCTATTCTTCTCTGCAGCTAGCATGTTCAGCTGTGTCCACATCAAATAAGGATAAAATCATATGTCTACCCAGAGTGACAGCCTTTGACTCCAGCAGTTGCCTCAGAAACCTGGCCCACAGGTACCATAATTCATGGGCTACTAGTTACTGGCACCTCGGGGCAAGGAAGCCTTGCAAAAGGGGAAGGTGTGTATGTTTGGGTTGTGAGGATGGGAAAAATCACACCAAATGAAGCTTAGCATTCAGGGCTTCAGGCTGGATTTCAACTGCACAGAAGCAGATGCTTCTACATAAATATTAGGTGAAAAGACTGGTAGAACATTCATTTTGACCAACATATCAGGGATCAAAGAAAGATCTTTAGAGCTTAAGTCATTCATCATTATAGCTCAAACTGGAAGTCTGGATTCTTTGAGCTGGGCCTGTAAAAGTCAGCCTCTGGAGACATCACCAGACCGCGTGCTCAGCAGATGACGCATGCTGCCCCATACTTTGTACTGTGGACTGAAGCGATGCCAGGACTGACCCCCACTGCCCACACAGAGAATCTCCTGCTCTACCCTCAGAGAGAAAATATCTCATTAATTCTTGAGTGTTAAAAATAAATTCAAAATGAAATAAAAATTTTACCAGGTTGGGACATTTTGTGTTACAATACTACCCAGCTGGCTTCATTGGCAAAGCAGCCTGTTTCCCAACATAGACCAGGCACCCTGGGTTACTTCAGAGAGGATGTAAACATGCCAAGTTTTTCAGATTTTCAAATTAGCTACTGCACATGCAACTTTTGCAGAACAATTTCCCAACACGTACATTTGTACTAAGAGTCTTAATATCCCTGTGGTGCAGAGTGATTTATATCTGAGGCGTGTGTGACCGATTCATGTTACCCATCCAAAGAGGCTGTAGTATACATCATATACCAAGACTTGTTTTCTTTTCATTTTCTCTATTAAAAAATTAAAGTAAATCAATAAGGCAATTAAGAAATACAATTTTCCAGCCTCCCAGATTTTTCACAGTGGTTTAAATAAATCAAATCAAGATCATAAATGGACAAGATGAAGAATAACAGTTGCATTAAAGAACATTGTTCTGAATCTGGAGTGACTGACAGAATATCCTTATGTCTTGACTCTTCTCTTTGGATACAATCTCTACAGGAGCAGGGTTCAGGAAATAAACACAATTAGAATCACAGAAATACAGAATCCCACAGAATCCCAGAATGTTAGGAGTTGAAAGGGACCCAGAAAGATCATGTAGTCCAATCCCACTGCCTGATAAGGAAATAGAGAGTTGTCTTCCTGAAACTGTATTAAGGACCAACTGTTGGATATTTACAGCCTTGGAAAGATACTATGGTGAGCTACAATGTCTCTGGTCCTTACATAGGAGATATATGGCTGGGAAAGGAAGACACGAGGAGATGGCATCATTATGCATCTCATTCAAAGTCCAAAGACAATTGCAAACCCTATGCAAACTTCTGCTTGAGAATGGTAACACCAGGGCTCTGCCTACATGGCATTTTCAAAATTAACTCATGCTCATGTACATCCAAGCATTGCATGTTCTCACCAACAGAAAGCCAAATTTAAACATTCTTGAGTTTTGAGAAAGTCTGGATGAAAAACCACATGGCCCAGGTCCACTTTTCACTGCAGCCAAGTGCCCAGTCCTGATCTCATTGAAAACAATGGCAAAACTCTGGGAGAGCAATGCTGCTCAGAACTGGCCAGCTGTCTATCATTTTTTCTTACGACATAAGCTCTGATTTTTACTGTTTACCTGATCAGACTCTCCAAGTTATGATTTTTTTTCCCACCCTGATCTCACTTGAATGATGTCAGATGGGGGGGTAGGGAGAAAAATACAGAAATATGGTAAATGCCAAAGGTGGAACCAGCAAATCCAAGAAATAAATATAATTAGCAGACACAGTGCCAAGGCTGGATACAGCAGCCGAGGAAAAAGGGAAATGTAAAACTTTCTTGGCAATGGCACATGGATTCATCCAGCTGAAGGAGGCACATTCCAGCCCACACCATTGTAAGCAATAATCTGTGTCCCTCGAGAAAATACAGATGTTTGTAATTTTTTTTCTTTTAAACTGCTCATATGAAATAACCTTGTTGTCTTGAAAAATTCCTCTAGGACTTGGTATTGCAAATGTTACTTCTGTACAAACTGTAAACTGCTGACTCAAACCAAACAGACACAAAATTACGTACAGGACAGTTTTGAAATGCATTCTAATAATAAAACTGTACTTGAACGTTGACTGAGGCTAATGAATTTAAAATGCATTCAGGCTAGAAAAAATACAAATAATAACAAATAATAATAATAAAGCAATTGCAATCAGATCTTTTCTTGTCTGCAACAGTGTCCTCCTCTGCATCAGCTATTTTGGTATTTTCTTTGCAGAAGTGAAACCCATGAAAACTGAAAAATATTCTAATCCTTTTATTTCAGTTGAGCTGATACGGCAGTAACTTTATCGTCTTTTAATCAGATGTTGCTGATTTACAGGAGTGTAAGTGGTTGAAGAGTACAGTCATCACATTCTTAGAGAGGCTTACTGAATTTGGCACCAAGTCCTTTGCTGGCAACTCGTATGATCTGGGCCAGAGAAATATTTTAACTGAAAAGGCCTGATTCTTCTCCTCTTTCCAGTGTGTGCTGTTATTTACATCTGCATATGGTAACTGTTAATTGCAGCAGCCCTTCTGATTTTCACATCTTCTTGTGGATGTGAACAGCTGTGTGCTCTTGAGGACACAGGTGAAAAAATTTCAATGTGCAAACACATTTTAGTACACAAGTTTTCAGTTTTCATAATTACTCTTTCCCTCCACTAAGCAGAAGTCTGTTTTGTTTGTTCTATACTTTTTTAATCTGGTTTAGAAGTGCCATGGCTGAAAGTCAGCCTCCTAGCTTAAAGTCAGCCATTGGTTTTTTGTCTAGCTGTAGGGAAGATGATGAATTGGAGAATTTTAAATACTTCTTTCACGAAGGTCCCCAGAGCACAAGAGTCACCAGTCAATCTGTCAAGTTCAGAACAGAACCCCAAGGCAGTCGCTGGGGAGAAGTGTCAAATCTGCAGCTGATGTAACTCCTCCTGGCTTTCTTAAACACTCACAATCTCTATTAGCAGAGAAACTAGCCCAAAAATTTAAAAAACATCCAGAATGCACCTGAATGTGCTTATTTGTCCAGTAAGAACACCCAGAGAAGGGTGAACTTCTGAGTTCCCAGAGATGATAGACATCTTCTACAGATCACAGAGAAATCAAGAACAGCAAGCCAGCTGCTGTATCACATCAGTACCCACACTGAGAGCGACCCTCTTCTACAAGGATTGCCAGGGACAACACAGAATTAATTCCTTTCTTTGAATGAGCCCCTCAATGGGATGAGGGGGTATGGAATTGCCCAAGTAGCCTATGTATATGCTTTGTATAGTATTCCCTTTTACACATTCCATATGTTAATTTTTGCTTGCAACAAATACCTCCTTAGCTGTAGCAAGGCAGACAAGGATGCAGGTGAGCACACAATGCTCATCATTATCTTTCTACCTCAAGTGGATTTGAAGAGTTTCATACCTTTTACCCGAACATTTCTCTGACAAACCCTCAGTGATCTCCTGAGCAAACAATTCTGTTTTCTAATTGATTGCAGAGTTAAAATGCCTTTCAGAATTTCTCATTTAAATCTACCCATGCTAATTTCACAATATGTTTCACATGCATCACGTATGTCTGTCTCTGACATCGTCTCTTCTTGGCTTTAGTTTTTTTCCACTCTAAATTTTTCATACCCAGATCTACCTTCCTAAGCCTTGTAGGAAATTAAAATCAGTCATTTAAGATGCTGTATAAAAACAGGACCACTCCTTCCTGCTAAGAAGACACATACATTATTATTTTCCAAGGTCTGCCATGTCAGCTGTTCCAGACAGCAATTATAAAAATGAAGACACCAAGGTTGGTAAAAGTCACTTTCTTATTGGTGTCTAATTATCTACCAGTACATTTGGGTTCAGTCTTCAGTGCCATCACACAGATCTGATATTGGCTGTGGCAAGTGGAAAATTTATCATTTCACTTTTAAGGAGACTTGTGAACAGAAATACAGAAAAAGTTGGAAAACAAAAGAGAAGCAATTAAAACCTGATGCAAACAGTTTAGTATTGCCAAAATCCATCCCCTTAAATTAATTTCACTCCCCAGATCATACATTATGTCTAACAGACTTGCTTTTCATACAAATTGCACTTGTCCCACTGGTTTAAGACCCTGGACTGAGAGTGCTTTTGGGTGTGGAGCTGAATCACATCTTTCCCTCATCTGTGGAATCCGTGAGAAAGTGATCAGAGTGTGTTCTTAATGGTATCTCCCAAAATACAGCTGACCTAACAGAGATATCTGTTATCACTGAGCAAAATAGGCTCCAATTCAGCACAGGGAGAATGTGGCTCCTCACACAACAGGTAACTGACCAGTGTGATTCCCTGTCAAAGTGTGCTATGGATCCAAACCTTTTATACAGGCTCAAAGAAAGTAGTATCCACAGAAGGCTCATTACATCTTCTCAGTGAAAAGAGTTGGATATTGAAAGACTACTCTGGGGAAAATATCATGTATGTTTGTTCTGTTTGTGATCTTCCCTAAGTATGCACTTGGACACCATTAGAGGTGGGCTGGAGAGACCCTTGCCATGCCCTCAGAACAGCTGCTTTTATGTTTTTAAAAGGACAGTATACTTAAGGAGATACTAGATCCAATGGTCACATTTCAGGTGTGGCCTCCTCTTAGGCTCAAGACTGATCTATGGTCTAAGCATGACATCTGGGTAGAAAATATCATCCTTGACAATTTGGTTCCAGAAATGAAACAGGACCAATAGTAGGCAGTTTTTAAGTTCTTACAGCCCTGGAGCCCCAACCTTCAAAACAGTAGGTTTCCAGGCAGCTGTATCAGGACACCATGAACACAATACTAACTTTGAGATGTGGTTCAGGGTCTGAACCTCCTCTGGCCTCCTCCTTCCTGAAGTCAAACCTTCCATGGAGTTGAAAAGCCGAGTTCTTACCTCCCTTCCTCCCCATCCTGTTTCTCTGTATTATTCGCATTCTTCTGACCTCATGTTTATAACCCCTAAAATGCTCCATTTTATCAGAGCAGATCTTCAGGGCAAGGCTAGAGAACTCGGGAAGTGAAAGTGAATATATATTTCTGAAATCAGTCACTTTTACCCTTGAAATATGCAGACACCACAGCTTTCTAGCCAAAGCAGCAAATGCCTGTCTCTTCTTCCTCAAAAACGTTCAAGTCCTTTTGATAATGTACAGGCCCAGTTCTTGCCTGATGGACAAGCTTGGGGGTGGGGGGTGCCAAGCTAGCTCTGCTCCTGTCAGCCTCAGCCAACAGATCCTGCCAGCAGGAAAATCTTTTAAACTTACTTCTCCTGCATTCTGCCTGCCCACATTCACCTGTGAAGAAAAAGTTCACTTGATAACCTTATCTGAGATGACCTTTTCTCTGTTTTGGTTCATTCTCCATTGCTCCAAGAAAGTGTGAAGGGGTGGGTGTTAGAAGCTCATCTTCCTTAAGGCCTTACAGACCCCCTCACACACCTTTCCCTGCAGAAGGGATCCACTCAAGTGCTGAGGCAGCCTTCAGAAAGTTGGAAACACACTGGTTTAACCAAACAATCTGCATGAGGATAAGCCTGGGAAGTCCTTCTTGGTTCCAGATTCCTTCTAGCCTGCTAGAGCAGTGGTTTTCAAATGGGACAAATGAGATCAGTAAGATAGCACCACATAAGGGAACAACTCCAAATTGAGCATGAAAACCTGTCAGCAGTTTCATTTCCTTCTGACATGCTTACTCAGCAAGAGCTGGGAAACCCTGTTTCAGAAACCAGAACGACAGAACAAGGGCACCTCTGCGCTAGCAGGTTGAAGAGCTCTGTTGGTAGCCTTCATTGGCTGTGCTTTCTTCCGGTTCTCTTCTGATGAGGGCGATCACAAAGTCAGTTCTTCAAACAGGGAAAGAATGAAAGCTTCACAGGCTATCAGAGCATCCTGCCCATCTATATACTCACGCTCATTTTCCTTAGGCCCATTTCTGCCACCCAAGTCCATGAGTATCTTATGCTGCTGATGGCACTGTAGTTTCAGGCAGTTCACTAGGAAAAAAAGGACTAACCCAAAGTCCTTTTTAGTTGATTAAAAGCCTCATAAAGGGACTTGGAACCAAGTCCTTAGCTCACTTTCATTCAGTCACTATTCAGTTAAATAACTTGGGTTAAATTCACATCCAGTGATGCTGTCTCAGTGTGCTGAGAACTCAGACTTTTAACAGGGCTGTTCTCTGTTACAAGTAACTAGAGGCTGTGGGGAACTTCCCTCCTCGCCTCCCCATCAACAACAGATTCAAGGCCTACAGTTTAGATCCAGATCCAAACAATCCCCAAATTCAGGGAGCTTGGATCTAAGATTTGAATACAATTCAATCCCCTATTTTTTATTTCCTTATAGTCTGAACTATCTTTAAGCATTACCAGGATCAGAATAACTATTTCCACTATCCAATTCAAAAGGGAGCCCTCAAGCTGCTAAGAAAGGGGTTTACCATTAAATTACCTCCTCTTCTTCCAATTTTTTTTTGGCCCAAATGAAATCTGGGCAACTGTTACAAGTTTCTTCAGAGTCCTGATTTGTAGAGTTATAAACTGAACAACATGTAGCCTGTACACAACTGCTATATCTGAATAATTGTCAGACAGTTCTTATTCAGAACTGGTTAGCTATCAAAACTAGAGAGAGATTTTCCTTCCTCAGCATGAGGAAACTTATTTTTCTTTCTTGAATTTGTTGCTTCAAAAAGCCTGGCCAGCAATTGTAAAAAGTTAACTCTCCAAGGATGGTGAAAATTATCTACTTATTACTTTGTAATTATCTTAAATTTTTGGATGAAAATGCCTACAGTCCACTATCCTTATTTCATTTTGGCTGACAAAGCTGGCAAATAGTCCAGCACCAAGAACATAAGAGTAGGAAAAGATTTGGAAACATCCTAAATCTGGAAGACAATTATTTGAGACTGCAAAGGAGCCTCTGATTAAGTGGTATTCTGAGTATTACTCTGAGCATTTGCGACTGACTCAGGTTAGAAGAAACAGAGCAAAAAACTCATTTGGGACTTCTACTTTGAGCTGAACTGAACTGTCCTCATCCTGGAGGGAGCTTTAGCAAGGCTGGATCAGTGAGGGCAAAGGGGAATAGGAAAGCCAAATATATTAAAGTTCCACTTTTCAGAAAGGAACAGGGGATTTTAATCTTACAGTTTAAATTTGCATATAGTTTATATCCTTAGACCTCTGGATTAAGATCCCAGTACCACTGGCCATCATGCTTACTTCGCATTACTCACATCCCACTACTGTGAGTAAAGGAAGAAAGGAAAAAGGTGCTGTAGTAGGTCTGTTGGAGTCAAACGTAAACATTGTTTAAAAACATTGATTCCACAAAGCCCTGGAGTTCAGAGAGGGCAGACAAGGTCTCCTCATTGTCTTCAATCTTCTTCTCTATGCCACAGCTGAGAGCAAAAAGCAAACTGGATCAGGCCAGGTGTGAGGGAGAAGAACCTTTTGGAGGGAGGCACAGCTCATTTCCAAGCCCATACCACTGATCAGACTGCCAAGTCTTTGCCACGTGTTGTGGCAGCAGCCATGTAGTTTTTCAGCCTCCCGCCTGCTCCCAGTGCAGCTGCTGTTTCCAGAGTCAGGCAGCTTGTCCCAGCAAGTGACATGGACGCCCATCACAGCTCGAGAGGAACACTGAGAACAAGCCCATAAGCTGCCTTGGGGACTCTTTTCCTGATTCAGCAGACATTTCTCAAACGGTTTTGTTTGGTCATTCCCCTTCAGTCTAATGTTTCCCACATATCAGCACTCTTGAACAAAGCCATCACTTTCAACACCCTCCATCCCAGCTTACTGCCTCTGCAGTGCCCACACGAAGCACTCAAAGTGGATTTCACAGTGGTATTTGTTTGGCTCAGATTGGTTTTGACCTCTGCTCTCCATTTCCTCTCTAGTAGATGACAGGGAAAGCATCTTTTAAGGCAGCCCTTCAGCACACTAGCCAGAAGCATTGTAACTACAACCCTGAATTTCCATCCCAGTTTCATCAACTGGACTGGGATACACAAACAACGAACCAGACATTCACACGTGCACACCCACACACACCATCCCATCTCATTTCTCTGCAAGCAACTTAGCCATCATATTAAATTAATCCAAATTGTTGCTAACCTGAGAGACAACTAGACTCTCAAAAGTTGGAAATAACACTGAAGTTCTGTCCCTAACTCACTTTCCTATCTAAGACTACTATGGCAGTAACCAATGCAGGGTTAAAAATGCTTTTCTCCCATAGCGGGAACAGATTTTCAATTTTCTTTTTTTTTTATAAGAAAATAAATTGAAATTCCCTTACTTCAGAATGTAATTGGCTGATGCCTCCCCATGACAAAGTAAAAACACATTAATGACATGACATATATTTTATCTTCAAACCATTCTCTTACACTCAGTGCCATGGAATATGGATCTCATTGAGCGGGGTGGAAAACAACCCAAGTATCTTTTGGAAAGAATCATTTTCTTATAATTATGGACTTTCAGAACTGACTGAAATCTGATGATTTCCAAGCAAAAGGACACGAAAGTATTTCCCTCCATGGAATTAGCTTTTGTTTAGGGATATTCCAGGAAAACAGTTTGAACAGATATATTGTTTGCTGTAGCCTTTTTGCAGACTTGGTTCTTGGTTCTGAATGCCATTAACTAACTGAAAGTACCCCAAAAGATAGCCTATTCCACAAAAAACAGAAGCACACCAGAAGACATGCAGCTCAAAGCTCCATGAGGAAACTCTTGAGTTGTTCCTATCTAGTTCCACTTTGTATCTTCCATAGCCACCAAATCTCACTGCTCTACAAAGCAAGAGGTTTTTCAAATCAAGCCAAAGCTTGTGTCTTACTCGGTTTTTCCTTCCTACCCAGCCACACTGAGGCAGACACTTCACTGTACCCTTTGACAGTCATATCCATCTTAGGAGCTTTCTTGTCTGTGCAACACTTGCTTATCAAGACCTTGTCTTCAAGAGAGCCAAGCTGTGCCTCAGGCCTATTTTAGACTCCTTAAGTGACCACCGAGAAAACACACCAAACTGTCTGCACCTCGTTATTAGAAAGGATTGTGAGGGCTGCTATGTCACAGAATCACAGAATGTTGGGGGTTGGAATGACCTCTGGAGGTTATCTAGTCCAGCCCCCATCTCTACAGAACTTCATGCTTGTGGCTGGGGAACACCTCTGGATTGTACTAATGGAGGATAGCCTTGATCAATAGCAGCCAAACAACTTTACCAGCACTAAAGCTACAAAGTTTCTTCTTCCCAGCAATTCAACTCAGTTACTGTACACAAGCAAAGATGCTGCTTATCTCATCTAATTTTTACATTTCCATCCTGATTTCTTTTGAATTCTTTAAGTACACACTAATAATTTACAAATTCATAGACACATATTACCTATTTAGAGGGGACAACCCACTCACCCCCCCCCAAAATATTATAAAGGAATATCTGTACTGTTTGTCACAAATCAAATCACACCATGTTTCCAAAATACTATTATCTTTCTTCAAAATGTGTTAGTGATCAGACCTTAACTCAGCATGAGCTGGCTTACAAACTGCATCTGCTCCAGAAAATCAGGAGCAAGTTTGCAAACATAAACATATACCAGATTCATGCTTGCCCCAGGCCATGTTTCATTTCACATGGTGGCAGTTTCTCTTTGATTGAGCAGTACAATGGTCTCTCTGTACAGTGAACATGTTCTCTTTCTGGAGATAGTGATGCCTGTAATAATTTGGAAGGAGGAAAAAAAAAAAAGCACAACAGCTGAAATCCAGATGACTTGAGTACTTTGCTAACAAAGAAAGATTGTTAGACGCTAAATGAGACTGATCCTTCCTAGAAAGATCTATGAACAAATGAGTACTGCATGGTTAAATGCTAGATTAGGATTCAAATGAGGATTTCTGCATAGATCATAAATCAAACTTTGCAGTAGAAAGCATCTGTAGAAGAGCAGAGCAGATGTGGAATGTCTAAGTGTTTTGTCATGTGCTTCCTAACATAAGGGGTTTTTGGTTTAAGGGCTGAAGTAAAATTTGGATTTACCCTTAGGACCCTGCTCAGTTTTATGAAAAGCCATAAATGGAGAGATGGGGAATAACATTTTAGATTTTCTCCTTTCTATTGGATGCAACCACTTCCCAGTCTCAGTCTGCAGCTTCGATCTCCACTTGGCTCTGGGCAGTCCAGATGAGTTCCACCAACACACGTTTCCCCAAATTTCCTCCTTCTAACCCCAATACAACCCTGAATACCATTGTATGAGAGGTGCATACCTGTCCTGGAACAGAGACAAACCCACACATGAGGTCTTGCACATGGGAGGCACATGTATAGTGTTTGGGGATATCATAACTGGAAGTCTGTAGCCTGAGGCTGAAACAAGGGACCATGCAGTAGGCCTCTGTCAAAAGAACATGTCTTGGCAGTCTGGGCATAACAACCAAAGTTAAAAGAGTCTATCAGGCATCCTTTTTTTTCCCCTCAGTAAGAGGAGTTTTTATCTGCAGGACCAAGATTTCCCAGTCAGCAGACAACCACAATGTTGTTTGGACATCAGTACCCAAATAAAAATGAATCCAAATAAGTGTGTGTGCATTTTTTGTAGGGGTCTTTTAAAAACAGGATTTAAATACAGAAACCCAGCACCCAGACTGAATCTTAGACTTCGGTCTCCCAAATCACAGGCCTTTGATGAAAATGAAAGGGAAATGTCCCTTAGGTCTAGCAGTCCCAAGTTCTTCTCTTTAGGCTTCCACATTCATCCCAAATACTTCATCAGAACTCCTTTGCATCTGCCAGCAAACATTACTGGGACCCATCAGTCCCTGTGGGTATCCAGTGTATTGCTACACTGGACATGGAAAATATGAGCTTTTTATTGTGTTCATCAGTAAATAGGTGGGAGTGGTTTTCCCTCAAAAAATAAAACAATGTATTGCTGAGGTTGCAAAGTTGCATGTGTGAATCCAAGTTGGTCACCTTGTGCACAGAGAAAACAAATTGCTATCAGGTGATCCCATGAGCCATTTTCTCTGGAGGTTGTGTGTAGGGAATGGCTAGAATGCAGCACCTTTTGGGGCGTTCAACATTTTGGGAACTTCCCTCACCAAAAGTTTCTAATTTAAGCATTTTTCCTCAGCTGATATCCTTTTCACAGGGCCCCTTCATTCCCTGACAACTGCAATCTATCTGCTAACAAGCCACAGCCCCTGCCAGGAGACAGGGTTTATTAACACAGACTCAGTCCTCTTGTTACATGGCAATACATCATCAAGCCAGCTCAGGATGTGGGCACAGCTCACTCAGCTTCCAGCCAAAGATCTTCTGCATAGAGTGTCCAAATTGCTATGGAAAAATTACAGCTCCTCTGGTCTTTGGGGTGTAACTGTCAATCCAGCACTAGTACCTTGAACTGGCCAACCCATGAAGTGAAGAACACACCATCCACAAGAAATTTTGCTTGTAAAACTTCCTTAATGACAAGCAAGACTTTGGAGGGCAGCTATTCAGCTGCCTTCATAAGGATACCCTCCTACATGATCCCCTTTGCCTTGCTCCAGCTTATAACATGCTCCTGCCTCTCTGCCCAATGCAAATTCTGCCCCAGAGTATAGCCACCTTGTGCCTTGAATGAAACAGAGAACTCATGAGAAAAAAAAGGAAACCCAGCAATCAAAGAACATATTACATACTTATTCAGAAAGTAGCCAAATTAACATGCCCTTACTACATGCCCTTGATTGAAACAGTCGGATTTGTCCCATATATCAGTCAGAAACAGTAAGCACGGATGTAAAACCAGGTAAAAAGACAAGTACTTTAAGAAAAACTTTGAAAAAAAAATCCATCATTAGAGCCACTACAGTCTGAGTTTGATGGGGCTCTAATTTTCTAATTTGTTTTGTTTTGTTTTCTCCAAATAGCCACATATGTGGCTGAAACATTTCTGTGGAGACAAATACATCTTTATTTTAGTTACTGGAGTCCTCTCAAAAACGCGCCTATAAATCCTCCGGGAGCAAGGAGGAGTCACGATGGAAAGAGTGATGGATCTGCAGAACTACAGCAGCTCACACGGTTCAATTGCCATAACTGTTCCTTTGTGGCTGCAGCATTAGCTGTGTGTCACCGAGCCTTAAATACACATTTTGAACTGTCATATCCAATATAGTGGACCCTGGTGGATAGTTAGAGACAAAGAAGGGAAAAAACCGAGCAGCATGGAAATACAGTGTGAAAAGACTCACTTTTTAAACAAGAGAATAGATGCTGTTGTTGAACATGGTGCCTGATGCTTAGCATATTCTGCTGGTCTTGAGAAGATAAAGAATTCAGTAATACAGCCTTTATGGGTTTACTTAGTTGTACACTCTGAATAAAAGAGCTGACAGTATTTGGAGGCTCTCCTCACTTCTTTTTTTTTTTTTTGTGTTCTCAAGATCAGAATACTCTCCAGCAAGGCAGTTTCCAGCTGACCTATCCTGAGGCCAACTGGAAACAATAGAGAGAGATTAATGGCCTAGGAAACTTTGAAGAGAACAATAGCATGGTTTTGGGATGAACTAGAACACGTGAAACATAATAATCTTGGGGTAAAAAAAGAAAAAGGGGAAAAAAAAAAGCAGTTCTGCAAGCAGAAACCTTTTCCATGGCTTATTTAGCAATAAGGATAAAAGAAAAACATGACTGAGTGTTTTAATTTAAAATTTTCTGGCTATAAACACTGATTTTGAAATAATGTGAGTCAATATTATTTTCCTTAAAACGTGACATAAGGTCTAAAAGCCAAGTTCTCCTCTGGGCAAAGCAAATACCAGTGTGATCAAGAGCAGAATTTGTGTTGATTGCATTTGGCACCTGGAGATACTCACACCTGAGACAAGGGCAAGAAGGACTCCTCCATGAATGGATGCGTTTGATCTGCAAACTACAAGGGGTTGTTCCAAGAGGAAACATGCTTTTATTGTCAGTACAGAATGACTCCATGGTAAATAAATCATTTGTATTGCAACTGAAATATTACAGCATTATACATCAAGGATGCATGCAACCTTTCCATTTTTTTTACTTCATTCTGATATTTTTTCCAGCTTGTTAAATACCTCTCCAAGGATCTATGAACTAGCAGTTAGAGATTTAAAAAAAGGCAAAACAAAAATATCCTAAAAATTATCTTAAGTATTCATACTATAAAGAAATTCATCCAAATCATAATAAAGCAACACTTATGGAACACAAGAACTCTTTAAATAAAGTTGTCTTTCAGTCTTTCTTCTATTACACTACCCAAAATTCAACCTTACAAAGCATCTGTGAATAAAGGTAACCTTTGTAGAAGGTAAGCAAATCTAAGTGTAAACTACCTGAGAAAGCAAATACTTTCAAGAGTCTGGCAAGCACTTCCAAGACCTCTGGAACAAATCATGTGCAGCTTTCTGTAGCATCAAATCCTGATGGTGGATTGCTTGGTGACACTTAAAAATCATTTATGACATACAGCTTCTCTATTATCCCTCATAATATCTTCTCACACAACTTCTCTGACACCTTTTCAGAAGTGCCAGAGATTTTTCCTTACTCTCTTTCTTGTAGCTGCTTGCATTTCTCTGAAGCAAATAGAAAGCAAATTACTACCTCTGCCAGGTGCAGCTGAAGTCAACAAAATGATCCTAGCAGGAGAATGAAGGCAAACACAAAGACAACTGCCCACATCATGTTGCTTCAGAAAAGTAGGTTAAAAATCCTATATGGGAGGTTGCATGCAACGTAACATCGTGGATGATTACACTTTTACTAAATATACAACAGAGATCCTAACACATTAAGATTGGAAATACTCACAGAAAGTTCTAAAGTCAGAACAGCTTTTGAGGTTTTGTTGCTTCTTTTTGCTTTGTATCACTTCTCATTCAAATTGTTCATGAAAACATGGGCGAGAGAAAGAAATCCCTACCAGTGAGAAAATAGTGGGCTAGATGCTCATATTCAGCTATTATAGCCTCCTGAAAGCAAATGAAATCCAGACTTGAGTGAGTAGTGTTTTCCCTTTGTCTGGAGCTGAGGAGTATGATCTATGTTCTACTTGCTTCTTTCAAGTCCATCAGATTGAGCATGAACCAGTTTACCATTAATTAGGTGCTGCAAAGATAGAACAGTTACACCTCACCTGCATCTGTTTTGTTTGCATAATAGGGTTCAAGGCTTTTATGCACTATTCTACTGGCCCACATCTGTGCTAAGAGACTCAAACTCCCTCTCAGTAATGCCTTAAAAGAGACAGTGGGCTAAGCAGACAAATTTTAAGAGCTCCTTAAGAACAATGAACTCCCAAACACAACTCCATTCATTTCTACCATCACTGTTCTGGTGAACTCTTTATAGTCAATATATCAAAGCTGACACACAGATGAGATAAAAGGAGCAGAAGAATTATCTTCATTGATTCTCAAGAGAAATTAGAAGTTCTGGTATCACCAGTGACATATCTGCTTTGCCCAGCTGAGAAGGATTTAGAAAATTTAGAGGATTTTACAGGTGTCCTAATTGCATCTGCTATTATTTTGATGACCTACTTCCTATTTCTGTGAAAATATGTAATGTGGGTCAGAACAAAGAGGAACTTACTATGTGTCATGAGTAGAGTATGCACTTCTGGTGTTTTCACTTTTTTTTATCGTCCATATTAAACCTCAAGGCTGTTTCTCTATGTACAACTGAAAGGAGATGCCGGTTGCCTTCACCAGCCCTCAACCATTTCCACATGTACAATCAACCACTATCTGAAAAAAAATGGAAAACAAGTGGGGAAAATTCAATCCAGCCTGTCAGAGGCATACAAACAAAATTAGCATGGACAGCTATGGAACATCTTGAACACTTAGACATACTTCTTACGTTGGTATGTATTGTATATAATAGACAATTGTTGAAGGAAGTGATCTGTCTCTGAAGAATGAACAACTAGAGTCAGAAGCAAAGGAAATAGCAGAAATGTTAGACATTTATCTTGCATCTGTCTGCACTACCAAAAGGAGAGATTGTAAACCTACGTTAGACGTCAGCTGCACGGCAAGGCTGCAAGAACACAGATTGGGAAAGAATCTATCCACCAGCTGAAACCAATGTTCCAGGCTACAGTATCTCCAACTCACAAATACTTGGACAAGTTGCACAGCATGGGTGAGCAGACACAGACCTCACTCTGCTTTGAGATGCATTTAGGGAAAAGCAAGAGAATAGAACACTTCTTTAAAGGATTGCCAATACTCCCACCACAGTACAAACCTCAAGGTTCACAGATCTCATACGCTCACTTCTGATGAGGCTTTACAGGCAGGGATGCTGGTCTTGCTCTCCTGTGCTATTTTACAACAGGTTCTTTATTAAAATGGCCCGTGACCATGTCTTCCTTTTAAAGGCAAAATTTAATGCAGGCTGTTTCACATATTTCACCAGTACTGCATCTGAGTGGCAGCAACCCCTGACAATCCAGCCCAGGGCACTGGCATTTGGGGTCTAGCACCAGTAGTAGCAAGTAAAAAGCAGCTGGGTAACAGCAGAGATGACAGAAATCACTCTGCAGTTAGACACAGGCATGGCCACGTCCAGTGTGTTTCAAACAATACCTCAGGGAGCTGCTTAAGCAGGAGTCAGTACTGACATTTCTTTGGGGGTTTTGGCTTCGTTGAGGGTGGAGTTGTGACCATCAGATGGGTACTTCTCCAGCGCATCCCATAATGGAAAGGAGAAGCTGGATGGGAAAGCGACGAAAGTGGGAACAGGAACATTTTTCATTGTGTGGGAAGGTGAGCTTGACATGACACTTTAGAGGAATTTAACTAGTTGGATGCAGAGCCAAGAGGCCACGCTGGGTGGAGTGCTAAGTATACAAACTCAACCTGTAGGCAAATGCCTTCCCTGATCTGGGGACTCTGTGCTGCACAGACTGTTCCCAGCCCCACCTTGAGCTCTGTGCAAAAGGGCCTCTACTCAACCAGCAAACACTGGGCTTGAGCAGACACGAAGCCTCAGTAGCATACAGTTCTTAAATGAGAAAGCTTGCTTTCAAACAGCACAATGTGGTTACCTCAACATACTTGGCATGAGAGGGAAGTGGAATTGAAGGCGTTGGTGGTTTTGGAGAAACACATAAGGCCTTATTTCACCAATTTTTTTTTTAAATAACAAACTTTTTTCCTTTTGGGGATGTTATGACTGGAATGTACAGATTCCATTAATTTGATTTCTTGTCTTTTCTATTCCTTTGGACTTTCTCCCTCAGCTGCTTGCTTCATCAGAAAACTCTGCAGTCTTCTTTGTGTATGTCTTGTTTTCTATGTGAGTAAATATATCCTCTGGCATCCTGTTTAGCAGAGACACATCCTCCCTCCAACACCCATACAGACAAACATTAAAACAATAAAACCTTTAAATTTTTCTTGCTGCAGTCACTTCTTGCTTGAGGCACTTAACATGCTTAGATCTAAGATCATCTTATACTTGCTGGAACTGGATCTCCTGGGCATATATGAAAAAAATTAAACTTAAGTTCAATGGATATAAGACACTTGACTAAAGCCAGGGATTCTGCCTCTTCCATTCTATTGTAGCACAGAAAGCATGAATAAAGGAACACTAATAAGTGAAGTGAAGTGAACATCCTGTGGACTTTGGTACGTGTGTTCCCTCCTCGTTTGCTTTACAGTGCCTTGGCTTGCTCTTCTCCATCATGTGAGCAGTACAGAAGAAAGCCAGATCCTTTTTACTTGGAAATTGATGATGTATGTACCCGAGTGTTGATCCAGCTGTCTTTATGACCCAAGAGTAACATGTTTATCTTTTTTTCTCCCCTCAAGCTTCTTAATATTAATAGGATGGGCCTATGCAAAGCCCTAGCATTTATAAATGCCTTCACTCAAACTTCCTTTTCTGAGGCTGCCACGCAGTTTGAACACAGTCCCAGGCCAACTGTTTCCACATCCAAGCATCCCACCCTATTCTTACATTTATACCACTTGCCCTGCTTATTGTAAGTTTCTCCTGGCTGATTTCCCAGAATATCCTTTGCCTCTGGCAAGATAATTGCACAAGTCTAAAATACTGTCGCCACAGACCTTAGCTACAATATATGCTGTTCTCAAAATACCCAGGGGGCTGGAAGCCAATGGGAAAGAAATGCTAGTTCCTGAAGAGTTAATTCTCCTTCATGTTCCAGAAACCACATGATTTAGAACAGTCACTCAAAGTTTAGGGTTTAGGCTTTTTTAAACCTGGGGAGAAAAAATTCAGGTTTTTTTACTGACCAAGAAATAGGGAGTATGTGTAACGGAGACTGGTCTTTTATCAACAAGAAAAAGAAAACCACCACAACCAAAACCCAGACTTTTAAGCAAAGTGGATATTTCCACACCTTTTTTTTTAGTTCAATACCTAGTCTTCTACTGAAGAGAATGGTAAATGAAAAAAAATTAAACTGCTCTCAAAGTATTTGATCC
Organism: Heliornis fulica; assembly: GCA_013399135.1. Classification (NCBI taxonomy): domain Eukaryota; kingdom Metazoa; phylum Chordata; class Aves; order Gruiformes; family Heliornithidae; genus Heliornis; species Heliornis fulica. Next base: position 59,716 of record VXBZ01000829.1, read on the forward strand.
ACTTACACTCCACTTTTCCTATCTATGCCCTTAATATACTAACAGTGAGTTAGTGTTACCAGCCAAATGCCAGTCAATGACACAGCAGAGTCTAAAACCTCAGGTCAGTGACCTTTTGTGGGCACCATGAAATAATTCAGTCCTCTTTCCAAAATTAGAGGGTGGGGATGCTGATAGACAACACAGGCATGCTGGCAGACAGCATCTGAGAGCTCGGAGTTTCAGCCTTTCATGGATGCAAACATTACCATGCGACATTCACGTCTCTGCAAAGTGGCAGCAGCCAGTCCTGCTACTTTTCCATTTCACCAGGGTCTGGGACCCATCTCATATCCCAGGCATGTTCCAGCCCATCTACTGCCACACATCATCTGCCCACTGCCATCTTTAACAGAGCCTCCATGCTAAGTGGACCCTGAATTATATTATGTACCACTTCTTTTCAGGCAATTGCAAAGCATCCTTCACATAGCAGATTTTTTTCACATTAAAAAGATTTTTTCTTCCAGTTTGTGTGCATCTCTGCAGTTTGTTTCAGGCCATATTGCATATCTTGGTGAGACCAAGTGTTAATACACAGAATAAGTAGTAAATATTTTTTTATCTTTACTGTTAAGGACAGATTCTATTCTATTATCTTCACTTCTACTAGTTCTGTTTTTCCTGTGTGGTGGGGAAGAAAATGAAACATGGGTCTCAGCCAGCAAGGCTCCTTGGCACTCAGGAAAACTCGAGGGCAGTCCCGTAAGGGTTGTTTGTGTAATCTTAGGTGGAGCTGCAAAGTCCACAGGCAAAGCATGGCAAAACCTTCATAGCCCAAGCATTTGTTCTCCCTATGTCACAGTGCTAGAAATCCACAGCCGTGACTGCTGACTCAGGGCATAAGGCATCTAGAGCTGCAGGCAGTGACAGCAGGCAATGGAAAGGCAGCTTCTTGAGAATAGCAGTTAGTGTCTTCAAGCCCATGTCTCCTACTTCTCTCAACTCTACGTATTCCTTCTATCTTTCTCACTGCAAGAACAGTCTGACCCTGTTTGGGCTGTGGTTTCCAACTCCACCCATGCTCTAGCATTGTGCTAGATCTGCTCACAGCTTCAAGGACACATAGGTAGTTAGCCTTCTTTAAATTTAAGGTGAGCTTGATCCTTTGAAAAATCTGGATCTGAACATCTTGGATCCTTGCTTGTACTTTGGGATCTTCAGACATACTAGCTTTTCTAAAACTCCCTCAAATTCACTAATTCCTCAACCCACCAGCCTTAAAATATCTTTCAAGATCAGAAATATTTGTTTATACCTTCATATCTTCAGTCCTGTAAGGCATTCTCAAATGCTGACATTCTTCCAACCAGGTTACAATATGAAAGTACACATTCCACAGAAGAAAGACTTGGTTTTGAGCTCCTGGTGATCACAGTTTGGTCTGGCATCACCACACCAAAGCTGGATCACTAACTGTTCTCTACATCCCTCATCATCTCATAGAACAGACCTCCAGGTTAATTCTCACTTGTGCATAGATGCACATTCTGGCCTTTAATGAAAAGCACTTCACTTTAACAATATTTGGGGAAAAAAGTGCTTTCTCAGCAGAAATCAAAGAAGAATTTATTCTTCAAACAAAAGATTAAACAAAGAACAGTGATTGCCACATTGCTCAGCAGCAAAATATTGATAAAACGTGATTGAACTCTGTCCAGGAAGGTACTGATTATCACCACTTAGTATTCATTTTCTTTCAATTAAAAAGGTTGGATTCTGCTCTCAATTACACCACAATATTGGTGAAATTACTTTGAGTTTGTATTGTTGTCAAAGGACAGCACACACCCCAAAGTCTGTAAATCTTCCACCCTTCAAGTTAGTTTCTATCATGTACTTTATGGCTGAATCTCCACTGCTGAGATTTAACAAGTATTGAATGAAAAAGGCAATTATTCAAATACACATTCAGGAAAAAGTTAAGAAAGTAATAAAATATCCAGTAAGTCAGAAGCACAAGTTTTGTGGTGTGTCAGAAAAGCAATTTTATTTGGAGCTTGGGGAAGGAAAATATAAAACAATTCAATTGGTTGGTAGAAACCCAAAGAATAGTTTTAAGCTAATACCCAAATTCAGAATTGGAAATTACACTAGAGTCCAGCATTGCTGGCTGGGCAGAACAAAGCACAAATGGAGAAAAAAAAAATGGAGCTAAACCAACTTGAACATAAAATCCAACAACCCTTATTCTTCTTTTACTCATCCACATGAGCAACACAGCTGAGGAGAGTATTTCAACAATCTGTGTAATTTTATCTTTCCTGTGTTGTTCTTTGGATATTATGTGTCATCCCTGTTTGCACAATAGCCAAGTGCCTGATCCTGCTTTCTTTGCCAGCCATACAGATCACAAATCAAAGACCACAGCTCATAAATCATGTGCCGCTGAATACTGAGTCAAAATAGAACACCCAGGCAAAGACTCCACTTGGTAAGTGCTGCAGGACTTTAAGAGGTCTGGGGGCATCTGGGGTATGCCCTGAGTACATAGGGATTGGTACAAGCACAGTTATCCTCAGCAGTAAATGTCCTGTAAAAGTTAAACCCCTGTAGGGTTCTCCTGCCAAGCTGTCTGCAGGGCAGCTGAGGTGCAACCCAACTTTCTCCTTCTCCTTTATCCATAAAGGATAAAGGAGAAGGAGAGAATACATATGGGACATATGAGAATACATATGGGACAACAAACCCATATGTATTCTCATACCACGTCCAAGAACTGGAAAATGTGACTTTTCTATCATGTCCTTGCAATGCAGTTTGTAATTATTCTGAGTGAGGGAAAAGATGACAATAAAAGATTCAGACCTCTGTAACTAACATCTTTTGCTTTCAGCAACACGAAGGTTTCTGTCAATTCTCCTCAGAGCCCATACGTATGGGCTTGCAGTTAGCAAACAGCCCAGTTCTGCTCAGTGTGGCACTCCAGAAACTTCCTTCTGAAGCTGTAGCTCAGTCCTGAACGTACCACAGCTGCTCATAGCATCCATCCAGTCAGGCTGCCCACATGAAAGCTCCTCAATCCACACAAAAGTGAGCCAAATCATTTTAAATATGAGTTCTTTATAACCTATTCCCTTCCCATCCATCCCCTCTGCAATGCACAATGAAGCACCTGCATGGGTTTTGCCACAGTTAAAAAGAACCATGCAACAAGGAGCTACAAGAAACATATACAAGGAACATCAGGAATAGGTTCAGCATCCAGCCCGCACCCCATCTCACAGCTCTTTGCAGCAATACAACTCTGGATGTGGGTGGGGTGGAGAACATGCTTGTGCTTTGGGGAAGAACAAGCTTGGAGTGACTCAGTGTTGTTTTTGGCTGTCTGTTTTTAGAGACATGGGGAGGAGAAGTGAAAAGCATCCTCAGTGAGCTGAGAAAGTTTTTGTTGTAGGTCTTTCTCAGAGCCTGATCTCTATTGTCCTGAGTAGTAATGAAATACATGGAAGAAGGTCTCATGGATGAATGGTAGGGGACCAAGAATGACAGAATGCTAGAGGCATGGACACAAAACCATTTGTCAGTGCCACTATATCCACAAGAACCTTTATCAAGCAATGGCCTGCACATCTCTCATGGATCTTCAATGCCATTCAAGCATACATACCCTTCTACTTGTGTTCCCATAGGATGATCTTAAGTGACTGAGGCATGTAGTGATAATAACTATTCCTAATATTCTGCCTTGCTCCTCTCCAGATCCTGACTCATGTAACACAGGGAAATTTTACAGTGATGAGAGTGCTATGTAGTACCCACAGATGCACACACCACCCCCACCATGCTGCACCATACCGCTGGGAATGGAGCTCACATGCCCCAAATTTTCTAATGCCTTGCTCAAATTGCTCTCAGCCATGCAGAAGATAATTAACAGCAACATGCTATAAGGTAAAACATGCCAAATCCCTAGCTGGCAAAGCCCCACTGAAACCTGGGGAGTTATGCAACAGTGGAACCATCCCAACATTGAATATAAATATTATTTCCATAAAGGAAGGCAGGATTTCGTTCCCAGTAATCTTTAGTGGTGTCCACAAGCCAGAAAAACACATCATTTCATGTAATTCTTTTCCCCCTACCCCTCAAGTTCAGAAGAGTTTGGATCTATAGGCTTGGTTCAGTTGTGAACTCTGATTAGGAAAGGGCTAATGTTATCTCATAGGCTGCCAACAGAGGCAATACTGAAATGCATACGCTGTCCACAGAAGGTTAATCTCTACTGGTAAGGGAATTAGGCTGAGGCAAAGGAATGACTCTACTAGGGAAAGAAGTTCTGCTGTAGCTGTCACAGAGTTTTATATATGAGCAGGCTTGTGGTTAATCAGTACTTTGTTTTGAGTTTTAAATGGTTGAGACTTTGAGGATTTTTAATTTGTTTTTTAACATTTATTATTGCTTTTCAGAGGCTGAATTAAACTCCGCTCTGCACCCATCTGTCAGTTACGCAAGGGACTCATTTGGAGCTATGACGGTTTTCATTACTGGAAACACAGACCTTCCCTCTGCTGAGGCAGGCTTCAAAACAAGAAGTTGGTTGCCTCGGGACAAACAGAGACTTACGCACTTCATCCAAGGGATATCAGAACCAACATTCAGGGGCTTAAAGCTCAGCTCCCACTGGACACTCAAGAGCAAGAAAAAGCCCCAAGAACAACTTCTAATTTAATGGCACAGCTAAAAAGGCAGGAACATTAGCAACCTCTGGCCTTGTCCAGGCCCTCCTCAAAATGTAACCAGCTGTGGAGAAAAAGTCTCACTGAAGGCCAATGCAGCAGCTGCAATCCGCTGGCCCTGCAGTAGCTCCAGGAAGCACCATACTATCAAAAGACCTTTTTGAGCAACCTGGGCACTGTTTTTCTTGACAGACATCTCCTGCAAAGCACTGACAAAGCTTTTAGTTAGTAAACACAACACCCGCTCCACCTTGTCTCATAACCACTATCACAGGGGGCAGGCCTACCAGAGGCTTGTTATACATTAAATACCACTGAAACTTTCAGGATGTCACATGGTGAAAACTGCACAGATGAAGGTCACCACCATGGCCAAGACTCCGAATGAGTCCTTACTTGAGTACTGTCCACCTAATGTGTCAAGCAGTTATACCCTTTATGCACTGGATACCTGGAAAGCAAGTCACATGCTGATCAATGTGTTTAGTGGACAAGTCCACGGCAGTGCAAGACCCAATGTTCATCTTAGCAGAGCTGTGCCCATGTCCCACTCAAGCTTTGTTGAGAGTTTCTGAAGGCAGAAGAGAAAGAAAAACTTGTTTTTCCTCCAAAACCCCAACAAGTTGCATAAAATACACACAAACATCAGCCACAAGCTGCTGGAAGATTACACATTTGGGGTTTTCTCACCTTACACAGAGACAGCATCTACAGCATGTGAAGTCACTGAACAAAGGCCATACATTTCCACTACAGCAAGTTAGTCAAACTGAGCCAAAGATGTTATGGTGGATTAAGATTAAATAAAAATTGTGTTTTAGCCACAGTCCACTCCTGAAGCTGTGTTAGGGCAAAACAAAGTATGTAGGTTACAGAAAGAAATCTGCAGTTTCTAGAACACAGGAAAGACCCTTCTAATTCTAGAAATCAAAACATAGCATGACAAAATATCAGTACTCCATTTCCTTATCTTCCTAGAAGTAGTATCAGGTACCATCATATTGTTATGCCTATGCTCTGCACTAAAACAACCACTTTACTTTAAAATATACTGGTTTTGCAAGTACTAGATGTACTAGTACCCTCATGTCAAGATAAGCTCCATGAAATAAGGGACAGAGAAGGATGGTGCAGAGGAACAGATCAGTGCCAGTTGTGGAATCATCACAAAGGTATCTAACAGAAGGGTGATAAACAATGGAGATTACTGCACATACAGCAGGAGTTTAACTCCCACATGTCTCTACCCACCTTGCTATTCAGTTACAAGGTTTTGGTTTGAACAATGATCTGTGGGTTAGACCAAAACAAATGTACAGTCCATACAGTTACTCTATAACTAGTTGCCTCTAGTACAGTGAAAACCCTCCCAGATGCACAGAAGAGGTCTTTTTTTTTTCTCCTTACCTTACTTTCCTCAAATTTTATCCACTTACTAGTGAGAAGAACACCAAGTAGCAGCAATAATACAGCGCCTTCCTGCAACATAATTCTGAGAATGACACTTGTAAACAGTTCCATCAAGTAGAGAATAATAATGCAATTTGGCAGAAAGAATCCTAGAAGCCAAGTTGCACAGAGAAATTATGGTTAAGATTACATTAATCAAAACCATTTAGGAAAAGTTGAGAGGAAGACTCTGGCAGAACATGTCTCGGATGTTACCAATTAAACTTGTTTTTCTTCCTAAAAGGCAATAGCATTCTTTTTAATTAGCCTCTGTCATTGTAATTCTAGCAATAACCCATGGCGTAATTACTATTTGAGCTACTTGAAAACTTAAAGCATGTGCCAAATTTCTTTAAAGACTTCTCCATGGACAACCAATGAGGCTGCATATAGAGGAGTAAGCGGTTTATATTTTCATTTCTGAAGCTGAGTTATATTACAAGATCTATTCAAATGCTGAGAAGCCATTCTGGGAATAGTAAAAAGTGATCTACAACAAATAAATCAGCTAGCTACGAGTCAGAAAAAAAGCAGAAATATGTTTCTTTCCAGATTTAGCTTTAACACTCTCTGTGGAGCAACACATTGGCATTTATGAACCACCACAGAGCTCTGCACATACTATTGTATTACATGAGCTCACACCAAGCACAAGCTGGCATTTCTCCTATTCTGCTGCTGCCATTGGCACCGAAGAAGTTAATGCCTGTAGGTCGCAATGCTAACCCCATCTTGGCTAATCCTCTAGCATTACTACACATTGCAGCATAAATGCTCAGCTGAAATGAGATTAGAAAACTTAATGGCATTAACAAAAGACTGACCTACAAAAAACTCCCTTAACACAGCAGCACTACATTTTTCAGGTTCTCTGGGCTAAAATGCACAGATTCTCCACTTTGCTCCGTGATACAACCTCAGAACTGGAAGTACAGTACTTCAGACCTTCCAACCTCAGCAGAAAAATCTGTGATTCTAAAAAAGAAGATTTGTTAATGTTACATTTTGTCTACAATCCTCATAGTTTTTTCCTCCATCACCAATGATGTATCATTTAATTTGTCCTCGTGGTGTGAATTACAGAAGATAGGATAGGAAAGGTGACAGTTTGGTAAGTTTCATCATGTGTCATGGGAAAAATCTCAGTTAAAAGCAGCTGATGAGACCTGCTCCAGAAACACATATTAAACCAATTACATATTAAACTTGTGAAATATACCTGTTCTTGCTGGTAATCCCTTCTATATCCTGAATGTGGCCTATATTCTATCTGCAATATTTTCACATTCTTTCCTTTCTGTGGAGATGAGTTATTGCTAAAAAGGGTACAGATATATTTGTATCTTTACTAGAAAACAATGCATAGCCAGAAGATGTATCTGCTTCCCAGCTTTCCTAGTGTTTTCTGTAGCTAACCATACAAATTGTTAGATTCCCCTTAGATAAAGTGATTCTCTGAAATACATTCAAGATCTAAAGAAGGCTTTTACAGTCAGCCCTGTATTATGAATGTTCATGGTGGTGGCCTTTTTCGCAAGTATGTGCATTAGCCAATTCCTGTCTGGCCTTTTTTAACTTCCTTCTATTGTCACAGAAGGACAAGACATGTAGCAAGATGAATCAGGAGATGTGAAATGGTGTAGATTATTATTGCCTGCACAGAATACATCCTCTCCCTTGAACTGGTGAGATACCACACTCGGTAAAAATAGAAGTATAACGAGCACTATAACAAGACATAATGAAGCATGTTGGAGGATTGAATGATTATACAGATAATGAGAAAACATTCAATGTGACACTAAGTAGGATATGAGGTATCTACCTCCAGGCCCCAGGATGCCAGCCAAACAGTAACTGCCAGGAATTCAGAGGAAAACCTCTCTAAGTAATGATAGCATACAATTATTTAATAGGATTTTACACCTTGCTCTAGAGTATCTGGTAAAGTATTGCTTGGATGTAGAACTTGGCTTGACCAACTGATGTTCAAAAGAGTAGAAATACTTGTATTTTGCCCTACAAAGGAGTAGCTTGTAACTCATAACAAAGACTATACCAACCATGATTTACAGCTTTGCATATTCAAGTCATGCAGTTTCCATTAGATGCCAATAGGTATTTTAAAAGCATCTCAGCTCTTTTACAGAATACAATCTTAAAATAACCCAGCATAATGCGTGTGGTATGCTGGCAAACACTACATGTTGGCAGCCAGTCTAAGACCACTGCTGGCAAAAACAGGACACCTGTTGTCAGTATTCTATCAAACTCGATCATTTTAACATTGGGGAGGTTTGGAATGGCTCCATGAAAACATGTCTGACGTCAAATTAACATCCCAGCCAATGAGCAACTGAATGAAACTTTCAAAGTGTCATCAGTTGACTAACAGACATGAAAAATTTAGATAGGCTTATGGGTGAAACATAGTGCACATGAACTTGAAATATTTATTTCCAAAAAAAAAAAAAAAAAAGGTGCATGCTAAAAATAGTATATGAAAGAGACTCAAATGCTGCAAACAGGTATTTCTAGTGAAAGTTCCAGTGAATGAAAGGGAATGAGTAGAAATGTCTGGTGAAGCAGTCAGAAGGACATTCTTTTAAAACCCACGTCAGAGATTGAAGTCACAGCCCAAAAGTTCCTGTTACTAATCTGGGAACTGACGAACAAACAACAGGAATGGAGTAGCCAGGATTCTACCAGCTAGGCGAGCTCTGCCTTCTGTGCTCTCTTGGAATGCCTTTTCTTGCATTTTCTTATTAGAAACAAGTGCCATGACTGTTTGCATTTATGAATCAGCATGAGGGTAGCTTGAAAACAACTCCAAACTAAAGCCAAAGGAAATGAATCTTTGAGGTGCTCCGGAGAACAGACACATTTGGCAGAAGCATCATACATCAGCTACTGCAGCAAAAGGGTATTCAAAAGAACGTAGCTCTACCAGAGCAGGAATACCCTGAGCATTACACTTTTCTATTCCAAGGATCCCAGAGAAAGTACTGTTTGTTTTTACAAGGATATCCAGTTAGACTTAACCCCAAGGCCAGCATCCAGGGAACCTGTAAATTCACCTGAGGCACTACTTCCAGGAAAAGCCTGATAAAGGACAACATCTGTGATTCAGCACTTGTGATTACAACGTGTGTCACCATTAACATCATCACGATCTACCACGTATGTAGTGCTGCCCAAGATAGCCTAACTGGTGTTAGAAAGAATGTTAGCAAACGAGTTTGATCAACAGAACTGTGGTTGTTACAGGAGCTACAGTCACCAAACCCAAGGCTCAGGACTGAGGATGCACAAAAGTACTCTTGAGAAATAAGTCCATAAGTGATCTGTCTCATAATGAAAAGATTAAGATTTTGAGAATGTGTGTAAAATGGATCAACAGAAAGAAAAAGCTACCCTATGCATGTTCCCAACCAAGCGAAGGCCTTGGCAGCATGCCCTTGGTATAGTACCTAGTATCTGATAGGAACGGTCATGTTATGTAGCAGAAGCAGCTCTGATTCCTCCAGACACTGGATGTCATAGGGCAACAGTTTTCCTGCCCTCAGCCTGAACTGGTACCCTGTGGATAACAGTCAGTTTCCAGATGCAGACTCAGCTAGAGAGGTGTAACCTGGGAATGACTTTGCTCTTCTCCACATTTATTTTGGCACAGACAAAGCTCAAATCAGTGCCTTTGGAATGGATTCAAAAGGAAATACTGAGCAGAAGGGTAAGGCAGATCCATAACACAACAGAAACAGACAGGCATCCAGCACAACACAGAACCAGAAGGAAAGTCCTTTCACATACATTTGTCATCTTTGTTATTATTAATTCAGTAGCACCTCAAAGCTCCAACAGATATCAAGGTCTTATTTCACTAAGCACTGTATAGACTTGTGGGTGACATCTAGGCTCCAGAACCAAACTATAGTTTTGTTAATCATAGCAACAGAAGCAGGTTTTCTCCCAGAGCAATAAGCCATCCCTGCCTGGAAGTATTTTTATCTAAAAAGCAAGAGCAAAAAAAGAAAGAAACAAGAAGTGGAGCAGACAGATGAAGTTCAAAATTCATAGGGCAGATTAGCAGCCCCAGAGGGGAAAACCACAACTCCAAACACTGCTTCATGCGCTGCAGTCCATCATGATATAGCAGCAAATTCTTCTAGGCTATGATAACCAGCACACATAACAGGAAAAAAGCCTCCTCACCAAGTAAGATGGTACTTACATCCAAGAAAAATGGCAGAAACAATGCACTCAACCTGAGATTAAAATTATCTCAACCTATGCAGGCTGGTGAAGGTGACACTAAAGGATAGAGGACAACAGCACTGTGGGAACTGAAGTCTGATGCCCTCTGGGTGATACAGGGAGCAGCTACAAGACAAACCTTACCAGTGACCTTAAACTCTGCCACTGAAGAGCTCTGTAAAGGTCAGATAAAGCTCTATGGTTACATATATCTTGACTTCGCTATATACACAAAGTCCACTTACTACTAAAAATGTCTGAGATCCTGACACAGAAATCACAGTGGATAACATTCAGTTAGTATGGCAAAGCCAGCAACAAATCCATAATCTCTGGTGTCAGTTCCAACTCCAGTGCACATTTCCTGAACTACTCAGGCCTTCAGTTCCTTTACTAAAAGTGCAAGCAAGTTCCACAACAGAAGATATCTGGCAAAGAGGGGCCAGAGACCAGAGCACAATCCTTAATATTAAATCTAACACAGTTGCCCCCAGAATGATGTTACTCCCCAGCAGCACTAAGCCACTATGAGTAAGAAGTATTCAGATGCACAGCCTCTGGCAAAAGTCTCAAGGGTTGTTCATGCAGCTGTCACTTTTTTGGGTACTGCACAGAGGATAGAGATTGGGTCCTCCACAGCTCAAGATGATTAGTGCTAACCATGCTAATTACCTGCACAAAGACCATGATACCATATTCTTGCAGATACAATGACAGCATTGTTACCAGTACATCTATGACATCTGCCATAACCCTGCAGACCAGAATCTCCCAAGTAACCCTCCTAACAGGGCTGTGCAATACTTTATAAATTTTTACGGTTTATTTTGACAATGACATTTCTGATCTGGTGTTACTCTGCAACATGCAGCTGCCTGGCTGGCTTCTGTGTCATTTTGGTGCTGGTTTCTGTTTAAGTGCTTGGCTGTTGTCACAGCACAGAAGCACCTCCTCAGAAAAACAATCCAACAGTGTCAGCTACTCAGCCAGAGGAGTGGAAAAGGTCCTAAACATACCTGTCATGTCATTCAGATAGAGAGAAATCTCTTCCACAGGTTATTATGCAACTAAACTCTGTCCTCAGCAGTGGGCATGCACTGAAAAACAGCTGCAATAAAAGCTATGAACTTTTTCCCAGCCTGAGAATCAGGTCTGATATAGGACATGACTTCAGTTTTCACCCAATCAATTCTGCCTCCACAGGAGACAGGAATTAGCACTCCACAATGGTCTGAGCTGCCTGCAGTGCTACTTCATGATGAGGAAAACACCTTTTCCCGTGAAATAAATCAGGTCATTTCACTTAGATGTCTCTCAAACTCAAAAGCAAAAATATTGGTAGGATTGTAACAGTTTTGGGGAAGAGCTCTCTGCTTGTATGAGCACTTCATCACAAACTGATGAGAAGAGAACCTGAGCACCGAAAAAATATTTTAAGCTGAAGTTAATGAAGCACTTGCACAGTCCCAGCTACTGGTGCTAAAAACACATTAAAAAAAATTACATGCAACAAATCTAAACCAATTAGAGAACAGAGTTACATCTTGTTTGTTAGTTTGGCTTTAAGTTCAGCGTCATGTCTTTGTGAGGCATTAGTTTTGTTGGAGGCTTCCACTGTTTTATAATTAAAATCCTTTAACTACTCCATGCCCAATCAGCATTAACTTTAACCAGGGAGTTTTCCATGCAAGCACACAACCAGGAGTCTCAATGTTGTACTACACTGTTTATCCACTCTCCCTTTTTTTTTTTGCTTATGTCTTAAGGTCTGTCATGTGATACACTCAGAAAGAAGGCAGAATCAGCATCAAGAAAAAATAAACCACTATTTTCTTTGGATAGACAAGATCAACACAATTTCCATGCACTTGTATGTGTATACATGATCCCAAAGTAAAGAGTCTCTTAGTCTAAGAGCCTGGAATGTAAACACCATCACAGCTGTTAACATGGTGAAAGGAAGGGCAGAGAGAAATGCTGAAAACGTCTCCTCTTTTTGCAGGTGTTGTTCTCAAGCACTTGACCTGATTCTCATTTCATTTACACCAGTGGGATACTGCAGCAATCAAGTTTCATGTCTAAAGCAATACAAGCTTGAAAGCAGAACACACTACAAGATTATTCCTTTGTGAAAGTGTACAAGTTAAATCAGTCTCAATAAAGAGATACTATAGTCTGATGTTTATCTGAAGACCTTTATACCCTAAAGGCCATCCTCTAGATGTGTTATAAGGGATCGTGCTTTGCAGATGAGTTTCCTTTTCCATTGCCTGACCTCTCACTAAGAGGTTTTACAGTGTCCTCAGGAATTCGGCTAGAAAGCAGTTCCCTGCCTTCTGTCTTCAGTTTGATACTAGCCTGTAGACTGAAGAGGCCCTTTCTGAATTAAACAGCTGAAGAAAAGTAATTTCTCCATCAGAATCACTGCAGGTTTATTCCAGGGTAACTGCCATCACATTTTGTTACCAGTCCTGTAGGTTACTTAGCCAGAGTAAAAACAAGCAGCAAACAAGCAAGCGATGTAGCTGTCCTCTGACACAATAGGTGAAGCTTGAGCACATCTGAATGAGGATGTCCACAAGAGGGACAAGCAGTCACAATGAACATGAAAGAAACACAATCTATGTCTTCATTCTGATACCCTAAAGTCAGTGTAGAATGGGCTCAATTCCAGCATATTCCAAACACACTGCTAGGCATCTACATTGATAGCTACAAATGTCTGCAACTGAGCTGTCACCCATGGTAGTATCTTTAGTGGAAACCTTCACTGCAGCCAAGTTGCACCTGACTAAAAGATTGTACCAGGACTCTTCCATCCAGTATGATGTCAGAGGGACTTCAACATGTGAGTTCTGGCCAAGTGGCTGGGAGAGATGAACCTGTAGTTCAGTACAGAGAGATCCTGTAGTACAGTCAGTTACAACTGTGTGTCCGTAGACCCTACTGTCTCCTCACTGCAAGGAACACCCTGAAGTTATGGCTGACCACAAGGATGTAAGGAAGAGAGAGGTTTGCCAAACTGAATCCAAAGATCATACAGCTGCCTATCAGAAATCAGAATCCCGTACATTCAACAGCCTCTCCTGGCTTTGGTCAAAACAGGGAACCAAGTCTATACCTCAGTCACCTGAAGCAAACAAAACTACAGTGGCATTTTATTTTGGATTACATAATTTTGGTGTATGCAACCTACAGATAAGATGGGATGCACAGTCTCTGCTTGGTGCCCAAATCTTTTAGTCCCAGGACGGCAATTTGCTGAGGAACAGGAACTCACTCAGCCCTGAACTGCCTCCATTTGGTCCTCAAACTGCTCGGGAAGATGAAAATAAGACACATCTGCTAGGCTTTTCTGATTTTTCTTACAGCTGATCCCTCCATCAAAGCCAATTGTGGTGCTTGCCAACTAGAAAAACACCACCATATGGAAGTGAATAGATGACAACAAGGAAACTGAAGTCTCTGGAGGCAAAAGACCCTAACAAAAATCACCACCCAAAAAAAAAAACCAAAAAACAAACCAAAAACCAACACAGCCCACAAGGCTATTAAATAACAGTGAGATATAGAAGTGAAAAGAGATTGGGGACACTTCTCTTACACCACTTTTACATCAACCTAATTCAATTAGTACTGCTCCCTTTGAGCAAAGATTTAGTTCTGCACATACCAGATTTATCATCAGACATTTGTTATGTAGCAATAGCTGTTTAGTGAATAAGTTCGTTTAACCAGTAACATTATGCTTCTCCCTTGTAGTTTCCTTTTTTTGAACACAACTGCTTGTTGACATTACCCCTTAAATTTCCATGTTTTTAAACTTTAAGGACCTAGGTACCAGAAGACTGTGCATAATCTTATACTTATTGCATGGAAGAGAAGGAGAGAAAGCTTTCTGTGGCATCCAATGTTGCACTTAAAAAAAAAAAAAGTATTATGAAGAACAGATCTCAAACGATTTTTCAGACACTATGCTCATATTCTTCACACACTCAAAGACAAACTATGGTCCAGGTTACTGTAGTTACAGATCTGCTGAGATGCTCAGAATTACTACGATCTGGGCTGAGAGTCATTGCAGGATGTATTACTGTGCTTAAGTATTCAGTCCTCTTGTTTAAGTATTTCCAGTGAAGCATATGCTCCATTTCAGGAGAGCAATGTGGCAATAACATATTTCTAACACCAAATGGAACCACTAAGGATGACCTCCCTAGTATCACAATATGCTCACTTTATATGAGGATGTTTGTTAAAAAAGCCAGTCAGCAAATCTTAGTATTTCCCATAAACTAGAGAACAGATGCCAAAAGGAACACATATGATGATCTGCGACATTTATTTATAGCTTCATCTCTTGGCAATCTTCACATAGGCCTGGAGTGCAGAGAAGTCCTAAAAACATTGCCACTTGCTTGGTTTCCAACCAAAAAAAAAAAAAAAAACCAAAAAAAAAAGAGCCACTCTCCTTCACTGTGCTCTCCATTTGTTTTCCTTACCCTCCCAGTTCTTCTGGCAGCTTTGTCTGCACAGAGTCTGACAAGCAGGCATCCCACCTTGAACTCTCAACCTTTTCCTTGAGCCTAATCCAGTGCCCTATTCCATCAAAGTGGACTGTGTTGCCACCATCCTTATCATTTAGACCTCAGCCCAGCTTCAGCATAACCAAATCTTCATTCTTATGTGTACATCACTGCATACTAATGTCCTTTTCTTCCAGTTATAGAGTTCAGTCTTACCCTTTGTCCATCACAAAGGAGTGCTGGACTAGACAACCTCAAACTTTTAAACTACTCTACCTCAGATGAAGCTGTTACTCTACTGATAAAGTAACACCAGTTTTTCAGCCTACTTTGCTTACATCCCCTACTCTCCTCGACCAAATTAATTCAATGGCACTCCAGCTTCTAGTCCATACCTTCAACTCAGTTCTTCATCAATGCTCTCCTTGGGTTTAAGATAATGGTGTACAGAGAAAGGAAATGAGTTTAGATCATGTATATAATATGTGCAATGTTTTCTACTTCCCCATGAAGTTCTCTAGTAGTCCTGGGCTGTAAGCTCTTTGGAAAGAGGTAAGTGCCTCTGTGTTTGCTGTCATTCGTAACAGCTGATCTTGATCAACCTCTCTAGCTGATGCAGCAGCGCAGCATCATTATTATGCTTTCTGTGAAAAGGATATGTCACCAGGGTTCTCTAGCATCCTAGATTTACCCTTGAAGAACCCAATTGGTTTTTGCCAAATAACTTTAATCTTGAGTAAGAAATTCAAGGACACTCAATACATCTCACAGGAAGCATTCTGGCATATTTTTTTTAAATCTTCACTGGTTTAACACATATCACAGACTTGACAAAAATTGGTTTTGATCAATTTACTAGTATAAACAAAGCTAAAGTATATAAAAAGGTAAGGCCTGATTTGCTTTTTGCATGGGGTAGTTCTTTAATAATGACGGTCACTGGCTTGGAAGCTTTTCACAGCCATACTATTAGGTCACTGACTTTTTGGAACATGCTGAACACACCTATGCAGACTGGTGCCAAATGGTACTAACTCCTGAACCATGCCAAGGAATTGTTTGGGAGAATGCTAGGTGACTGACAGCATGCCAGAGACAATGCCAATAATATAAAGGTACAGATGATTGAGGTTTCATCTCTGTGAGCATTTTAAGATGCTTTTGCATAGACATAAAGACTTAAATGATTTTTTTTTCTGTGCAAGTACTCATGCAAAATAATAGATATAATATCCATCTAGACTGACAGCTTAGCAGATGCTTTCATAACAGTATAGGTATGTGTGCATTCAAACATATACATGTAATACTACAGAGTGTCTACATTATAAAGTCATAAATGCTACAGTTTCACCCATTCTATTTGATAAGTTTATACATAAACATTGCAAATTAAAGGCAAAACTATTCAAAAGCAAAGTCTTAAGAGCTATATGTGGCTAAGAAGATTAAAGCTATTAAATATACAGAAGCATACATTGCCCAGTGATGTGTTAATCCACAGTCTATAATAAGGCAGCTACCGACTGTTCAGGAAAAGCTTTCACAGCTTACTTGGGACTCAGCTGATGCAGATAAACTGATGTTAGAACCAGCCTTTTGCACTTCTATGCATAAGGTGTTTTCCATACAAATGTAGATCATGTAGGTGGCCTTGAAACAATTCCCCTTTAACATTAGATAACCAGTGACTGTAGTTGTATTGTGTATTTTAAAGTGTGCTCAGATATATGTTTGGGGAGGACTCCCGCAAATCCTTAAATTTTAACCCCACTTCCCACTCCCAAACTGTTAATACCAAGTCAAATGCTGAAGGACAAGAGATCACACTTTGGCTTCAGTCAGACTGGTGAAAATCTGGAGCAACTCAGTTGAGGCCAGTGTAACTGAGATCAGAATTTGGCCTGGACTCAACAAACTAAGCCAAATTCATTACCACACTCTTTCCCTACATGTCTACATATTAAAGAGCACGTTTTTGGTTTTGTTTTGTTTTTTTTCCTTAAGTGCACATTTCAGCCAGTCTAAAAGTACATTCTGTAATTGTGACAAAAATGCCAACTGACGTAAAGAAGCTCCACAGTTTTAATAATATTTTGCTTGGAAATTGGTGTAGTAACGCACGCTTTTTCTCATCCAGTCTGCCTTGGCTCTGAGCTGTAGGAAACACCTTTCTAAGAAGAAAAAGGAAGCTTTTCTCCCACACAGAAAGCTTCAGCAAAGAAATCAGCAATGACAATTACTTTTAGCAGCATGGACATTCTCTTCAGTGGCTGGGTGAAGACAATTGAATCAATATTATCATAGTTTAAACCCAGCAGGCAGCTAAACAAACCACAGTGGGATGGGGGAAGACAATCAAAAAGGAGAAAAAAATGTAAATCTAATGGGTTGAGATAAAGATATCTTAATAGGACAGAAAAGGAAAAGAATAATAAATAAATAATAATAGAATATATAAAACAAGTGATACACAGCTCATTCCCGAATGCCACCACCTCCCAGTCAAACCCCCAGTTTTATATCAAACATGGCATCATAGAGTGGAATACCTCCTTGGCCAGCTGGGTCAGCTGTCCCAGCCACGTGCCCTTGCAGCTTTTGGGTGCCCTCCACTTTCTCATTGGCAGGGCAGTATAAGAAGCTGATAAGACCTTGATTGCTTGGCAACAACTAAAATATTAGTGTGATATCAACATGACTCTCATCCTAAATCAAAAACACAGCACTACACCAGCTGCTAGGAAGAAAATTAACTCTGAATTAGTACAAGGATAAACAAATGAAAACTAGACAGAAAGGCCATCAGAAGGTACTGGGCACACTATATCCATCCAGCGGGAAAATCTTTCTTATCTTTTACTGTTATCAATTAAGTTTTTTTCCTAGGTCCCAGTCCTCTGAGTGGCAAAGCACTGAAATAATCTGACTCTTTGGTCTTCTTTCAAGAGAAAGAGTTAAAAAAACTCTGCAAGTTCTCCTTCCATCCATATAACAAAGAATCTTTGCTAGCCAGTGTTGGTCCATATTCATGAACGCAGGTTGTAAAGAACCTGGGCACAGCTCTGAACCCAAATGAAGCAAGGGGAAGAGGCCGTGCTCACACAGCTATGCATTCCAGATGGAGTGCAAAAGGCAACAGTAGAACATCTTCATCCCATAGCTTTGCTCATCCCTGTACACCATGTCACTAAGAACTATACCAGACAGTTATTTTGGATTCAGACATCAGCAAGTAAAATCAGAATGCAGCTCTCAGAGCCAGCATACAGATTTCTCAGTAGCAACAGCATCATTCCACTTGTCTCTCCAAGAATGAGAGGTCATTTATTTAATTTTCTCTTGTGGTGCAGCAAATTCTGGAGGGAGTGATTGAGACCCACAGGAATGTCAGCTAAGAAAGCATTCTGGGGAATCTTCAGAAGAATTGGATTTATGGTCAGTTAACCTTTTCTGCTCTATTTTTTTTTTAGTTTTTCCCACTACCTCAATGACTCACCTTCTTTATGTGTACCTTCTCAGGATCTACAATACCAGGCCATGACTACACCTCCTCTCTATGCACGTAATCGCTGTGGACTGCTCCCCTGCTCCTCTCCACACACCTCCCTTACCATCAAGTTTCAGTCTGGATCTGCTCAACAGCTGGAGTAGGAAAGAGTAGGCATCCAGGTCTTCTCCAGAAGGGAGCTGTATCTAAGCCAGAGCACCATGGAGCACAGGTGATGGGCTGTGTGGAGGAAACAAGCAGCAGAGGCACAAACTAACCTACCATCTTCAACCCTAGCAGCTGCAGAGTCAGGGGGTTTTGGACTATTTGCAGAAGCATGCTGGAACTTTTCCTTTGGTTTAGGCAAAGAAGTCATCTGCCACACAACAGAGCTCCTGAACCACCTATCGCCAAAGCCAGTGCTCAGACCTATTGTCACACTTGAGACCATTAGCCCAGTTCAGGTTTATCCTGAGGCACATTTACAGCTGTGGCCTCAAAGTCTGCATTAGTGACTTTTACATTCACTTTAAGGCTGCTCCTCACTACCAGATGTTCTCAAAGTGGCTGTGGAGTAAATTAAGTCTAGTCTTAATAAAGCCTATTTATGCTGTCTCACTTAGGAAAGCTCATGTTTATGTGGATTTATTAGGCACTTAACTGCATGAAAGAGGAAAATATTTGCTTGTAATTCAATTGCTCTGTATGGTGCTCTGACTCAGTGGCCTCTGAAAGCACACAAATATTTTCCAATAAACAAAGAACTGGTTCAAACTGCTGCCCATTGAAACAGAGAAACTGAACACAAACAGATTTGATTCATAAGCTTGTTTATTAAAAAAAATCCAAAAACCAAAACCAAAAACAACCCTAGAAGGAATCCAATTTTTTATTTTTTTTTAAACTGTAATGTGAGAACAGTCTTCTTTTGGGGAATCTACACAGGACAGCAATTCCTTCAGTCCTCAGGAAAGAAGTGACTTAATTAGACAGTTTAATGCAGCATTAAGCTTGCTGCTATAATAGTCCCAAAAATACAAGAGCACATGATCACCATTTTGACTCTTGCTACTAACCAGCTTCAGTGAAGACTGAACCAGAAATTTCTTGCATGTCAGCATCCTCCAGGTTGAATCCAGGTGCTGAACTATTAGTAAGTGATTTTTCTTTGTAGGTCAAATTTATATACATGTGCACCTGCATGACCAGGGCCCAAAGAGAACAACTGGAAATCACAAAACCAAGTAAATCTGAGTCACTACATCAGAATTGTGACTAGGTTGAATATACCAAAGTCAATGGAATAAAAAAAAAAACAAACTGTGCAGGTTTGCACCAAAACCAGTATGTTTTATTATCCTTGAGGCTCCTTGTTTATTTGTCAACAGTGACTATGGCAATTTACTCAACAACTACTATCGGCTTTCAGTTTTCAAGTTGCCTGAAAGCTTTTAGCAAGTTGTCAGCTGTGATATTTTACCTATTTATTATGCAAATAATTTTCTAATTATTCTTGCTTTGCTGCTTATTGTCCATCCACTTTTCCAAAAGAACCACTCCTAATAGTCTGGGTGGGTGGGAGGTGGGTGTTGTCTGTTTTAGATTTTTTAAATAATTATTTACTTTGAGAGGTCTTTCAGACTTACAAATCACTGCCAATGTAAGAATCACATACCAATATGCAAATTGTGAAGTAAGTCTGAAGTGTTATATTTTATTCAGAGATTATTTATTGTATTCTGTGTAAGGGATCACACTATATACAGAACTCCTCTGGAAATTGATACATGTAAGTGATGACTTTTTGCAGACAAAAAAGATTTAAAGGAAAAGCCCTCAGAATTCCTTCACTTCTGATAGTCACAATCAACACTTGTTTCACAGCATTTATTTTGCTTCTGAGTAGCTCATTTCTGAGTGCACTGTTTCTATATGTGAAATATTCACAATGATTGACAGGATAAGCTGTTCCACTGAATCTTATCAGTGGGTTTAAACGTAAAAATCAGATTTAGAAAAGTTATTAATAACTTCATATTCTGGAAAGGAGGAAACTACAAAATAAACAGTTACTATCATTATGGCTTAGAATATTTAGCACGCCATGTATTAACACTGCCACTAGTATCTACTGAACAGACTATGGTGTCCCCCAGGAATGGATTTCTGTATCTGTTTGTTCTTAATACCACAGTGCATCTGTCCAAATCTGTGCAGTATGAAGTGTGAACTGTGAAAATCTTCTATATGTCAGAAGTTTTGTTCCTAAACTACTTCTGTCAACTGGTTCCACTTTTATTTTTCTGGTTCATTTCTGGTTTATTTTTAACAAAGGAATTTGATATGTCATGACAACCTTGCTCATTGCATAATTAAGACAAGCTGCTGCTTTCCTCTCCCAACTGTTTTCAATGAGAAACAGGGTCTCTAAATCAACTTTTGTGTGAAAGAACTGCTCATTAAAAATGACTTTTTAAAAAAAATTTAAGAAGCTTCTGGATCCAAGGAAAAAAAAAGCCATTTTTCACTTTTTGACAGAAGAGATTTTTTTTTCCCCCCAAAGGAAAAATTTCAAAACTCATTGGAGCAATCATATCTTAACTTTGGATGGAGAGAGATCTTATTTCTCTGGAAATACTTTTCTCAGAGGATCTGATGTTCTGAATCAAATGAGAAATTTTAATTAGAAAGAAAACAATGAAATTCTATAACACATATTTTCCCATTTACCTCCATTTAAAACAAAGATTGAAAGTTTATTTCCTATAGCGACCTGCTTGATGAGCAATACAGTTGTCACAGCTCAGAGCTCCTTTATGTCAAATTTCTTCCCATACTGGCCAACTCTCAGGGAGCATAATTACTGGGAAAATGGAATGGCATTAAGAGACTGCAGGGACACACACCTCTATTCCAGGAGTTGTATCTATTTATTCCCTTCCTAAACCACTCCCATCAAAAGAACACTATCCATTTCTCACAGGTAGACCATCACCAATAACATTTAAATCTCCTCTTGGGTTGCTATATTTTTCTTAAGCAGTCCCTGAGTTTATGATTTAGAAGTCATATTTATTATACATCAGCATACTATACAGCAGTATATTAACAAGATTTTTTGCATTATCCTTGGCCTCATGTCAAGATTAAACATCACACACAACCGTGAAAGAAGACTGATATATGGAGCATAAGGTTGGCACAATCTATGTGTTTCACATAATGCCTTTCGATTTTAGACAACTGTCACCATGAGGAAGATTCATTCCATTATTTATCATTTCTCCTCTTTCAAAGATTACAACAAACTGGGATCTTCACCATGGACTATGAATCATATAAAGCTATGCTACATTCTGGAAAGTCCTTGTTCTCATACACATACAGATCAAACACTTTAATCCTACTCTCAGAGAAGAAAAGAAGTCTGCCTTTACAGCATTGCACGTCTCATGATTTCAGCATGGAGCTTGTGATCAGCTCTGAGTCTTGTGATTACCAAAAAGTTCCAGCTTCCACTTTAAACAGTTTGCATCTAGTTTCACTGTTCATAGAGAATGGTACAATCCTATGGTACCCTTAAATACCAAAAGGTTCAAAGACAGGACACAAAATTTAACTCTTTATGGGATAAAGACTTCTTTTCACTGTACTTTGGTGTTAAAATCCGTTATTATTGCTTTTCCTGCTTTGTGGAAAATGTATTTCCCAAAACATGTTGGTGCTTTGCAATACCAAAAGCACTTCTTGATTCCAAAAGCTAATTTTTTTTCCTTACAGTTTCTCCATGTTTTTTCATAACTCAGAGTTCTGATAGTCAGAGAAACAGCATTAAAAATTTTTAACTGTTGCTCTTCCATTCACAGGACAATAAAATAATTATCTTTGATTTTTGCAACAATCACTGTGTAACTCAGTGTCACAAATCTTAGCATTTATAAATCTTTGTTTAAGATCTCATAGCCCCTAGAGAGCCCCTTATTTTCCAAGTTGTTCCTTTATGAAGAACAGCCTGCAGATTGTTTTTTTAATCTGATGTGTCAAGTGACATGTATTTCCTTCCCTTTTCTTATGCTAAAAACTCAAACCTTCATAACAAACTATATTTACAGTTACTGGGATGGACTTAGCCTTAATGAAGTAAATCTATTACCATGGATTCCACTGACCAGGAATGACAGGAACACCTTGAATGGCATGATGATTAGGTTTCCTTTGCTTTGAGATCGCATAGACTTGGAAATTCTCTTCATTTATACCCCCAGTTTTGAAGAGCCAATGTTCTCTTAGACAATAATTATATATATTTAAATAATCTTTTTGATTCTTTGCATGAATCACCTTTATATTTACCCTAATATGATTCTCTGTAACACTTCATCAAAAGGGACTGGAGCCTTACCATACGTTCCAAATTGTGACCGTTTGAAGCTTAAGCAAAAAGAAAGGATAAAATTAATTCCTCTTTCCCTTAAAAAAAACCAAAACCCACCCTTAAGATGATAGAATTAAGAGAATTCCCTCCATCTGTTTCCAGCCTAAAGTCCACCTTGTAAAGTTCAGTAATACAGATTCAGTTTAGTACCAAAACTGATACATGGGAACACTAAGATTATGCAAAATCCCCAAAACAATAAACTTAAATTGCAGTGTACTGGAAAAAAATTAAATCAAGTTCTGAACAGGTCCAGATAGATCTAGAATCCCAGGCCTCATAAAAATACACAAATGAAGCAAACTAGATATTAGATACTAGCAACAAGTAGTCCGGTCTCCAAACTATTTCAGGGGATGACTCAGTCAAGTATTTTACAAAACTATCAGATTTATACTGCACAGCTCAGATGAAAAGCTTCACGCTCACAGTAATAATTTCTATGCAACTATGCCATGACATTCTTTGTAGAGTGCTTTTGCAAGCCTCCCCCCATGCAGAAATTCCTCCTCTACCTTTAAAGCAATAAGGAACAGATCATTACCAGAAAGCAAAGATTACTCCAACAGCTGAAAACACAGAGGGAAAGTAAAAATGGGATTACGCAAACTACAATCTGGACAGGGGACTGGGATTAGAAACAGGGAGAGAGTTCCAAATCTCCAACTCGGTATCTGCTGATCTCATCATTCCAGTTCCTCCCACCTCTCTTAAGATCTTGCCCTAAAAAAAAAAAAAAAAAGTCTGCTCATTTCAAAACTCTCAATACAGCCTTTATATAAACAGTTCCTGTAGAGACTACTGGAAATTCCACTGTTACAACCAGGAAGGAAACACAAGTATTGGACTCTCCAGTATCACATCCAGCAGCTTTCAAGGTCCTCAAAATGTTTTCCCTGACTTCTGAGGACAGAACCCTCTTTCTTTCCACATCCTATAATGAGTGAACAGCCAAGTGAATAGGCATTTTGAGGTAGCCAAAAAATTTTAATTCCAACTCTTAGAGAACAAGTACACTTCTTTCAGAGACAAGGAAGCTCCAAGGTAACTAACTCTGTTTTAGCAGCGACGCTAGAAGTGGTGAGAAGGCTCCTAAAACGTGAAGGCAGAGGAGAAGAGGAAAGAAGGGTTCAGAAGAGTATCACTGTCACTTTCAAAGTAGCCCCCTGCCATTTCTAAAGAATTGCAGCTGTGGTGAAAGGCATGAGGGGTGAACAGCTTTACTGCTCCAAACAATATGGTCATTTTCCTTTTTTCTTACTTACAGCCTAGTCTGAAAGGAATGCAGCTGTCTGAGAACCGAACGGTTTGGGTTTGCACCAGACAGTGGAGCTTAAAAGAACTATCTCCTTTGTGTTAGATGTATGCACAGGGTAACATGCAAGGCTAGCAGAACTCAACTGGCTCTTCATAGCTATTCTGAGCTGCAACACAACAGCAGAGAGCACTATAGCCTTACAGGCTACACTAAGATTCCCCTTATCACCCAACAAGGTCTTCCTGCTGCCATCCGCAAACCTTTCCCCAAGTTCAGTGATGCTGCATCTCCACTTTCCTTGAAGGAAAGGTTTCAACCATCCACAGTGGAATTCACAGGAGAGAAGAGATTCTCATTTCACACAATCACCTCCAAAGATCTGGTCTTCCAGAAGCAATGATCTTGTCCCCAGAAAAGGGGAGAAATGAGTTGAATTTCCTGAAAAGATGGGGACAGTCAAATAATTCTCATCTTGAAAGCCTGAGCAGTTGAGCCTAGTAGCCATAGCAAGACCCAACACCTCCTTGCATCAGCTATGGTTCTAAGGTGAGGCTTGGGGTGGTGTTTTTATATTTAGTCACAGAATAAATCCGTAACAAGCAGCTGAATGGTTGCCCTTTTAACACAGTTCTCACATAGTTTGAGTTCAAGATAGAACCATCTTTTTTAGTTCTGGTAAACCATTTTATGGTAAGAAGCAGGATAAAAAGGTATCTGCTTGTGAGCTCCATGACTTCCAGCCAGTTTACTGCAAAGCACACTATGACCCTCCTCTTGGGAACCAGCAGTTCTTCTCAAAGAACATCAGGTTTTAGTCCAAGTATTATTCAAAGCATGTGACAGAGGGTTAGTTTAGTTCAGTTTTGAGTTTATATTATCATAAACTTCAAAATGAGATATCACACTTAAGCTGCGTTTCCACACACATTTCCACCACACCTTTCCTCTACTTCCAGGATCTCCTGCCACATCTGTGCCCCATCAAGAAGCATGAGAAGGGTGATCCCCAAGCATTAGACACATCAGCATCACCATTACTTCCTCACACTTCCCAAGCCATTACACAATGTGAACCAGTCTAAACAGGACAGCTACAGCAAGCAATCTGTATTCAGGAGAAAACAGCCCCCACACCTTAACTCAGTGTTATTTTGAGGGCACGAATTTATCAGCTTGGGAGGATATGCACCACCTAGCTCTTTCTGTTGTTAGAATAAAACCACTCTGCCTATCCCTGTTATTGGGTACAGAAGCCAGGTACAAGGAAGACTTGTATCCTGAAGCCTCCAGGCACAGCACAGTGAAGGAATTAACCCTCATCCATGAAGGCTACCTGAGCATGCTAGTGCCCTGGCTGCTTGGAAGAAGAGATCCAAGCAGGAGCATCAAGCCTCCAGCTGTCCTACCCTATGTAAAACATGTTCTTTCTGCTTTTCTCCACAAGTCAGTTTTTTATAGAAGGGCTGCATTTGAAACTTCATCGTTAAGCATGCCTCACGTGTCAGAAAACCATTACCATCAGTTTTTTTCTGCAGCTCCAGTATTTTTTTTTTGTTCCTCTTCACCAAACTCTGCACCTAGATGTCATTCCAACTCTTCCCTACCAGTAGGGCCAAAGGTACCAACTGCCAGCATGAGCATGCATATGGCAGTGGCAGACAGTGCTGCAGCTGCTCTACTTTGCCCTTTAAAAGATGTTCTACAAGTTCTCAAGTTTATCACTCTTGGGGCTCTGCATAAGATTTTCCTAATTTGTAGGATGAAGCACACTGTGTTGTTTCATTGTTTTTTGTTTTTTGGTGTGTTTTTTTTTTTTTAAGAAGAGAGGATAAAAAAAACACAAAATCCTTACTCAGACTGCAACTTTACTGCTACAAATGTTATGGGCAGTTTCAATACTAAAGCAAGTAAGGTCTGTCTTTGTAAACCTCTTACTTCACATTAATTTCCTCTTGATCTAGCTTTCATCAGACCAAGACAGAAATAGTTTAACTTCTTAAGTTTAAAGGGGCAAGAACTATTTTTTACCAGCCTATGCTTGCCTCTCTATTTTTGCCTTTTTTCTTTTGTCATGTAGCTACATCTTATCCTAGCCTGAATCACCCTTCCTTTCTCTGTCCCCATTCCCTTTTACAGCTACTCCTGCATAAATCAGATTTCTCCTGAATAGCTTCTGTTAATCTGACAGCTCAGAAGGGACTAACCCCATCTCTTCCTGCCTAAAGATAAATATCTGTCATGGCACAAGAACTGAACAGAGAAGAAAGGTATGTTCAACACCTATATGTGTAGCATTGAGGGGATGGGGACACAGGGGAAGAGAAAAATCACCCCAAACCGTATCTTTCCCACCAAAACAATAGCTCTGTAATATGCACAAAAAATCAACCACATCTAGTTATTCCCTGGACAACATCAGAACTACTGAATGTGGTGTACAGTTTCTACTAGTAGCCAGCATGGTTCTTCACCATTTAACTCTTCTCATGTTTTTCTCTTATTGAACATTATTGTTCCACTTTACAGTCTCAGAAGGAATCAAACCATCATTGCCTGAACAGTGAAGGTCTTGTAAAGTTACAACCCTCATGTCCAGGAGCAGTAAGTTGACAGAGAAAATTCTAGCTAGTATCCAGCCTCTTCTGCCACACACATGCATCTACTTCCAAATCTAGTAGATTTCTTCTCATTTCTTCCACACCCCTCATTCCTGAGGCACTTTTAGGAGGTCAGTTTACTGGGGTAGAAGTAGGATATGATTGGCCAGTGATCGTGGGTATTTTGAGATGGGGGCTTGTTCTGCTCATATCCCATTTCACATCAGAGGTACCATGCAGTTCACACTCACATTCAGTCTCTTAAAGCTGTCAGCGTAAGGATATCGAGATAAAACAGAAGGAAGCCCAGATTTATTATGTTCAAATGATCACACCTTAAAGCACATCCAAGCCTGACACATGATTTGGGAATGACAGCAGCAGATGCTGCAAAATACATTTAAAGAACACCACACAATTGTGAAAGCTCCTCCTGCACCTTCACTCCTAGTGGCTGCACTTGCTGTAAATCCTCCTGCTTTTTCATTTCCCTGGCAGGTAAGAGGAAGCCTTACCTTCCAGTGGAGTGTCTGTGCTATTAGCTAGCCTCCGAAAGCAACAGCGAGCTGGCCACCTCGAGTGAGAGCCGTGCCTGGAATAAACACCCTATCAAGAAACCCGGGAGGTGATCACCAATCATGCATTTGCAGAAATACACACTGACTCCAGTCTCAAATAACAGATCAGGAAGACAAGCCAACTGCTTAGGTCCACTGGGAGCGAGCACCTGGCTAGTAGCTGGGCACCCGATGTTTCCAGACTTTTCCATTTACACTCTTCTCCCAGCCAAACCCACACTGATACTGGGAATCAGACTGGCCTGGCCTAGAGGGACATGGGAGAAGCAAAACAGCAATAAGCAGTGACATCCACAAATAGCAGTGGGCCTGCTGGTTTACAAGCAAACACTGAAAATGATCAAGACATGCCAGCGCTCACAGAGGTGGTGTCACTGGTGGCAGCTGAGCAGGGGTTTTGCCCTCCCTTGTACTGCACTAGGCAGGGTTACCTCAGGAAATTGCAATTGCAACAGAAAATCATCTACTTCCTCCCTTAATATGCTCCCACATCAGTTGCTATAGCATTTACAGTTTCTCTGCCTCTTCTGTCTGCCCCACACACGTCTCATTTTGGTTATTAAGAAATTCAAAGGAGCACTGAAACAAGCTGGCACCTGCCAACAGATCAAAATTACTGAGCAGGACCCAGGAGCAAGGCAATTTGAGCTTAACAGTATTCATTTCAGAAAAGTGAGACTACTGAGGCAGACCCTCAAAAGCAACAGGTTAAGGAAACGCTCGGTATGATTTCTTAGCTGTTAGTTATGTGTTAGCTTTTTAATTAATTTGCCTGGCAGAGGGGTTGGACTAGATGATCTTTCAAGTTCCCTTCCAAATCCTGACATTCTGTGATCCTGTGACAAGCGGTGCATACGTACAATAGTGATCAAGCAAGGTCACAAAGACACTTGGCCCTCTTGGAGAGGCTGGTTGCTCCTCTAATGCATTTGCTCACTCTGCTACGCACAACGGCTTTGGTCTCAGCCACTTTGATAATCAGCTGAGCTATTCTGAGCTACAGAGCTTCACATGGAAGCAGAATTGGGACCCAGGCTTTTAAAATACACCTACAGCTGACTGTATGCAAGACTCAGGCAATGAGCACTGCTGGAGCCTACTTTTGTCAAGAGAAGCTGAAACATGCAGAGACACATGAGGTGAACTGAGATCCAACCACACATTTCACCAGAAATCCAACAGAGTTAGAATTGTGTAACCGTTGTCACAAGTTAACTAACACATGGCCAAACAACATAACAAAACCTTCCTGTTTCACCCTTTAGCACAAACATTTGTTCAGAGTTTGAGCAGGTCCCCAATCATCTCTGCACTGAAGAGCCACTTTGGCATGTCTTTCTGCAGGGCAGAGCCTTCACCAAACAGAGATGGGATGGAAAGTTCTGAGCCAAGACACCCTGAAGTCAGGAGGACGTTGGGATGGTTGGTACCTCATCCAAGGCACACATACCTGAGCAGGACAGGACTAGTTATGCAACTTCACTCTGCTGCTGGCAATTTGAGGATTTAAAAAAATATAAGAGCAGAGATTTATAAGTATGAATATTTTATTTGCTTTAACCTTATCTATACTATATTTTCTCCTATCAGAGCCTCACTTTTTGGTTGTTTATTAACATCTCAGTTCATTAAGTCTAAACATTTAGTGTTTTGACCTTTGCAATATATGCACAGACACTTTCCTATGATGTTAATGTAAAGGTGTTTTTTCAGCATGTTTTACCACATCTGTCTGTCTCTCACAAGACACTAGAAACAGACAAAAGGAAAGTTATCCAGAAAACCTGTGTGAGAAAGACAGTTGTTTACATATGAGAAGAGCTGCTGCTAATCACAGCTGTTATGGAACTGAAAGCTAGGTGAACAAGCCTATGCTTAGTGGAACAATATGTTATGGTACAATACATCCTACAATAACATACCAAGGCCTGATCTGACCCAATTCCCAGAAGTTGTACTTTATTAAGAAGCGTTACTAACTTCAGCTCAATTATACAGAGAAGGGTATCTACACACAAGTCCTGATCCAGTAACCTCTACAACATGACTAAAGTTCTGGTATGTGGGTAGTTAGCATTATTTAGGATTGCTCAGGTCACTCTAGATATAAGATACCCACTTTTTCTTATATCTTGCAAAACTTTTGAAGTTACACATAAAGAAATCTCATCATGTACTGCTTTGTATCTTACTGCTCAATCAGGTATTGCTGAATAGAAGTCTTGAGTAATCTATTGTATAGTACACATACTCCATGGTACTACATGGTACACAGAACTCCACTTTAATTCTAGCAGCAGTTTGCTACGTAATTCCTAGTACAGGCAATAAATTGCAGTGTATTTCACATTTGAAGGGTCATGAAGAATGCATTACATTATCAATGCCAGATGCTACAAAGTTTCTTAAGTTTGATTTTAAAACAGTCAGAAAAGCTTCTAATGTTCTGCACTCAGATGGCCACTATGGAAACATCCCTCTATCATTTGACTGCTTTCTCCCTGTCACTGGGTAGTGACAGGTTTGGCAGACTTGAGATGCAACAATGTGTAAAAGTAGGAGAGGGGAGACACATCCAAGTCTGAACTGGGTCACAGCCAGCTAGTGGAGTTGTGTTAATTTATACCAGCAAATATTTGGCCTTGTAACTGTGCACATGAAGTGTTCCTTGGAATATAATTCTCCACAGATTAAGAGTCCAGTTCTGGTGTTAAAAGTCTTCTTGTCTTCAAGGAGGTCACTGTTTCAATCTTAAGTAATAAGGGGGGGAGACAGGGAAAGATGCGTGAGCCATAATTCTTATTTCAGTTGCCTTTTTTTGGTCTTTGAAAGTGTCTCATATCTCATTTCCCCTTGGCTGATTTCTTGTGCTGAGGTAGAAGACATAAATCTGCATTCCTGTGCTTCAAATAATCCAAAGCTTTACTGTTGTGGCTATTTTGTGGGTATTAGTCTGAAACACCATACTTGACCCAAAGCCAGTGAGCACAACAGCTTAAGGAAGAGCCCAGAAGACTTCACTATGAAAGAAGTTCACCTGAAAAAGAATTATACCTTCTGATGCATGCTGAAGTTCTGCATAAACCCATCTGCTTGCCCTAGCTCTAAGGGAAATCCTTTGCTCAGAGCAGAGTGCCAGCACCATGAGGAAACCCAGCCTGCATCTGGCCATGGAGCTGTTGCTTCTTAGCTGAGTCACATTTGAAGAGACCTATGCAGTAGAGGATACACTGCTCATCACTGATCTGCTTTCCTTTCCAGTAGAGCAGGAAGGTCTTTAGCTAAGCAAAATTAGCAGAAACCACCGCATAAATTTCCATCGCTTGTGTTAAGTAAGAAGTACTAGCCCATCCAGGAGAGACTTTTATCAGCTGGTGCCTGGCACCTTTAAGAAGACCCAATATGGGCTGAATCCAGGAGTGGATTCAATTCTCCTAACTCTCTGGCTAACAATGTCCCTTGCAGCAGTCTACAACACAGAGTAAACTTTTACTAAAAAATAATAAATAAATAATGCAGGGTCTTCAAACAGAAGTCTACAGTCATTGGTGCTGCCAAACCCTGAGGTGCTTTCATCAATTTCCTAGACTCTACTACAATAATTTGCTTTATTATCTCTTTGTGTGGAATAAAACATCCTAAATTTTCAGAATGCAAGGAAGAACCACCACTTAAGGTGCCACTAAGTTTTGCAAACACTTTCGTAATCTGCCTTTGCTCCTGAGGACAGTCTCGCCCTTGAAGCCCATTGCCTTCCCCCCATATGGGTTTTCTTAGCCTGGTTCATTTCAATAATCAGATTTACAAACTGTTACTTTGGCACAATCCAGCAAGAGCTCTTGTGGAGAGGTCTCTTTTGGGGGAGGAGCAGGCATTACTTGGATTAGCTTTGCCAACCAAAACCAAAATTCCTACACCAACTCTCAGGTGAACTAAACCGCTGTATTCTGTTGAGTTCCCTGCAGAAATCCTGGCTCCCATCCAAGAGAATACAGTTCTTGCAAAATTACCTTAAAGTTATTTGTATTCATTTTGCCTCTGAAGTACAAAATAACTCATACAATATATTCCCCTCCCATCTCCATGGGATATTTGCTCCTATGGTAAACCCAGCTCAAAATCTTTCACCATTCAAAACAGACCCAGCCTTTCAAGGAGTGCAAATGCTTCAGCAGTGAGTATCAGTACAAGGGATTGCACCCAAAGAATGAGGATCCAATTCAATTAACAATTCCCATACACTAGAATGAAATAAAATCCAAGGAGAGAGACAGTTTGGGGAAGGTCTAGCTAAAGGTCAATATGATTAACAGGAAATGTCATCATTTTAATTAGGGAAAAGTAGCAGCAAGAGCCTATTTGATTATATGCATAAAGGTGCCTGGAAGGAATGGCTGCACTCAAAGGCTGACTTTGCTGGCAAGTACTTCATCTGCAGATCTGTACACAGGAATTGAGACTAGGCACATGCTAGCTGCAATAGTGAAGACTGCAGCACATAGATGACATCCTATGTTATCCCTTTACTGATCTATGGCCAGCTTTCCTGGACTATCTTGGCGTGCTGGTGTTGCTGCCTTGGACTATACACAGTCCAAGTAAATTAATATAGGCACCAGATCAATCCTTGTCCCAGTGCCATATCGAGCAGGAATCAGAAAATTTCCTCTCCTATGGTAGAAAGCGGACAGATCAAGGGAAACTCCTACTAGTTCTCTCCTTGCCTCAAAGGAAATCACTACCCTTACTTGTTCCAGCCCTTACAGATGTGCCAATTCTGTGCAGTAGCCCTGTTTTTTATGGACACGCAAAGGGCAGGGTACAGCATGCATGCAGGTTAAGGGGTACAAGAAAAGCAGGCTGAAAAAGAAAACCCCAAACACCCCACAGCAATCATCCAGCCTATGGTTTTGTGAAGATCTTTATTACTTGAAAATAGCTGCCAAACCTTTTGACCTGAATAGATCATGGGCTGTTTGCTGCTCTTTATGAGTGGACTGAGGTATTTCTTCTCCTCAGCTGAATGACAGTGTTTTTGGAAGAAATGAATTAATAATGGGACAACTGCAAATACTTGTCTGAGCAGAAATTGCTTTGTTTGCCCAAGAGGGAAGGTGCTTATTTGAAGATCTCTCCTATACAGCATCTTCAGAGTCAGTACACGTTCAGAGACACAGCAGAGCTCCCACAGCAGCTCACAAGTGAGCTTGCACAAGCTCACAAGGTGTCTGATGAGATCAATTGAGCATTAGCCAGCTTATGGATGGAGATGAGCACTGAGATTCCCAGGCTTGCAGCAAATGACCCACCACCAGCCATCTGTTTTGCTGTCATCCCCATTAAATTAAGCACATTTTATTTTCCACTATTTATCTCACTTTTACACATCGCTGGAAAACAGACATGTACTGTTTGGGAAAATTACTCTTCTATATAATTGGAAAACTTGTGGTTAGACCTAATGCATTATAAGCAAAGCAGATCCAAAGGTCCATGCTCCTACAAGTACTGCTTTCCATCACCCCAGGAGTTATAGTTCAGCAATGCAAGCTGGGCTTTTATGGTGGCACCTTTCACAGTTCTGCATAGGGTCCCCTGGCCCCTTCCTGCAACAGCTCCCCAGCTGTAGAGACACGTGCCACATCCTTTCATTGCCAAGATCTTGCATAATGTGCTTACAAGTCTTTAAGGCAGACTCTGCTGCTTGTTCCGGGCCCTGGCTGGTAAGGAAGGGAAAGGAAGGGAAAGTAACTGCTCCCATTTTAGCTTCAGATTATTTTAAACAGATGATGACAGATTCTCTGCAGTGGGAAGGGCCTCTGGCTGCCTCTGCAGCATGAGTGCACACAGGCACACGTGCACAGCACTGCAGGAGATGAGGAGAAGACCTCAGCCATGTTCCTCTCTATGCAGGTGACCCTGCTGCTTCCTGAACAGCAGTGACATAATGGGGGCTCCAAATTATTTATCTCCATTCTCTAGGTCACAAGTTTCTGCCATAAAATCTGCATGTAAAAACCCCATGGAAAATAAACTATCCAGAAAGTAAACAAGAAAGGAGGGAGTTTTCTGTATTTGTCTCCTTGTCCTCGGTGCTCATGTCTGGGATTGCCACAGCATCGTGACCTCTCTGCCAGGTTCCAAGGAGGAGTGATGGATGCTTCACATGCTGGGTAACCTTACTGTCTCTCTTCTGTGAGCTGCTATAGCTCAATATGAACTAGATCTAAAACCCCTCATTTAGGGAAAGAGATATTTGCAAACAGTTCTAAGTATCACAGACGCTTCCCTTTACCAGAGTGGTCTGGACTAGCTTTGTTACCCTTCTGACTGCCAGAGAGTGCTGAATTTTGCCATGCAAGCCAGTGTTCAAGTCTCTACAGCCAGTGTTCAAGGCCACCTTCCATAGGCACTCACTTCCTCTAAGATATAATACAACACAATTTGTCCAGTATTACAGGAAGTAAACATCAAAAAAATCCAAACAGATTCCAAAACCAGTTATGTCATTGATATGAAACAAGTGTCACACTTCAGCACACCCCTGTGTTAAACAGTATTTCACACAGCTTGGGACACAGTCAGTTTAAGTCTATAATCACCTCTCTACCCGTTAGCACACGACACAGCTGTCACTTTCAAGAAACCTTGCTCAACACAGGGCAAAGTCAAATATCAGAGCAGAAACAGGAATTACTGGGAAACAGCATTTATGAAGAAGGTTTGGACACTGCTACACCAGGATGCTACCACTGAAAAGCTGCCCACTGGCAACAAACACTGATGAGAAGATGGCAATTCGTGGGATACGGTCTGATCACTACCACATGCTCCTAACTCAGCAGCTGTGGCAACCATTCCCCATTGCCTACAGAGATAGCCAGACATATCCAGATGTTATTTCACCAAAGGACATAGCTCAGTCTTGAATGACCCTGCAAAGACAAAGCCCTCACCAACAACTCAAGGAGGGCCCGATGAGTAACAAACACCAGATTCCTGTAGATAGAAGTAATGACTGTCATTCTTGCAAGAGTAGTAATGCAGGCTTTAGTCATTCAAAAATCATAGAATTGAAAGAAAAGAATGAGAACGTATAGAAATAAAGAGAAAATTTTCATTAAAAATATCTGGCCTTTATGACTAAATGCAGTAGTTTAAAAACCAACAAAACCCAAAACAAACCAAAGGGTACTAAAAAAAATCCCTGGAGTACTAGTAGCACAACCCTGTACACTTCCCAAACTACAAAACGTTATGGAAAGACAGTCTCCCATTTCATCACTTCATCCCAGATCCTTAAGCTTTCCTGTAGTAAAAAATGTTTCTGGAGCTGCAAAAATGAGCATAGACTCTGAGCACTCAGTCTCTCTACACCTATCAAATCCATCTGTCACCTACTCAAGACAGCCACATATATATTTTTCAAAGTCTCTCACACTGCAGAATGACACTGGCTCCATGCCTTCATAAATTTCTTTCAGGCAGGACTTGGGAGGCCCCCTCATTTGCTATCCAAGGTGTACCCAAGAGATCCACTATTTTGCTGACACTGAAGATCTGTGCCCTACACACAGGGAGATGCTTGAACAAGACCCTGTAAGACAAAGAAACCAATCCCACACTCTGTCAGAAAGCTGTTGTCACAAGCCAAGAGTGAAACATCTCTCCATTGTCTTCCTCTCAAGAAGACTTCCAAGCAGATACAAGATGAACACATTTCAAGAACAAATTCAAAGGTCATACACATCAGAGTGTTAAAGTGAAAAGCACAGTCTGTAGAACATCCTGCTTCTGTTCTCTTCAGTCCCAGTTCCACAAACACACACGCCTGTACTTAAATTTAGTACAGAAACCAGCAGGTTTCTGTAGCACACATGGAAAGTAGGATAAGGACACTCCCATCTGCAGAATCAGGGCCCAAGGCCATGGCCTCTCACTGGAGTGTAGGCTGAGAAACATCTCACTCCACAAGACACAAGTCAGCAGAATAAGGTCACACAATTGGAGTAGAAACTGTAGTGGGAAAAACACTGTACTGCTGGTAAAGATCAACACCACAGCAGTATTTCATTTAGCTCTCTACTTTGGGGAGAAAAAAATACAGTCTGAAGAGCTTCCATTTCTAAGTGCCCCAGGTGGGTGCAGGTAACAAGTGTTGATATAAAACAGTACATATTACAGCAAAAAAGCCCCTAATCATACAGATGGGAACAAGTGAAGGATGAGCATTACTAATCTCAACTCATGTATTGAAACAGAAAATTTAAGTGATTTCTGAGGCCACCTTCTCACTGTTGTCAGTCTGGAATCTGTTCGGATGCATCTTGCTTCCCAGAGGCAGCCTCGTTTTTATTTTTTTTTACTGTTTTTTACAATACTAGAGGCATCTTCTCAGCAATTAATAACAGAGCATTCATTTAGCAATATCTCATTCCTCCACCCAATTCAGCCTGGGCCAGCTTTGATCCCCCCTTAGACTAGTCATTCTTGAAAGTCACTGGAATATAAACAAATATCTAGAGACATTAAGGATCTATGCCTTCCTTCATATGAATCATTGCAACAGGTACTCACCATGTTAAAGTCAGTTTCAGTAAAGATACTTTCATGAGAACTACCTTCCAAGAACATAAATAAAGCAGTGGACCACAATGTACTAGCCTACATACTGTTTTGAAATGCAGTCTCACCTCGAGTGCCTGGCCCTACGAAATACCAGGCGTCATTAGTAGGCTGGTTTGGGGAGTCAGTTGAATTGCTGTTGTGAGATTGTTTCCTTCCCAGACAGCGTGACTTACACTTCAGGATTTTGCGGCTTCATCACAACATGAGAGTTTCATATCACAAACTATTATCTATGCAATGTTTTAGACAGTTTCACAATTTGAGTTGTATTACTTGTCTTCCAGAAACCCAGCACAACATGTTGACAGATGGTATAGCTGGCTTTCAAAGAGTCTTGCCTTTTAGCATTGGTCAGATTTATGACTGTGGCCTGCCCCAGGTAGCAGCTGATTTTACTCATTTTTTTGTACTGATCAAGGATCTCTGTCATGAGCAGTCCTGCTGAGCAGGAGCTGTACAAATGTAGAACAAAAAGATCTCTCATGCTTTTCACTCCACTTAGAAATAGATTTTTGTCATCAGATGTCTAAAAATCTTTCTCCCTCACAACAAGCACATAAAGCAACATCAAGTGTTATGACCTGCAGAAATTAAGACCTTCCATGAAACCTCCAGAGTAAGGACCAATCAGTAGCAGACCTAGATCTGAAACAGGCATGGGGACACTTCTGAAAAGGGATTTATCAGTGTGTTTTCTCCTCCCATTACATAAAACCACCCACAAAAATACATAAACACATGGAAGAAACAAAGATTTCATGTACAATATTCCCATCACTATTCTTTTAATGCATCCATTAAATGCTCATAAAACTAAGTACCAAAAAACCCAGACACCAAACAACACTACACATTTCAATCTTCCCTTTTGTGTCAAGATTTTACCGGTATCATTTCTATATGCATACACTCCTAACAACTCTGTAGTTCCTCACAATTCCTAAAAAAGTTCAGAAAATGCTGACTAACACTGTTTTTGAGTTCAAGAATAAGTGAACATACAGACACAAAAATGACAAAACCTAGACAAAGTATGAAACTGCAGGTGCAGGAGTACAGGACTCACACACAGGACTATACACATGACCTCCCTCGCAGGCTAGTTCTCACTGTCACACACACATGTGATTTCTCCATCTGCTATTGCTGTGTACCTGAGAACTAGAGAGCTGCAGAGGCCATTAGATGCCTAATCACACGGGATTAACGCAAGTGAAGCTTTCCCATTCACAGGAACACTCCCTGCTTCCCAACAAGGAGAGCACAGTGTTCTCAATTGTGTCTCAACACGCTCTATAATGTGTGATGAAAGAAGACAAGAAATTTATCCTGGAGAAAGACAACAGGCTACTTGTGTTTTAATAACTGGTATATTTAGTTCAGCGTGAGTGCAGCCTCCTATTACCTGTGGCAAGCCAAAACTGCTAACCACACATGCCTCTGAGATGGTCCCTTTAGAATTCTCAGGGTCCACATTAACATGTCAAACACACTAAGACTTAGCTGCTCTTTGTCCCTCTCACAGTTCCATCTGCTGTTTCCCTAAAGCAGGACTCCAGTTCCAATAACATGCACCAGTCACGCAGAGAAAGACACATTCTGGCAGGTTTGTAGCTACATCTGCTGTCCTTGCATGAGCCTTTCGTATTTTAGAAGCGGTAAGTCACACACTTAGAAGCCCCATTCTCACCTGCGCAGACAGCTGACAAAAGCTAAGTAGGTTTCTCTACATTAGAGTCTAGCTTCAGGCTACATGTAGGTGGAACACTTTCCCATAATCTTTCCTACTCAAGGAAGAAGGTGGGTGCAAGGTAAGGATTTTTCAAAACCACGTATTATTCCAGATAATTCAGTTCTACAACACCCAAAATCATGCACTGGAAAGGTATGTTAAAACTTTTAACAATGAGAGGGAGACAGATAGTATGGGGGAAGACACAAAAAACCCCAAACAAAAATCAACCCTATGCACCGTGCTCTATTAAGGCTTTTACACTGAGACACCCCAAATCACCAGTTATAACTAGAAGTCACACCCAACATCCTTAGATGACACTCCAAGATCTTTCAACAATTTCACACGTGATCTTGGTCACTCCCTGCCTCAGTTTCCACAGTTACAAAATCATGAGCTTAACCCCTATTAGCTAATGCTTAAGGAACGTGGATAACAGCAGATTTGGGGGTTTGTTCTCTTGTTTTACACTACCCATGATTTATTGCTTGGTTTCATGCAAAGGCTCTGACATTTTTTTCACGAGTCCAGGAGCTCCAGCCTTGCCTTCAGACATCCAGTTCCACCTCAAAACATACAGAAATTCTCTGCCCACCCTGAGACTTCATATAGAAGAACCACACCACCTGCATCTTCCAAACTCTGTTTTTATAACCACAACCTCAAAGCGACATGTAAAGAGTTGCAAAACCCCAATGTACAGAAAGAAAAGGAGCTCCAGGTCTGTGCCTATGCATTAGAAAACACACATTGTAGTTGGGCCTTTCACTTGACATTGTTTATATTAACAGACCTCTCAGTACTTCAGTCCCAGTCAGACACCACCACAAAAGCAGCCTCTACCTAAAAGAAGTTGTTGCAACACAAAAAGAGGTACTACAGTTTTCCAGGTAATAGGAAACCAAGACAAATAAAACCAGCATAGTCAAAAGAAAGCAACCAAACATCACAGATATAAACGCATGGAGCTCCAAATGCAAACAGCATAATCCAATTATCCAAACATACCTAGAGGTCTAGGCAAGTGTATGGTCCTGCACACATGCTACAACCACTTTTTGCACCAGAAAAAAAACCAAAACCAAAAGACATGCAGAGCCTTACCTACTATCCTGGACACTTCCCTCTGTGACCCCACAAGCTCCAACAGGACAGAACTCTCCTAGAGGGTCTTTAGGATGTGAAGAGAAGGACACAGCTTTGCTTCTCCAACCTCCAGAGCAGCCAGGCTGCTTACTCCCACCATGAATATAATTTAAGACACCTGCTCTTAACATACACACCTGCAAAGCCAGCCCACAGGCCACTGCTGACCAGGCAGCACACAAATGCCTAGCAAACTTCAAGGCCCTTCGGGTAAAACAGCTTCCCTGCTTGTATGGGGGACCTCAGTCAGTCACAGTCCCTGACCACTGCAGCCTCCCTGCCTGGTTGTATCCTTCAGGGAAAAGGTAAAATACTAAGTTTCTAGAAAATAGCCAACTTCCTCACAGTGTTTCACTCGTGGCTGTTAATTACTTCCCAACTGAGAGAAGCACGCTGGTCCCTCATCACTTTTTATGAATAAACTCTAGAGCCTGTGAAGAAATGAATGCTCTCCCCAGGGATGAGACTGGCCTGGGCATCTTTTTCTTCTCCTAGTAGATTGCAATGTGCCTTGGGATCTGTTTACAAATTAGCAGGGCATTTCAGAAGTCATAGGGCTTCTACTTTTGCAGCACACAAGAAGCTTTGGGCTGCTGTAAAATGTCCCCCAGCTGAAGTGTAAAAGCAATTTGAAAACCATGAGGTGATATAAGGCTAGAGCTGAATGGTGTCAGGATTACAGTTTGGTTCTTCAGGGAAAAAAAACTCCAAACTGTTAGCACAGGTTTAATAATATCATTGCACATCCCTGAGTCCCTTGACATTCATCCATCTTGCAGGTGTCCTGGCCATGACAGCAAACCATCCTTTTACATCCATCTTTTCTGTGAGAATGAAGGCAAATTAAATCTTTTTCAAAAAGGGTTAAACTGTCTTCTAAAAAAAAGAAAGTGTTTGGTTAGATCTGTGAGTTTTACTGATGCCTCAGGACTGTCATTCAGTTTCTTGGAAAGGACCACAAAACTGATAGAAGATTTTGACCTACATGATTTCCCAGGAAGAAGCCTTGGTTTTCATGCTCTGTAAAGTCTGTCCTCTGTCAAAAGAGAGCTGTAAGACTGACTTAATTCATCTCGCACATCACTCCCTTGAAGTACCAAACAATTGCCCTAGGTTGATACAGCTTAGGCACTTTGCTTCACTGTTCCCAGCTTGTCCTTAGAGCCAATGAAGTCATTTGTCCTGTAACTTGACATTAAAATTCAATGAAAGCCATGTGATTGCATTAACTTTGTTGTATTTGAACTTGGGAGTTGAAGAGCCCCATATCTCATAGCCAGTCCCTGTCTGAATCCCTTCCATGCTACTCTGCTTTCTTTGAAGATTCAGATTTCATTCAGACAAAGAGACACCTGTCTGGCCAAATACCACCTCCAGCCCTAGCTAAACTAAATCCAGCTATCTACATGAGTGATGAGCACAAACTTAACTATGTGAATCTCTGAAACGCAGCATCTGAGCAGACACTCGGGGTAATCTCTCCTACTACAAGCACAGCCAAGCCACCTGCACTGCAATGATATTTATACACCAGCACTGTCTTCTTCCAGAAGAAGCACTTTAAATATAGATATTATTTTAGATTCACGGTTAAGCATAGCTGCTCACACCACTTAGCAGATTAAAAGCCCCGAGGCAAAGTATGTTAAGCAATAGAGATCTATGGCAAAACTTGGAACAAAACCCACTCTCCTTGCTTTATAGTGCTAAGCTGTAACTAGAAACATAATCTTCTTTTATATTACCACCTCTTCTGCCTGGTGTCATTTGGAGTAATGAGATAAAATTTGCAGCAGCATAACTGGAATAGAAAATAGTTGGTAGTGCTTGATAAGATTGCCTTCATTGCAAGGTGATACTGTTTTGTTAGTTTCCAGCTGACTCAGAACTGGCAATAGCCTCATGCTCTTGCATGAAGCCTGAAATTGATGCATTTCCCCTTTTTTCAGTTGAACAGAGTGTCATGCACTGATTTTCTACCCAGCCCAGGGGTGTCCTTCATAACCTGGGGCCTCAGGCAGGTGGCCCAAGAGCTCACCCTAGAACTGGAGATTTTGGCAGGAAAGTTCTGTTAGATGTTACACCATAACTTTGTTTGAAGGGTGTGGAGGAAATGCTGCCCAACCTGTTAACTGAGTAAAAGGTCCTTTGAACTATAGTAACCTGTTGGCACAGGGTTCAGTTAAGCAATCTTAATTGTTTGCATTTGATTATACATATAAAGAAAATGTGAAGCTACATCACTTAGAACCAAGATATTTTAAAAAAGACATGGATAAACAGCTCTGGAACACTCTGGAGGTCTCTGCCAGAAGAAAAACAGAGAGAGACCCCAGGACAATCTTTACATGCATTCATGTTTATTCACCTAGTCATATGGTCACCATCCTTTTCAGTGCCAGTGTTTTTTGATAGAATACAAAGAAAGAAAACCTTGAATGAACAAAACACAAAATCACTATCCTCATATGGTGGCCAGTCCTCATATTTCCAATAGCAATTACATTTCACGAGAATGAAGGGTCACGTTGCACACAGACCAGATCTGGACATACATGCATATGTGAAAAGTCACAGCAATGGGCTTTGTGGGACTGGTGGAACACACAAGAACACAAAGAATTCTGTTTACCCAATACACAGGCATCTCATGCTCCCTGTGGCCAGGCTCTCAAAGAGTATTTATTATGTATTGTGGGGATGTGGGTAATAGAGAGACTACCAGAGGTACAGAAAAGCAGATAGCTTGCTTCACAGAGGAAGCACTGTGACTGTACTGAAGAAAGGAAAAAATAGTGATGACTAAGGGAGGGAAGACAGAAAGGAAGAAGATATTTAACGTTAAAGAGCTCCAACGCACATCCTGATTTTTAGCATCAGCCCTTTTGAGTCTACCCACATTTATATGGAACAATTCCTGGGTGGTGAGAAAGTAAATGTAGGTCTGCAGGCTATATGCCAGAATATTCATGAGAGCTGTAGATGATTTACAGCTTACTAAAGACACTGAGATCAGTGCTTGGACTACATCGGCTATTTTTCTATGACAACGCACAGGTCTATATAATGTAGAGGGATTAGGGCCTGTCCATCCATCAGAATCACTCATGGGACATCAGGTTTTTGATGCCAGGGAAAAAAAAGCTCCCATTCACTACCTCCTGGCTCTGTTTCACAAGCTGCAGTGTGTCATGTATGTCACTAGTGTTTCAGCATCTTTCTTTGCTTACAAAGCAGATGTTTGACAGGCACAGAGATAATTCCTTCAAGATCTCTAACAGCTGTGGCTAGCATTCAGATAAGAGGCCCTATATTGCTACAGCCACCCAGCCAAGGCCTTATGCAACTTGGTTAAATTGCCCTTTGAGACACTGCCT
The DNA here is from genome assembly GCA_013399135.1 of Heliornis fulica. Lineage (NCBI taxonomy): Eukaryota > Metazoa > Chordata > Aves > Gruiformes > Heliornithidae > Heliornis > Heliornis fulica. Next base: position 101,907 of record VXBZ01000829.1, read on the forward strand.
TGCCAGCTCAAGTAAGTGGCAGACACCTCTCTATGGAAGAAGAAAATCAGTCTTTTGTTAGACGTCAATTTGCTTTTCCTTTGGGCTCAAATTTTGAAACACTTTATTTTTTCCCTCCATATTGTTTTTGGAAGGTTTTCATAATGCAGCATCTTCACAGGCTGCTTCTGCCCCTGCCAGTCTTCAGTGCTTTGGTGCAAAGGCAAGTAAGCTCTATCTCTGTAGGAATATAGAGCTTTCATGAGGTCCATGGCATTGAGCAGCCATTTTCATGACTCTAGCCCTCCTTCTCTCTGCCTGAGACTGTTCGATCTGTGCAGGGAACAGTCTGGGGTTGACACGTGGAGTTTAAAGGATTCTTCTCTTCTTGGTACACCTGGTACAAAATGCAAGGCAACAGAGAGTCAGCCTGGCACATTTCACATGTGGTTTGGGGTGCCTAGGAGTAACAGGATATGTGCAGATGCCACAGAACAGCTGACACCAAAGCAGCCAGAACTAATCCATTGATCTTTAAATTAAGAAGGTTTTGCAAAAAAATGTGAGTAGAAGAAAAACTTCCATATTTTCAGGAGGAGCTGAGAGTAAAGCTGAGCTTTCATCAGTCCAGACATGAAATACTTCATGTTTGATTACTCTGGGAATGACTATCACAAAGGCAGATCTAGGAAACAGAACAAACATGAGTGAAGTTCAAAACAAGAGCACACAATTGCTTTGCAAAGCAGAAGTCATGAAAAGTCAAAGGATCTATTAACAATTCACCCTTCTACTGCACCTCCCCTTGGACAACTTCAATGTGATTCACTAAGAAGTATCAGATTGTGATGTCTTTACTCATGCACCTTGCTCTATACATGACCTCATCTGACTTTATGGTTCAAAGAAGTATCTTAATTGCAAAGGGATGAGCCTCTTTCCCTAGCCAGTGCAGGGCCAGTCATTTTAGGATTTTTCTTTTTTTTTTTTACGTAATGTTCAGTCAGAAACTACTGCCACTTTCTCATTAGTCTTTATATTCAAACACATATTCATACCAATACTGTGTGATGATCAAGATACTAACCAAGGAAAACTACCTGAGGTTTTAAACACTACTCGCAGTGGTCGCTACACTGCTTATACATTATTTACTGCATTAAAAAGTATAAAGGGCTTTAGCCAGATCAGGGTGGGGAGAGGGGATCAGCTCAGCTTCTCCTTGCATGCATGTGAAAGGCTGCTTAAGATTTGCCCATTGAGGTATGGATAAGATGAATCCATTCTCTGCTATGTTTTACCCTTATTAAAATGTCACCTACGATGGCAATTCCACAGTGGGTAAAATTTAATGATTGTTACAGTGGGGTATATTCCTACTACTATTGTAGTGATCCTAGTGAAAATATTTACAGGGCTGGTCCTGGCTGTAGCTGTCATTAACAAGGGTTACTTCTCACAACACATTGAGGTTCAGTTAAATGATTATTCCACTAAGGAACAGTGTTAATATAGCAGTGGTGTGTGTGACATGATGCTGCAGATCAACATTTAAAAGAAGTAAGTATGTCTTAGCCATTTCACAGTAGAGGAAAAAATAGATTAGATTATTTTGGTCTGGTCTATATTCTCAGAGGATTTTTGGGGAGCTTGAAATCACACTGTGAATCTGTTTTTCCAACTGTAAAGAGCTGGAGTAGAATTTCCTAGAGCTCTTCTGCTGTTTTGCTCAACTTACAGGTGGAAATAGTGTTGATTTCTCTCCTTCGGCCCCTTCCTATGAATTTGCTTGAGGGAGTGTTTTGGGAATATCCTGCTGAATCCTGGCCAGGCTTTTTGACATAGAGACTGACTGCATGTCCTCTGCCTATACATCATGCTCACAGCACAAGACTAGGGCTTCTCTGTTTTGCCATAATCCAGTCAACACCACTGGCTACTCACTAGACTTCTCTGATTTTGTGTTATACTCAGGTGTTGAAGTGCCCACTAGTATCAGAGATGCTTCAGTAGATTGGTGTAGAAATCAGATCAGATTAAACATGGCACCTTCATGTTCCAGCCACAAGCCCACACTGAATCAAAGAAATCAGCTGAAATACTGGGAAACTGAGTTTTCTCATTTATCAATGGCACACAGCAGCTAAAACCACACCTGCCCAAGAAGATAAGGAAGAATGATTTGAAGCACCAATGCAGCCCTGGGAGCTGTTTTCACAGCAAATATCTTCTTTAAAGTGCTGGTCATGAACCAAGTATTACCATTACTGGTTGTTCTCTGTGCTTGTTGTGTTTTTTCATTTAGAGATGTTCTTGAGAACGTTTAAGTTCTTCCCCTGTACAATTGTTCAATGTAGGCACAATTTTTAGACAAACTGTATTAGCTGAGAGAAGAACTTGGACTGCCATGCCAGAATTTTGCATTTACAACTTTTCTGCAAGCAGTTTTCTTTAGTTTAACCCTCAGGTTAGACATCTAGGCAATATATACTGAAATTATTTTCCATGGACCAGCTAAACGAAGCTGAGTTTCCACCGAGAGAACTATTGTTTGCAACCGATTGCACTCATTGCAACACAGGCTAAAGGGTTTTTTTTGCTTTTTTCTTCTTGTCGCCTTTGGAAATTTCACAACCTTCAGTTAGCCAGAGTCTGAGTCTGTGCTGAGGATCTTGCAACACTGTTTTATCAATGCCACCGAAAAACAAATCTGTACAGCGTCACAACATTCATTGATCCACCAAGTTGGATCCAAGCTGATAGCAGCTCAGATGACATCTTAGGAAAATACAAGTGAGATTTGTTGATTCAAACTAACATGGAATTGCAGCCTGGCTGTACATAATATTTCTGGTTAGCAAACAGACCACATGGTCCAAGACTTTACTCAGTGCAAACTCTGACAGTACAGTAAAACAGGAAACTTTTGGGTAGAGATTTTCTGGTCCACGACTTGCTCTCCAGTCACACCTCTACTCAGACTAGTCAGGAGTCTAGTGGGCAGATGACTGCATGCTGACAGGAACCAGAGCACATCTCTGCACTGCCCAATTGAGACAAAACACTTGAACATGGGAAACAATTGCCTGATGTTGTTGCATGGGCAAGGGAAGAACACACAGAAAAAATGCATACTACGGTATACTACCACACAAATATCTCACACTGAGCCCCATGGACCCATGAATCTGGTTGCTGCAGGATGTTACAGAGCCCAAAGGCATAAACATGTTCAAAAAGAGGATCAGAACATGGTTGATCTCTGGTGTTAAGCTAAAGACCCACGAGGAACTTTTGGTTTTGAAGATCCCCAAGTTGCTGCTGGATGTAGATGGAAGGATGGACTTTAGCTATACACATTTCTTCCTCACTTTCAGCAAGTAACCACCACTGGCCACTATCAGTGAGAGGAGCTAAGGTCCTGTTCTGGGGCAGCACAGCTAATGTTAAGATACAGTCTAGACTTTAGCCAGTGAATCAGAATTTCCTGAAATTACCAAGTTTCAAACCAGGTGCTATAGGTATTTACCATGCTGCAGCCATAAGTATTCTAATCATAACATAGCAACATATAGTCAGCCATCCTCAGGAATTAAGACTGTGCAGACATTACAGATTTTCCCTTACTACTTCTCCAAATTTTGGAATTGTTCCAGAATCCACTGTAGATTTGTGATAAAATTATCAATGAAACCTTGAGTTTCAGCATATTTGTTGGTATTTTTCCTCCCTGCAGCCTCACCAATGACCCTTGCAATACTGACACAGCACAACAGGACTTTGTGCAGGTATAGATGGGTGACTGGATTACACAAGGGAAGGATGCCCAGGAAATGCTCTAAACCCTCAGAATTCTGTGTGACTCCAGATAAGTGATTTTTTTCCAGCAGATTTGTGCAGAAATAGAGAATCATTATGGGTTTGATCCTGCTTGGGGCCGAGAGTTTGAAGCTGGATCTAAGAAAGGACTTAAGTTGGACTCTAGGAGAGATTCAGCAGCAGCTCCCCATGACAAACCAGCATCCCTCACACCATGTCCCTCCTTCATAGCAGCAATAGCCAGCATGGCCTTGCAGAGCTGGACAGTCAGATAGCCACTGTAGGCAGGTGTTGACCTTGCTCACACTAAAAGCCAACCTTGTAAGCACTGTCCTTCTGACTTCCATTAGATGATTAACTAGAGATTTCCATTACCTTTTCTGCCACTTCATCACACCCATTGTCTTTGCTGAACAAGGCATGTCAGCAGCAGGTTTCAGCCTAGCTTATCCTTCATACTCCATCTCATCTGAACTAAGAACCTTGAGAGTGCCAGGAACCGTGACAGCAGCATCTGAAAAGGCAAAGTGCTGAGGACTCTTCTTCCTTGAGGAGGCTAAAATGTGCTCATCAGAAGGAGAGAGACGTTAGGGACCTGGGGAGCACATCCAGAAGCAGCACTGCAGACTTGCTCAAGTGCAGCATCTTTGAAAGCTACAGTATAGGTCTGGGGTCCCAGATGTCACCTGTACAGATGGCTCCATAAACACCCGATTCCCTAGTTCTGCTCTTGCCCAGTGAGAAGAGCTTTAGAAATACCCTGCTTGATGATTTTGGCATATGGTACCTAAAGGCTGTTGGTTTTGTTTGTTTTCCATTTTCACTTGTTTTCTGTTACTTACTGTAGTCCTCCCTACTCATGCTAGTCCTTGGATCTGTCCCATGGCCTTGTTCATGATGTCACAGCCAAGGTTATGGCCACTTGTGACAACACATGCAAAAATAACTCTTCAGAAGATAAAGAAGCCACCGAAATGACTGACATACCAGGGGGCGGGAACCCTGCTTCTGTGTGAAATGTCTCATGTGACTAAACCATTAAAGGGCAGGGAATGCAAGACCTGTGAGGAACTGCATCAAGCATTAGATTTTCTTTCTGAGCTCATCCCAGCCTCGCTTAGAGAGACAAAGGATTAAGGATTTCACATCGGCTTTGTCTCCGTCATCCTGTGCTCTTGATGGGAGCAAATGAGAACATGAGGATTGACCTTTCCTAGAACCTCTTCCGCTTTTCCTGGAAATAAGTCTTCAGTCACATGGTAGTGTTTTGCTGCTCTTTAGGAATTCCAGATCCTGAATGAGGCAGACTGTAAACAAGGAAACCTGATACCTCAAGGACAGAAGGAGGGAGAGAACAAGATGTCCATAGACACACTGGAGCGTGCTCAAGCGCTGCAGTGTGTTCTGTAGCTTGTTTAGAAATGTGCCTGTCTCTGGGTACACACACACACACACACACACACATACATATACACACAATTCTACAGAGTACATACTGTCATTTTTTTTATCCTGTCTCACTAAAAGCAGCCCAGAGAGAATCAGTCATACACAAAGTGTGGTTCTCTAAGACAGGCTCTTTCAGCCCAGTCCTAACCACAGCCTTGTCTATCTACAGCAGTGTGATTTCAAACCCAGCTATTTTCTGGCAAAACACAGGGATTGCAGAGCTTGCTTTGTGGGTGCAAGCAAGTACACAAGCACCCACAAGCTGCCACTCAACACTCTCTTGGCCAGCTGACTATTAAAACCCTGTCTGGCTGTATGGATGAGACATGAGTTGGGTGCTGAATAACCAAGGGAAGATTTTTTTGAGCAAATAAGCATCGTGGTTAAAAAAAAAAAAAAAAAAGAGAGGCAGATTTGTCAGAAGGCACAAGGAAAATAAAAAGAAACAACAGAACCAGGGCTAGTGACTGTATTAGTACAGGACATCACTAAGACTCTTGCCCAAAGGGAAAAGGACAACCATGGAGAAGCCTTTACACTAGAGCATGCTCTTTCTCCTCCAAGTCAGATGCAGATTGGAATCATATGCCAAACATTCACATGAACTCCAAAGAGCTCCTTAATCCTAAGATATTTTAGTCCTAATTGTAAACATTTGCCTCTTATCAGAAAAATAGCCTTAAACCTAATACATCTGGAAATCAGCCATAAATAGGGTAAAAAATGGCTTTTTCTCCCTCCATGTATAATAGAAGGCTTGTAAACAGTTGGAGACAAACTTTTATTATCAAATCCTTCCCAAGTGAGTCAATTTGCCACCATTTGCAAAATGTTGACCAAGGAACCCTGTTTGCCTAATTATTTTTTGGAGGCACAACCCTCCATGATACTGTGAGAGGGACACGCACAATCATAGCAACCTGGCTATTAATTACAGCCTTATAAAAACCCCAAGTGAAGTTACTGGAAGGATTCCCAGTGATCCATTAGATTTTGGATAAGGCTTGAAATACAGCAGTTGAACTGAAAAATGCATAGAGACCTCTTCACTCTTTCAACAGATTTGTCCTGTTATTGGTATTTTCCTTTGTGTGTCCAATGCCATAAGCATCAATGATCAAAGAAAGGGTGGTTTGTTTTGTGTGTGGTTCCTGCAGCATTGTTGCTAGGGTTTGGTTCAAGCTGCTGGGTGCTGTGTCCCTGTCTTTCTAGTGCTGTGGTATCTCCAAGGTCTTGCAATGCCAACACAGCTGTGACTAGCAGTACTGCACAGTGACATGATGTAGCACAAGGGTAAGGAAGAAGCCTTACTGCCAATTTTGCCATATCTCACTGAAAGGATTGAGCTTTACTGGTTGCCATGGACAGCAACCATAGGGTGTTCAGCTGCATAATTTCTCATAACAAAACTGTTTTCTACTGCTGCATGTGGAGATACTGTCTGGAATTTAACAGAATCTTTCCTCAGTCCTCTCCATTGTTATACAATCATTTAGTCCAGAAAGCACCAACACCAACTTAGTGGAGTGGTATAAAAACTGAAACTTTTGGAAAAAAAATTCTCTACTAACCTAAAAGGACCATGGCAGCACAGCCTCTTTATTAGAGGCCTGCTGGGGGCTCATTTTGTTCCAACCCTGAGATAACCACCTGCCAGATATTTTTTTATGCAGTATTGCTTTATATAAAGTAAAACTAATTATAATTATGCCACTAATATGACATGTATCCAGCCTCATAAGTACTGGAAAATTCATGAGGAAATACAGAGATGCAACACAACATTAATACTCACCGTAGAATAAAAAATTTCAGCTTTTCCCCACCACATCAGTGGGGCTATGATAGTCCCACTATTCCCTCTCCTGCCTGAGCACAGCTACACAAACCCATCATGACTTTGCCATCCTGCAACAAGCTGCCTATCTGCAGTTGGCTATACCCTTGGATAAATGTCAGCACACTTCCTTGGACATGAGAACACAGGAATCCTATCTCTGCCCTCTGTGGTGTCATAGTGGGCAGCTGGGCTGTTACTGGGGAGGGACAGACAGGGAAGAAGTCAGCCCAAATTTATCTCAGGCCAAATTGTTCATTCAACCATAGCCTGGAGCTGCTGCAAGACATTTCTGGGCCCAAGTTTTCATCTCTGGATCCTCTGGAGATCATTCTAATGGGCTGAAACATCTCAGAGGAAGATTTTAAAAAACAACCAACAGTGATAACTTTTGCCATTCAGCAAATTTTTTCCTGACAATCCACAAGTGCATGTATGCCTGATGGTTTATATCCCTTTCAGGTATCTCCTCCCCTATCACTTTTCTATAACTGTGAATTCCCTCATTAGTCACATTGCACCACTTCCAGCACATCATTTAATCTTTCTTCATCAAAACATCATTTAAACAAAGATTAGCCTATTGGAAATGTATCTGCTGTCGTCACTTCCCTCTGTGCTGTATTTATTTGCTCTATTCCTTTTTGGGATAGTTGTGCCAGGTAGCTTTTCATGAGTAACATATTGTTCATGTTGCTGTCACATAGCCAACAAAGCCCCAAAGACAGCATTAGAGGTGGAAATAAAGCATGATAGTGAAATAAGCTTTTCTGCATGAGAGCGTGCTCCCTACCCCACCAGGCAGCTCTTTTCCATACCATTCTCTCCATCCTCTTTTGGAAAACATCCTGCTCACCTTCACAAAAAGAAATCACAAATCCCTTAGATTTCACTTGAAGAAAGTGTAACATCTCAGTCATGTTATGAATGGTTAAAAACCTAATTTCAGACAAACGTTTTTAGGGATGATCCAGAATATTCCTGGCCAAAACCACTGTGGAGAGGTACAATGTCCCTACTTCAGTTAGTCTGTGTGCATGCCAGTTTCTTGGCTAAATAGTCAACATGCACTATGGATGCTTACAGGCATAAGTTAACATATGCTAATGCTGCAAATGTGTTTGCCTACAAATAAGTACTCAGCCTCCGAAATCTGTTGTCTTGCTATGTAGAAGTGGCCAGCAGAATGCACTGTACGTGCAGCACAGATATCATTTGGATCATTGCTCAATGCCCACAGGGCCAGGGCTAACAAAGCAAAAGGGAACAGAGCACCAAAGCTCTGCTGATAACTGTATGTGCACCAGAGACCATTTTATTGGCTTTGTGGAGAAGCTTTCTATCATCTAATTGCTCAATATTCGAAGCAATACTTGATACTGCTTATCCAGAGATCTACGGCTCCAACCAGAAAAATATATAGACTGACAAAAAGGGCAGTGTTGGGAAAGTCACAGCAGGAATTGCAATGAAAAAACATCTAGCCAAAGAAAAAATTCAGTGATCAAAGTCTATGAGATAAAGGTTGGTCGAGTAATAAAACTCAAACTTTGCATAGCAAGAATGTAATTCTGGAAGGAATTAAGAGGTCCTCACTATAATTTGAACGGAGCTGCATATTATTTCCATCACAAAGGTAGGAATAAAGGTTAAGGATCTGCTCGACACCATATGTCAGAGGACTACACAAAGATGGAGCCTAGTCATTCCTCCATACAATACCATTTCCCACCAGATCTGTTTCTATATGGTATTCCATATCTCCTGTTTATAAACTTCTGAGTATCCTCAATTTCTTTGAGCAAACTCTTGTAGCTGGTCTTGGTTGGCCAGAAGTCATTACCAGACAGATAAGGACATTTTCTCCTTGCTTAGAACAGTAGTTCAGACATAATTTGTGAGGACACCAGCAAAGGAAGAACTTGTGATAAGGGGATGATGTTAAAAAAGAGCACATGGAAAATAAGAGTGAGTATCTATCTGCTTTGTTTTGCTCATGGGAGAAGTAGGGGAACCAACCCAAGAGATGGACCTGGAAGTGAAGAATGAGACAAGCACAGAATGAGCAGGTTTGCCAGAATGATGTCAGACATCTTTGAAGAGGAGGCCTAGAAGGTCCCCATATCCCCTTTATCACACAGGAAGGGATTTGGGAATTTGAACCAGAGAGGACAGGAGAAGTAAGAGGAAGAGACACTTGCAAGCCAGATGTGGGCAGCTTGTCCCCAAGTCAGGTTCCTCCTAATCTTGGGCCCAGCTGTAATTTTAACAAGATGGCAGGTTTGGTGCCCAGCCTGTGGGCAGGAACCTGGGTGTTTTCTTCCAACAGGTAGGACACCTTTTCATTGCTCACCCTGCACTGACAAGCCCCACTTCAGGCTGATTTTTCTGTCATGGTAGCATAGAGAAAATTCTGACCAGACACTGCCAGATCAGAGAGCTTTGGGACGACAGCAGAGTCACACTCATGTTGATGGGGTAGCAGTTTGAGTCAGACTTCTAGAAAGTGGCCTTAAAAACCACAGGACAGTGACTGCTTTCTAAAGCCTCTTACTCCTCCTCTCTAGTAAAGGCTCGGAGGGTCTCAAGCTGGCTGTCCTGGCTGGGCAGACTCCCCCAAGGGAGGGAGGGGGAAGGACCTGACACAGTTGTTTTGCACATATTTTAATCAGTAGAGTGATGCTTCATGAGTACTTGCACATGCCAGGAACAATCCTCCTACACAGACTTGTCAGTGACATTAAACAGAGTGAGAAGGGGAGACCCAACCTCACATGGATCAGAGATGCTATGTTCAGGGTCAGATCAGAGCCGGAGGGATGGACCCTGACTTCAGAGAAGATTTTCCTCTTGATTCAGTTGGACACAATGAACAGGCTCTGCCCTGGCACGGAGGGGAGGGGGTGACTGGAATCCCCTGCAGAAGCCAATAGCTCTATATGACAAGCAGTTCAAGGGCAAAATTTTGCACAATTCGTTGAATGCACAAGTGCACATCTTTCCTCTGATGAGTTTGCATTAGTCCTTCTCAGCAGTGCTAGATCATTGTTCCACTGCAGCCCCATGATTGATGATGGTAATGCTGATTTTGGACAGCTGGAAGCTTACAATTATTTCTTTTTAAAGCCTGTATAGTACAACAGTCATATATATGCATATATATACATACACATCTGTATATATATGTATATGTGTGGCTCGCCTGTTGATACCCTATAGGGCCTCTTAACAAACAAAGAGAGGAAAATAATACTTAAAGACACTGAATACAGAGACACAGATTCTAGGGACTTAACCCTACTCATGTTGCCACAAAACAACCAGAGTCCTTCAGTGGGGTGGTAATCCTGGTCATGCTTTGGTACTGTATGTAGATCTGTCCCTGAAAGGGTCACAGATCAATAAATCCATATCTATGTTTGGATTTTAAACTCTTTTGGGCAAGAAACTTTATAGCATGCCTGTAGTAACATGAAAACCTTTTTGAGCATTATAATAAATCCATTACCACTGATAGCAATTACTGTAATGATCAGCAGCAAACTCCTCTGGCAACACACAAGAAACAGCTGATGTATCCCCCAAAACTGGTAGGGAATTGCCCAGATATCAGAACATCTAGTCATGGTGTTCTGTCATTTACCCCACTGGAAGAAAGAAGAAACTCCAACACAGCCAATGAACCACAGTCAAGTTGGTTGTTCCCCAAGACATGTACCCACCACTAAAATCAGACTGAGGTGTGCTGGTGCACAGAGCCTGCCACAGCAACAAAAATAAATCTTATTCCAAGCAGTTTCCTAGGACTGCTGTGGTGAGCTCAAGATTTCTCATCTGCAGGTCTGATCCTGCCCAACACAAGCAGTTTAAGCACAGACTGCTGAAGATCCCCTTGCCTTGCATGGGCTCATGATCAAGTTGTAATTGCTCAGCTATTGCATCTGTTTGTGTAATAAAAACCAGCTGTCTCTGTGTTAGCTCCCATCCAAGAAATAGCTGCACAAATACATTTTTTACTGTTAATGTAAAGAACAATTTTGTGACCTCTGCCCTAACTGGCCCTTCAAAAGTAGCACTGGTGTTTTAATTCCTTCCAAGTTCACATAAAATATGTAAACCCCCCAAAACAGTCAGTTCCTATTATTCAGCACAAGACCTGAGACATTTCCCACTTGTATGGATTTATTGCCTAGTAATCATAGTTCATGAATCCATTCACAGTAAAGTGTGTCCTGGATACTCCAACTCTTCCTGGCAAACCAAATGTTTAACATCATGAGGGGTATAAAAATATAAGCAATCGTGTTTGAGTCACTTTTAACACAACAGATTAGTTTGCAGGGTCTGGCAGTGTTTTAACATAAATCACACTTTAGAGATGAGAAAATACTCCCAGATTATCTAGTTCAACTGTTTTTTGTAACTATGTATTCTCCGCTGCCTTCGTCCAAACCTAATTTGGGAAATCTCATACACAGAGATATTTCTACCGTTTCCCTTTGGGATTATCCAACAACTTGACAGAAATCACTGTTAGGAAATATATGCTGACATGTAAACTGACGGTTTCCATTGCTCAGTCTAAGCTTTTTACTCCTAATGTTCAAACTTGAGTTAGCATCCCATTCCCTTCCCTCCCTTCGGCATTCATAGTCTCCAGATACTTCCAGCTGGTTCAAGCATCCTGCAGCTGGGAGAAATGGTGAATAGCTAACACACACATTGGTATAGACAATGACACTTCTCTAGCTCTGCTTCCCTCCAGGTCAGGAATCCCTCTAGAAGCTCTTGAGCATGGTTTTGCCAGGAGGACAGGAAAGGAGCAGCCAAGGCTAGCAGTCACCTGCTACACAAGGGAGCGACTTCCAGTATTTGAAAGAGTTTCACTTAATAGGTGGTTTTCCCCCTTCAGTAATGGTTCAATCAAATTTCCTTTAGCTGTACTACTCATCTGACAAGAAAATAGGAGCAACCAACCAAGACACGTTGGGAGCTAAATGCTGCCTCTACTTATTGTGTTTTGCTTCTCACAGAAGTACTTATCATGTTGAGGCCTTGACAATGAGTAAGGAGAGACTGTGTGTATGGGTCATGTAAAGTACATATTCTCCACCTTGGCAAGAGTTCCTTGGCAGCAGGAGCTGAATGCACAGTTCAGTGCCCTGACTTCCTCCTCCTGAACCCTCAGCTTTATTTTGTACTTGACACACATGAGCGCTCTCCCCTCTGCTCCCTCAGTGCCCTTGTGAGACCCAAGAGGTGGAGCGGCTGCCCTGGATGAAGACAGTTCAAAACTCCCACCACGTCCTCTGTTTCACTTTAAGTGACTGTTCTTCAAAAGCAGTGAAGGATTAAAACTGCACTACACCAGTGCACTGGTTAAAATGGAAGACTTGCTAAGCAGTTACAGGGTCCAAAAAAAGTTACAGAGGGTCAAATTTCCAGTTCAGTGAACCCTGTCAGCTGTCCCAAGGCATTGCCCTGCTCAGAAGGAAGGGCTTGCCATCCACACACGTGAATGAGAACTAAGGGCTGAGATTTTCGAAGCTCATGGCCTCAGAGGTGCAACATAGATTTGCTTTTATGCTGATTTGGAATCAGATTTCTACCAGACCTCAGCCTAGGAAGGAACACATTCTCCTCGAAGCTCAGAGAGGTGAAGTTACCTGGATTTGATGTCTGGCATTGCCACAGCATCACAAATCCACTCAGCACCACAACCCAATGGCTCCTGGAAGAGGTGCAAGGTCTGCAGACACCATGCTGGCAGGTGTAGTCGCTGCTTTGGCAGCCCATTTTGGGTGTGGAGGGAATCAGACCGAAGGGATGCCGGGCTGCACCGCTTCCTCTGCATCACTGCTTTTTGGCAGAGCAGAAGGTGGCAGCTTCAGGAAGGGACTGAAATTATCAGAAAAAGAAGCTGTAAAGGAAATAATCTAAGGCAAAGAAAATAATTCTTCTGGTTTTCAATCTTTCTGAACATTTAGGAGTTGGGTACCTACATGATCATACCACTGGAGCAGAAGAGGCAACTTAGGGTGCACTTAGATGTGTTGCTTTACATACACACAGATATCTTGCAACAGGCACTGAACAACATATTTTAATTAATGCAGAATGGAATCTGTTTTAAATTACTTGAAACAAGCATCTGGGCCAAAACAGCTCCTGTCCCTTTTGCTCTTAGAAGGCAAGCTCCTGCATTATCTTCCAACATGCTATAACCTGCCGCTAGAAGGAAAACAAACAGCTTCTCCTAGACATAAAGTGTTTCTAAAACAGTGACCTGCAGCAGAGCAAGACCAGCACAACAGAAAATAACAGGTTAAACCATTTCCATGGCGACTTTCCCTGTGTGGAAACACCACAAGCTGGATGGACAAGGTTGGAGCATAGCCAGGGGAGCATCTCAGCCCTTCCTAGAAACCCCTCTTGCAGTAGCAATTCCATTTTCTTAGTCCCTAAGGTACATCTCTACAAGGACCTGAAAAGCTGCTTTCCCCACCTTAGTGCTTACTAAAGGGGCAAGGTGAGAGCAGATGGTAAGAAGCTGTACAATCACAAGCCACAGAGCTGAGCTCTTGCTGACAGCCTGCTCAGAGCTGGTCCTACCAGTGCAACACAAACATGGGCATGTGCCAACACCCCTGTGTTAAACAAAGGAGACCTGGCCATGCACAGTTCTATAGAGTCTTCCATGGTGTCAGCAAGCCAACTGCTCCTACATTACCTCCAGTCGTAATGCAGATTTGATGCACTAATTTTTACTATGAACATATACCACAAAGACGTCTTTGCAGTGATGGGATCCCAAATTTATAGGATGGAAATGTCTTAAGATAAAAAAAAAAAATCTGGAGCTTGAACAAACAACCATTCTGGTTGCAAACCATATTTCAGTGCAAGGTCATGGAAGTTTTTCTTGTTGGAAATACAAGGTCATGACATAGTTTGTAGCATGAATAAGTTGGTCAGATCCTGGCCCGTTGTAATGCACAGCTCTCTCCTGTGAGACCTCAGCGTGAAGATCTACACCATGTCCTGTCATCTCTTCAAGGTATTTCATCAGTCATCAGTCTGTTCTGCAATGTGCTTAACAGCAAAATTGTGTAAGCTCAAAGAAAGTAAAGGCAAAGAGCAACTTTGGCAATCCCTGCCCAGGACAGTGAAAGTGATGAAGACTGAGAATGGTCCTACAGTTCAGTCACATTACAGGTGATTAGATATTTGCAGAGGGTTTTGCAGGTGTTTGCAATCCTGAAACAAGGAAGCAAAGGCTCTGAAAGGAGCTGTATGTGACCTCTTTTATTGCATCAAGCTGGTGGAATGAAGCAAACAGTGTAAAGTTTCACGTCTGTGGTTTCTCTTTGCTGGAGTTGATACCACAAGATAAAACTGTGGTTTATAATACCTTTATCAAAAAAAATGTAATCAGCACTAAGCATAATCTACACTTCTTTGCAAAACAACAGCCAAGGAAGGGAGCTGAGCCCGAGGGAATGGTTTTAATCAGCTTCATTGACATTTGACCTGATTAGTATAACTGGAACTGGTCCCCTATCTTGTTTAGCAGAAGAAAGTCTTGCCAACTCACCACCAGTCAACCCTGAGACTGATCATGAAAACTTGTCTTCACATTAGGTCAGGAAAGGGTGGGGAAGGAACCGCCAACACCAAAACATATTTTTCTTGCACTTCCACAAATCTTTCTTCTGTTCTGAATGACACGAAGAGTTAACAGTGGCTTCCTCCTGTCCACAGTATTTCAGCTAAATTCCTTATGCTTCTCCCCAGCCTCTCTGGAATTTGATACTTTATTTCACTAGAAGGTAAGATGGAACCATCACATCCTTGATCTTCCTTTCATTCCACTACGCATTATTCCCCCTCCCCGGCTCGACTTTGATGGATACAGACCAAAGCCATAGTTTCCCAGAGCAGAGGCAACGCATCCAGACAGGAATCACTACATGCAAGCAACCTCAGCAAAACACACATGCTGCCCTGAATGGGAACATGGGATGCATCTGGATATCCCCCTCCCCCATGTTAAATGCATGTGAGGATTGTTCCAACAAAAGGTGCTGAAGTAGCGGAGACTGAAGTCCTGTATTGATCTTCCTACCAGGCAACAGCAACGCAACATGCCCTGGCCCTGACCTGTGTGACCAGCTACAGAGGTAGCCACTCTCTCAACCACTGGGCCACCGCATTGAGAAAGCCAGCACATGGGGCACATAATGTCACTGGTCCAATGGCCAGGCAGAGGACATTTCTCTAGTGGGTATGTGCACTTTCTCTCATCAGGAGATGCTTCACACTGCTAAGCATCCCTCAAGTATTCCTATGGCTCATAACCTGGCGCTACCTCCTATGGAGGAAACCTGCAGGGTGGATGCTTTTTATGGAAGGGTGGTGTTGGGGTCCTCCTCCAGCAATTCAGGCAACAGCTCCAGGGATGCTGGAGAGACCAATAACAGTTTTTGTCAGAAACAGACTATGACAGAACCAGTCCACAGAAAGCCTTACCTTCAATAGAGTAAAAGCAATTAAAATCTGACTCAAAGATTTGGTGATGAGATCCAATGCCTTTCTACCTCTAGATAACTGGCACTAATTATATAGAACTTATTTAATGATGATGCTGCAGAGTTGTGATAGCTCAGGCGGTTCCCACATGAAATGAGCCCAGTCCTCCTCAGGCAGGGCTTCAGGCAATGGAAGCCCAGAAGCAGTTGCCCTCAGCCAGGCCTCCAGCTTCTAGTCTCAGCTTTGGGGACAAGCGGTGGCAATCCTGGAACAAAGATTCATTTTTATAGAAGTACAGAATAGTTTGCACTGGAAGGGAGCTTAAAGATCATTTAGTTCCAATCCCCTGCCCAGACTGCCCAAAGCCCCATCCAACCTGGCCTTGAACACTACCAGGGAGGGGGAATCCCTTCCAAAGATGTCTCTGTTGATGGCAAACCATGTTTCTACTACACTTCCAACAGCACAGAAGTAGAAGGCTTTTTACAGGCAGTCTTTGAGACAAGAAAAGCCAGATAAATAAGAGAACACTGTAGGGGGAAAAAAAAATTTCAAAAATCTAAAAGCAACTGAAGTGCACTGATTGGAGCCCTTTGGAATCCTCAGCTGTATTTGTCATGGGGACTTACAGATAATCACAGGGCTTTATCTCTGATAACTTTGCCAGCAACATCCTTTGGTCCTAGTAACATAATAATCAAACACCTCAAAAGGGGCTGCTGGAGACTTTTGGATTCCCTTGTGGCTAATTATAGATTTTAAAGCTGGGAGTTTCCTCCATTAAAAAAAATATAACTGTAGCTTCACACCCCTTTGCTTTCTAATGGCGACACATATAGGGAATCTCATACATCAACTACAAAGTGTGTTTTGTTCTATGTCAGCAGATAAATAATTCACCATCTGAAGACTTGGAAGCTTTTCTCTTAGTTCAGGATTATTGTTCCACTTGATGCATGAAGTTGGCAGCTTTACTTTCTTCTTCCCGAGAGAACTGGATCACTCCAAGACTTGAGTAACTTCCAGGCTAATAGCTCACCAAGATATTTTTGTGTGCACACACATTCTTATGGAAGAAGTTGAGAGGTGATTTCATTTGTCTTTTATTGTCATTCATTCTTAAACATACACTTAAAAAAAAACAAACAAAATACCCAAGAACACCTCAAGCACAATGTTGTAACTGTTGCCTCTTGAATTTGTTCCAGTCATCTTCAAAATCTATGATGTTTTATCAGCCCAAAGTTTGAAGAGAGGAAAGGGCTGTGTTGCTGGTTGAGGGCTTGATTTTGTTTTGCTTTAAAAAAAAACCAAAACAAAACAAAAAACAACAAACCCCAAAATTAAAACCAAACACACCCTACCGCAGTTTCAGAGTGAGTATGTTAATGTATGTCAGACCAAGGTATTGCTATGTGGTCATGGCTTTATGGCAGCCTGTCCATCTCTAGACTTTCCAGAAAAGAAACACATGCTTTCTGACAGGCATGAACTAGTCTCATACCCCGTTGTTCAAACCAAGGAGAAGTCCAGACTGTCACCAATAGCCCCATCTCCATTTTTCATTAGTGCAGAAAAAAAAAATAAAATAAACCCAAAGATCAGGAGACCTTCAAGAGAGTAAATGCCTAATGTGATTATGCTTTTATTCTGGTATTCTTAATAGTAATTAGAATTCTCTTGAAGAGGAATGTTTTTCATTGACTTCAGCAGGCTTTGGATGCAAAACAGTCTGGGGTTTTTGACAAAGTTTAACTTTGACCAAAAAATGCAGCCTCACTGAAACAGCTCCTGGGGATAGCAGCATTTTTACTGTGTTGACACTATGAAAGCCATCTCAGGTCCATGATGTACTTCTCAGAACCAGAGCAGGAAGAGAAAACATGAAGTAGCAAAGTACTGTTGGCCAGGCCACTCTGTCTAATATAGGAGACTCAGAGTCAGGTTCAGACCTCTTCACTAAATACATGTCAGCTTCTCCAGGAGAATCCAAATTACTGGGGCTTTAGCTAGTTTCAGCAGTCTACTTCTGCTCTCCAGTTTGGGAGCTACCAGTCCATTTCAGCATGGAGCAGAATTATTTTTGAAGGTTTCAAGTGTTCGTCAAGATAGAAAAACACATTTCCTGCCAGCTGTACTTTAAATTGGGCCATAAAGCTTTACATTTAAAAAGAATTGTGAAACATGACTCAAACAAGATGCATGCTAAAGAGAACTGCAGCCCTGCCATCAGCTTTGATGAGCACTCAGCTGTACATCTGTAGCCCTACATTTCATTAAAATATTTATATCTCCAAGATGTGTGGAGCATTCTACCTAGAAAAAAAATGTGTGTACTGATCACAGTCTTATTCTAGACCTCTGCTTGTGTCAGAGACTGAGCAGCAATTGCCCTGACATAGAAAGAATTATTGTCCTTGAAAATTAACGAACTCAAACAGAGTTAAGATTAACAGTCAAAAGTAAACAGAACTGAGAAGTTTCTACTGCTGCAAAAACAACTGGCCAAAACCTCATCTGACTTTAAATGGCATACCTGCAGTGAATTCTGTGAGGTGATACTGATTTACACAAGCTAAGAAGTCATCCCAGGAAAAATTTGTAAGAAAAGGACCATCATTCAGGGGAAGTCTTGAATGCTTTGGTCTAGGAGAGGTCCAAGTAGAAAGGACCTTCTGGCCAGAAGTTGTATTTGAAAGGGATGAAAAAGAAGCATCTGAGATCTGGCACAGTGCTGTGTACAGGAACATGCTTGAGGGGGTCACAGATTAATTTTGTCCTTCTGAAGATCAGTTTATGTCACACCTCAGATACTCCACTGGCACATTGATGGCATGCACATTCATCAGCCAGAATTACATCATGTACAATAACTCAGAAAAACAACCAAGTCTGTCTGCTTTCTTGAAAGAACACCACTGAATCGCTTAGTGCATGTCAGAGGAGGGCACAAAATTTAAGGTTTGTTGGGTTTCAGTTGGTTTATTTTTCCTAACAATGTGCAAGAGCTGATGGATTGGGACAGTGTTGCACAAGGATTGCATTAAACCCTATGGTACATTTCCAAGCCTTGTTTATCTGAACAATTGACTCTGAGCACAGACACTTATCGATAATGTCTAAGCAAATTTCAGGACAAGGTTTTTTTTTGCTGACTTGAACATCAAGGTCTTCCAGTACTGCAGTTGCTGTAGCAACAGGAAGGAGCTTATTAAATGATCAACCTGAAGGCCAAAGCTATCAGAGTTGAAATGACCAAAGGTTAATATTTAACCTAAATCTTCTTATTTGTTTAAAAATATGCAGCTCACTCTGTATTAGCAGCTGCTTTGCAGACCTACTGCAGAAATAGCTGTAGGACCACAAGACCACCACAATTTTCATACACATCCCAAATAATGTACAGTTTTTCAGAGGTGCTGGAAGTAACAGCTGCCTCCTACCAGGAATCACACAGCACCATACTTGTTTAGAGGACCATTTCCTCTGATCTTTTACATCTGACAATCACTTAACATGCACACATCTAAGCATGTTGTTTTTAATGATTTGCACAATCTAACATTGTAATACCTTTTGTTTTAAGGGCTAAGGAGAATGAGTGCAGTCCATTTTTATCCTCATCAGATTCTGGCCTTTGGACAGCCATTCCAGAGGCAAGTTATGTTTTGCCTAGGGCCCAGCAGGCAGAACCAAATGGAAATGCATTGCTGTGGCAAAATTAAGTGACCCGTCCCCTACTATTGCTTAAACACGTCTAGCCTCCCTCACTGCTGTTTCAAATGTCTGGCAGGCTCCTCTTCCCACAGATTTCAATATTAACTTCTATTTTTCATCAATGAAATAGCATCTGTGGACAGCCAGGAAGGACCTATTAACTAGGGCTACTTCATGCTCCTCCACCAGTAGAACAAGGACAGCCTAAGGAAGGACGTCACTATCAGCTCCTACTTTATTAACATGAAACATCAGTACATGGACACCAAAGGACCTTGGTAGACCATTGCTTTCAAAAATTTCCTGTAGCTATGATATGGCCAGACTAGGTCCTATGTGTCTCTGACAACTTCCATCCCAAATGAGCATAGTGTTTAATGAAAATATCAAGAGGAAAAAATGCCTCTCTACTTCCTGCTAGAAATTCTGCTCGATTCTGTCTGCCCTGGAAATATTTCTTTGCCTACTTGTTTTTTTTGTGACATCTCAATGCAGGTTGTAGCTGCTGACACAAAATATTTGTATGTAACCAGAAGCTACTAAGATGGTACTTTGTCAAGTCTGACCTGTACCAACACAAAGGTAGAGAGTTTCTCTAGGGGAGATAGGGGATAGCAAGGCTGTTTCACAGCATTTCTCCAGGCTATTCAGCACTGTCAATACACAAAAGTGACAGTTAACTGCTGTTTGTGACCTAATTAAACATAATTTTAAGATTCTGATTACACATCAGAAGTTCCCGAGCAGAACACGTAGATCACACAGTCATATCCAGTGACATGCACATCACTGAATCAGCACACTCCCTAACACTTCTGATCTTCCAGTCTGTAGGTATCCAACCCAGACTTAAGATCACAAAAGTTTCACACTGGTGAAACCTGAAAGTTTGCTGACCTGAAAGACAGGTCAGCAAAATTGCTATGTAAAATAAAGCTGTGAAGCATGACTTATGTTAGCCACAGCTTCCTAAAAACAATCTTTATTGCCACTGCCAATGAGGTGGGAGGACCCAAAGCTTTACAAATAGTTAGAGGACCCAGGACTAGGTGCAGCTGCCTGTCATGGACTCAGACCATTTTTAGCATGAATCTAACTTCATACCACCACAGCTAGAGGCAGTTAGATGAGAGGCTGTGGCTTAATCCAGTGCAAGAGTATTTGTTTAATTATAAAGAGGTTTCATCCTAAATTGATCTGTTGGGTGTCTCAGAGCTACAAAACAGCCTACAAAGACCTGAGACACCCACCCACACAGCACCAGATTTGGCCACGCATCCTAACGTGTCCCAGTTTGGCAGAATCTTGCTTGGGGTTATTTTTGTTAACCTTTTGCCCCTTGTTCAGCACTTTTCAGATGACTCTGTGAAGGAGCAGAAATAGCACCGTGGCTGGGAGAGCTGCATACCACAGCTTGCACACAGGAATGGGAAGGCAAGAAAAGGAGCCATCAGGATGGCTGCACCCACTTGTTTGGGTTGGTTTTTTTTAAAAGCTACCCCCACCTCAGCACGAGCTACACATCATTTGGACACCTGAAACATCCCTTCCCAGAGACTATACACCAAGCCCTGGGCATGTTTTTCTCCCAGCTTCCTCCTGTGCCTCTACCCATATATTACAGCTCAGCCAGTAAGTGACCATGAATCCAGCAAGGAAAAATTAGCCTCGAGTCACATCTACACCAAGGCTGAGAAAGGACTGCTCTGCAAGTCAGGAGAGAGATTTCTGCAAGGGTAATGATTGGAGCATGCACTGAGCCATCCCAAGAAAGAACCCTCCAAGCAGTAAACCCCAGGAGGAGGAAAAAAAAAAAAGAAAAAAAAAGAACAAAACCAAAAATCCACACCAAAGTTCATCAGTTTCTCTATCTCCTGGCTGCTTTCTGAAGCCAAACTCCGAGGAGGAAGTGCACTTGGACTTTACACACATAGGGTCAGCATGGGAAGGATGTCTGCATGTCCCTTCCTTCAAATACTCCCCCTGTGTGATCCAACTGCAATCTGCAGCTGTCTCTCTGCTTGGTAACCCGAGGCTCTGCAAGCGAGTGGTAGCTGCTTGCCTTGCCTGTCTTCCTAAGGCAACACTTGCTCAGCAAACACGAATGTGTTTACTGTGGAAACTTTGTACTTGCCTTACTGCCCTCTCTATGCCAGGTGTATTTCTTTTTATACCCGCAGGAGATGCGGAGCCATGTTCTAATATAGAAATATAGGTTCGTGTGCATGTGTTTATTAATAAACAGGTGGGCAAATCTATTTGCTTACTGCCTCATTTGAGTGATTTATTTAGTTATTTTTAGACCTGCTACACTTACAGACTCAAAGCAGCAACATTAGAGACTGGCTATTGTAATAGAACCCAGCTACATTCGCTGACTGATTTTTTTTCCCAGAGAGAAAAGAAAAAAGTAAAAAAATACATAGCTACAAGAGCACTCAGCTCCAGTCAGCCCTTTTTTCCTCGAAGTTGCTGTCATTATTATCTGTTATGATGTTGCTCTGGGGTAAACCAGCGAGAAATTCATTGGTCAGGTAGACCAGAACGTCCTCTAAGGAGTGCAGGGCAGAGTCGTGACCAAGCATCCTGTTAGTGTTCCTCAGAGCAGCATATTTTGTACTATCTATAGGATAGACGTACATAATAGACACGTACATAAATCCTGGTTTTACCTGCCTTTCACAGCCCCAGCTTCAGGGGAGATCAGAAACAGACTGCACGGCCTCAGGCACACAGTGCAGAAAGGAACAAGAAGCTGATGTAAATGTAAGATAAGAGGCTATAGCCCCCAGTATCTCCCCTTCTCCCACCCTCCAAAAAAAAATTTCAAGATACACTGAGCATGCATCCCCAACCAACTCTGATCCCATCAAAATCAGACTGCTACGGGATTCTCCCAGCCAAAAGTCACTTTAAAAAAAATCCTGCTAATATAATTAAAAGTGAAAGAAAACAAAATGTAAAAAAAACTACTTTCCTCGGGAGACTGCACTGACTTCCTGAGGACACAGCCATACCCAGACCCGCAAGAACACACCCCAAAGATGACCTAAAGCATCATAGTCAGGCGAAAGGAGGTTCACAAGATGGGGCACAAAGCCAGAGCTCCTGGCAGTTATGGGTCAGGGCATCCTGAAAGTTTTTGCTCTCACAAGACTGTACCTGCTGGTTTCTGGTCCCTGTCACCCTGTGAGAATTGTACAGGACCTCCCCAGAGTGACTGCCATGGGTTTGATGCCCCTCTTGGGACACAGGCACAGCTGAGCAGGCACTTTTGCTGCTCCTAGCATCCTCCTGCTACCCTGTTGCAATAAGCAGAGTTGATTGTCAACTTCAGCCAAATAAGCAAGCATAAATGCCAGTAAAAGAAAACATTGCATACATCCCTCATCTGGAAATTATTTTTGTTTGTATTTATGTTCCCACATGTTGTCAGGGTGATGTCTGGGCTCAAGCCCACACATGGAAAAATCTGGACTGTGCCCTGTACTAGGAAGCTCTCTAGCTCAGAGGCTAAACTGTGTTTACTTCTCCTTATGTCCCAAAACAGCTGTATGCTTGCTTTTATGGTTCAGAGTGCAGTGTCTTCTATCCAGGGAAGAGGAAAATAAAGAAACAACAAGAGGTTGACTTGCACATCAGGGCACTGAAGCAGGAGGAAGACCTGTCATCTTCTTCTTTGCCTGACATGGAAAAGGTCTAAAAAGGAACATGAACCTCCAAGTCAAACTCTATGGCACAGCCTAGCTCATCCACCTGAGCTGAGGGTCAATCTTACAGCTCCCTAAGGAAGGCCAAACACAACCAGACCCAGACTCATGCATCTTGGTCAGGGAGTGCCTCAGCTTCCTGCCAGCCAAACACTATTCATCATTACCCAGACTCAAACACCAGCAAGCAGTCATTAGTCCAACCTTAATCCTCTCTCACCCCTGCAGGTACCTTCTTTCCTCAGAAAAAGAAAAAAAAACACAAAAAAATCCAAGCAACTCAACTGTGTCAGTCACAGTCTGTTTCACACCATACCTGCTGAAGGTTTGTTCCTCAAAGCATCTCACTGCACAGGCCAGCTGCTCTTTACTGCAGTCTTCTACTCTGACTGCTCCCTAGAGAGGTCTATACTCAACCCAGAAGCAGACAATAAGCACTCCTTTACAACCCCACCCATCCAAGCTCCTCCCCTTATGGAAGTCTGGAGATGCCACCAGCTGAGACCTCTGATTAGCCCCAAATCCAGGTAGGAACACACCATTTACCTCCTAGATCAATGCAGCAAGAAAAGCCATAAATGCTGGGTGGGAAGGATGCTTGAGCTCAAACTGAGGGTGAAGCCATGGCTCTGACAAAGCCAGTAGGACTTTATCCTTCAGTGACAGCACTGAGTCTTCACCTGGGCAAGAGCCCTTTTTTTTGATCTTGGCCTCTACACCCACAGCCTAAACAGGAGATGATCTAAATCCATGTGCTGCTTATCAACCTGGCAGCTGCAAGATCATAGATTAAACACGAGGCAGGACATCAGAAGTTGCAAATCACATTTCCCCCTCTGCTAACACTGATGTTATTGCTGTCTCTACTTGAAGGCTCTAAAGACTTTGATTGAGTCTTCACTTCTCTTCCTGTTGCACTCCCCCCAGAATACAAAAATGACCTTGAGATGGCCTTCATGGAAGAATGGATGGATGTTGTGTGCTTATGCCAGGCAAAGGAACAGCAAAAGGCCTTTATCATATTGGTGCATTTTGAGGTTGCAGCCATGGGACTCTGAGGTGAATATTTTCCAAAAACAAGAAGGAAACAGTGGATTTTGTATCATGAAAAATGTCTACAAGCATGAGAGAAATCTGTTCCAGTGAGTTAGCTGTTCATGCTTTGGTCATAAAAAATCACACTTCCAGAGTTGCTGAAAAATTATGAAAAAGTCAACTTCAAAGGAACTGCCGAGATTTGAACAAAACCACGCAATTCTCCTTAAAATTCCCATTTGACTGAAAAAGAAATTACAAAAACTGGAATGTAGAAAAAAAAAATACACTTGACAGAAATGTTTTGACTGGTGAAAGACCTTGAACAAGACAAAGAGGAGGCGCCAACAGCAGAGACAAATGTGTTGCAGAGAGCCATCCACTGCTTTGACACCCCACTGTCAGGCTCCCCATTAATGTAGATACAGATGTGGACACAGGAGTGGTCCTTAAGGACAAATAAGTGAAGATCCCACTCCCTTGTTCCCTCATACATAGCAGTGTGACCACCACAAGGCTCTGAACTGTATCTCACTTAAATAAACCCCCATCTGGTTGCAGTGTTTTGCACTAAAAACCTTATTTGTCTTTAACATTAACTCATCAATAGAGTTCTGGTAAAATTACAACATCCTCAGTTCACAAGGGGAACCTCAGTGGAAAGAAAACAGGGAAGGAGCATCACTTCAAAACACCCAACGTCAGCAGGTCCAGGCATGGCACAGCCACGCTGGGGGACCAAGCCAGCATCTCTGGGAACTGAAGCAGCACCACTAGCATCCCTGGTGACTGCCTGCTACCACACTAGCAATTCTGCTGTCTTTCTGCCTTCCTCTCTCATCATCTTCTGGTCAACACTTCTCTTTTTTTCCTAATGAAAATTAAACTTTGTTTTTTTTTCTGGGCAGCCCAAATGTGCTTTATTTGTCCTGCACTTCCTGTTAGGCTGCCAGCTGACTCAGGCTCTCTTTTACTCTGCAAATATACTGCATCTATGACACAGGCTCTATTTGTGAGGTTTCTCTGTGGGCTACATATACCTACCTGGCCACTATGAATAAGACAGGAAGAAAACCCTCTCAACAGCACATAACTCCAGCTAGTGACTAGTTATTTGTTGATCCAATAAACTGCCTTGAAAGTAACAATTAGAATTTATCACAACAAAGAGTAGAGTTTATTAAATACAGAGTAAACTATCTAAGTGCAGAAGTTGAATAAAAGATCAGAATAAGCAGCAGAGATTATATTGAACTAGATCTTCTGTACTAACTTTCAAAACAGGCACTCTTATGCAATCTAAAATGTTTGTGTTAATAGATAACAACTAGATAGAGAGCTCACATACAGTGCATCCACAGCTGGGCATTTACTGTAAACCAAACGTGTATGGCAAGAATCCTGATAAGTAGAAAGTATGAAAGTTAAGGAAGGAGAGATTGCAGGTAGGTATATAGGAAGGTGCTGGAAGATGCAAGTTGGATTTTAATACAAGGAAACCCCTGAGGGTGCTAATCAGCTCCTTTTGATCACATCATAAGGGTGAAGTCTTAAGCAGCATGGAAGTGATTTATGTAGTGGTATAGTCAGGAAAACAAAACAAAAAAGAACCAAGCTGAACTTTTTGCTGCTTACTGGAGGAGCAAACATGGTCCCCAGTAAGGATTAATAACATGAACTCATCTGCAGAGATCCCTGCGGACCATTGCAATGACTCAGAAAGTCACAAGCAGATACAGTTGTTCCCGTACTGCTATCCAGGTCCTGCAGCAGCTGTGAGAGCTGCAGCACACCTGCACCAGCATCATTCGTGCTTCATCAGCAAAAAGAATACACTTGTTCCTCGTGCTTCATCTCATGCAGGTCTTAAGACTACCTAAAGGGCTAAAAAGCATCTCCACTTCTCCCCCAGTGTGCTTCAATAAAATGCATCTACAATTTATTGGTACATTTACATTTGTTCTATAGGTCTGCCACAAGCTCCCCAAGAATTATTGGTTAAATCATTTAAATCATTTTTCTGACTTCACACAATGAAGGTGACAAGTACACTTCAGGGGGCTTGAAAGACTTGATTCCCCACTGTGAACTATGTTCAGCTCCTTAGCAGGAAGGTGCTAGAAAAGTGCCAAATATTAATTTAGCACAGCTAATTTGTTTTACTGAGATTAGCATGAAAATGCAGGAGCAAAGCAGGGAAGGTGGCTCCAGCTCTCCCTGGATTCACGGTCCTCCAGACACTAGGGATCCATCACAGGGTATCAGGTAACTCACATGAAGTCATCAGGACCAATTCTAATTTGCTAGTCATTCCTTTAGGCATGACAGATTGATTCACATCAAACTTCTGTGGGTGTCACTGATTTCATGCACAAGGATTATCTACAAGGCAGTGCCAGTGATACTGAGTGTAGGGTAAGTGCTTGGGCCATGCTTGAGAAGGGCTGTTGCAAGCTTCGATGCCAAAGAAAATGCATGTTCTCTTGAAGGGAAATGTGTTACTAATGTGTGTTTATTTATCAGTTGTTGGAATAGCCTGTGAGGAGACTAAAGGTCCTGGGTGGCAGGTAAATGAACACCCTCCAGTTGTGCCATTAATTCCTAGGGAGCAGGAGTGAGAGTTTACCAGCAAACTTGTCAGCTGTGACTAACTTGGTTTTTCTGAGAGAGGACAGATCACTCAACACCCTGCACTCCCTTTCCATCCAAAGATAACCCTCCTCAATAGCATCCTGCACTTACAGAAGGGACGAGCCCATATCTGAGGCCATTTCCACATCATCTGAGGCAGAGATGTCGCCTTTACAGCACAGGGCTCCCCACATCAGCCCTGTCTCAGGGTGCCCACACCTGCATTTCAGCTCCATGGTGCCACAGTGTCCTAGTCAGACCTGAGAACCAGTGCAGCAGAGCCGTGGCCCAGCATAGGCGCTGGTCCATGTGACCACTTGCTGTGGCACTGCTGCCGTCAGCGCAGCCTGGGTGATTTTCCAGCGGCTCTGGCTGCAGGACGCGGTTCTGACATAACAACATTTCCAAGCCCTTCGCCCTCCCCTGTGCACTATCTGCCACTAGGGACACCCGGTCTGAATGAATCAGCTACAGCCAAGTCTCTCAGGTCCAGGACATGTTGTCCATGGAAAAACAACGCACACCAGAGAAACAAAAAGTGAGAGACTACCTGGCTGCTGTTTATAGACTTCTCAGAAACAGTCGGCTGTCAACAGCCAAACTCAAACGTTCATGTCACTCCTTCACTTATGGAAGGCGAGTTTACTAAATGCCTGGACGCTTTTCAGCCCAATAGCCCAATCCCTATATTTGCAGCCATAACGCTGGAATAACTAGCAGGGCTTAAGCTGATGCCTGCTGGACTCGACAGGAGAGGCAGATGCCAGAGGTTTTTTTAGATACAGAACAGTAATGCTTTGTACCTTTCTTTTTGTGGGTTGCTGGACTCCACCCTCAGTCACACGCAAAACAATTCCTGGATAGATGTTTCTACTAAGGATCTCAGAGTGCCCTGTAATTACTGAGGTTCCCAGTATCTGGGTCATATGGAGAAATAATATTTCTGCTTTGTGAGGTGCTAGGACTCACTCAAGGACACTCCAAGAATCAGCTATAGGAGGAGAATCTTTATGTACTTTTATACATAGAAGAGAACATGGAGAACCAACAGTGAACAATCCAGCCTCTTCTCTTTACGTTAGCCAACTGTCTAAGGCACAACCTATACCTATCATTCACCAATCGCAGAATACAATCACGGAATCTTTAAGGTTGGAAAAGACCTCTAGGATCATCAAGTCCAACCATCTGTCCAACACCACCATGACAACTAAGCCCCCTGCCATAAAGCCACTGTTGCCCCAGAGCACCGCACACCAGTTGCTCTGACGCTGGCTGCTAGCTCAGCCCAACCTCCCCTGCCCAGCAAGCAAAGCCCCTTCTGCAAAAGCAGCCTGTCACTTCGTTTGTGCTGGGGAGGACAGACGGTGCCATAACAAGCCAGAACTTGCTTCAGTTTCTGTTTTCTTTCCTCTGCTCTCTTCCAGAAAACTACAGGCCACATTCACCCTAATGTTCTCTTCCTTTCAGGATGGTTATGACTCCGACATAAGCAGAGGAAGAGCTACCACATGCGCACCAGAGCAAGCAAGAGGAGAGCTGGCATTCCCACCAGTTACTTGTCATACGTGTATTGTGGTCCCATCTACCTAATGCCTCAGCTTGCTGCACTCAACAGAGATGCAAACACTGCCCACTGCTCCTGGTGGCCAGAGCTTTGACACGTACTGCTCAAAGCCACAGGATGTTTGAACAGTGTCCTGAGCTGGGGCTCAGCAGGGTACACACTCCATGGGACGGGATAGGTGACCTGATTAAAGCTGTCTGTAACAGGCTTCTCCGAGGGCTAAGAACTTCATCCAGCCTTTGCTCTGTAGATCAAGTTCTTATCTGGGTTTTCAGTCAGCCTAATCACAGAAAAAAGTGATACTCAGGTAGGGAAGAGACGAAGGAAGTGCTCCAGTTCCAGCCAGAGGAAGACCTGCACTGAGCTGACAGAGCAGATCGATGCTGTAGATCCTCAGTGCTGGGCACTGAGGAGCTACAAGCCTCATGATGTAGGATCATTTGACTGGAAAAGTCATAAAGTCCCATCCCCCTATCTGTATGCAAACACACACTAGATGTCAAGGCTAGAAGCTTCATCATAACACCTATTATGTACACACCACACACTTGCTAACATCCCACCAACCCCCAAAAAACCTGCAAACCAAGAACAAAAATAAAACCTGTGGGACAAGAGGCTGAAAGCCACAAAATCAAAAATGCCCCAGAAAAAACAAGCAAGGGAAGCCAAGTGTCCACGGGATCTGCAGCCCCTGTCTTAGCTGGGATTTTTCTTCCCCTGGGTAAGCCATGGTGATCACTGTCTTTGGCTCGTGCTGGGGCCAGCGGGAGCTTCGCACGGTTCGGTCTCTGAATAACAAGGAAGCAAAGCACAGCGATGGCTGAACCAAGAGAGTAACGGGTTTCATAGGTGCTGCTGTCTAAAGGGGAGAAGGAAAGTCCCAGCTGGCTCCAAACAGCTTTCTATGTGTGTTGGCAGGTCCTTGGTATTTCTCCCAGGTGGGGAGGGCATGTCTGAGCCAAGAGCATGGTACAGCACATGGAGGCTTACATAACCCAAGGGGCCCAGGGTAATCATTAACGCTGGCTTATTGCCACTGGTTTTGGGCTGGAGTCACCTGGCTGTTTGGATTAAATGTATAGTGGCCATTTAGACAAGGATAAGGGTCCCAGCAGGATTTAAGTGGAAACAACTCCCTGGAGAGCATGGCAAGCAGGGGACTGTTGTAAACATGACAGGATCTAAACCCAAGCACTCCTCCAGGGAGCTACATTTGTCACCTGTCACCATACTACCCTGCTCGATGGGCTGCTTTGCTTTCCAAGCTGGAGCAGGTCCCTGAGCTTCCCCCTGGAAGCCTTCACATAACACAGGTCAAGGGGAGCAGAACCCTTTTTGAGGTGTTTTACCCCAGTGATCCCAACTGCAGCACACCAGCAAGCGAGCTCTCATTCCTCTCTCCTTGGCATCCCTTTGAAAAGTAGATGCTATCAGTGCAGCCTAACTTTTATCTCCTGCCCCATCTTTACCTTGCTTATCATGCCATTACTCTTTGCCTTTTATAACCTGTATTGATATGTGCTCTGTGCCACTGTCTGGGACAAAGGAGATTTGGGACTTCTTGGTTTTCTGCCCATTTCCCCTCCGTGTCTCTCTGTGGTGTCAGACACATCACTCCACTGCTCTGTGTTCAGACACGGGTCACAGAGGACAGGTCACCTTACAGAAATGCCACTTAACTCTTACTCCTTCTGCTTAGACCTTACTCAAGCTCAACCTTCCCAGCTGACAGCTCCTCACTTTTCACAACATTGTTCCTTCACCCCTGGCTCTGACAAAGAGATTAGAAGCAGCTAGAAACTGTCAGTTAAACCTTTCAGAAACTTAATAAGAACTTGAAAGCATTAGGAACCAGATCATGGTCATCATGTGAAGGCTCTTACACTGCACACGTACCCATCCACACCTCAGAAACTCAGTTGCACGTGGTGTAAGTCAGTGGGATTCGTGTGCAACAATGCCATGATCTGTTTTGCCATGCAGAGTTGCTGGAGCAAGGATATTATAAGTTTATCTACGGCATCAAAACACTTAATATCTATTTATCTTTGGATGGGTATAAAGGAGTCAGACTTAAGGCCACATTTTTCTCATGAATCAGCATGGCCTAGGCAGCCTGGTAACGCCACATAGAACAAACATCAAAATCTTTTTCTGGAAATTTCTTTTTTTTTTTCTGGCATACCTCTGAAAACAGCATTAATTTTCATGCAGAACTAACTCTCATTTCACAGCAATTGTGGCCCTATTCCTTTGAGCAAAATGTTGCATCTTTTACATAAATTTAAATTTCCTTCCAGGTATCAGCCAGAAAAACCTACACAGACCACGCTGAGAAAACAGGAAAGAAAAAAAAAATAGAAAAAAAAAAAAAGAGAATAAGTGTTTCATGGAAAATATTCCAGGCTAAAACATAGCTCAGTAGTTAGATCTCTGCACTGCTCTGCTCCAATGGCAGCTGTTTTGCACTCCACCAGCTTTAAGTACTGCCACTTGCAGAAAGACAGCACTTTCTGCCCCGAGTGTCTTGCAGGGTGAACTGGCCAATGTTACAGCAATATCAGAACTCCAGGTGAGATGGGAGGAGACCAAGACACAGGTTAAACTACAGCAGCTGGTTTAACACGTGATGTCGATAGGGTGAGAACAGAAGGGAATGGGAGATCCTCACGGTGCAGGCTTGCTAATTCAAGGGTGCATGCAACTAGCACTCTTACAACAGCTGTCCTTAGGACTCTGGTCCTCAGGCTACCTCCCAGAAGGTAATGGCAACCTGGACAGAACGTGATTTACTCTGCCCCCTCCCTTGGTCCTCTTGCCAGGTGCTAGAGGTTCTCATCTCCTGGTGTTTTTTGGTGGCTGTTCATCAAGGAGAAACTTTAACACCTAAGTGCCCATTCATCTCAGAGTGATTCTTGCTGGGAGGTCTGAACTGACTGCACCATTGGTCCCCTGGAAACTCAGAAGTGATTTTTATCACCAGTAACATTGCTGGTTTCTTCTTCCAGTGGAGGCCAAGTACCCAAAAACACAGTGCAAGAGGTGTCCTGGCTTGCAGATTACAAGAGCATCATGGTCATGCCCCTGTTCTTAGAAATGGAAAGCAGTGCTTGCTGCAGGACAGGGCATCCTCTCCTCAGGCCTGAGGCATACTTTGTACCACTGATCCTTCACATCACTCTGTCAGACATGGGATTGTCTGACAATCCCATGTCTGACAGAAGAGCCAACTGAGGTGCCTTGGCAACAAGACCTTCACTACCTCTTAGTCTTTCTTTCACAATCTAATCCTGTGACTACTGGCCTTACTGCTTGCTCTTTCCATCCAAGAACACACAAACATAGATTAAGTCCCACAGTATCACCATGATGCATTATTATCCTCATTTTACAAGAAAGGGAACTGTGGCACATGGCAATTGAGTCCTTTGTCCTGGGACACACAGTGAGTCACCATCAGTCTCAAGCAGCCTCTGAAGCTCTTCCTCCTTCACACTAATCACTAGAGCTTGAATTTCTTCAAAACCTGTTTGCTCTAATTTATTAACCACAGTTTTACTGCAGCTGCAGACCTGCTCCACAGCAGTCAGAAACCACAAGACATTCAGATCCCAGTGTGGCTGCCAGGCAAGGCATGAGGGCTCTGGCAAAGGGAGAACTGAAACATCTTGTGCCTCCCAAGAACTTTGAGATGAGAAAAACTTCCGAAGGCAACTTCAGGTTTGCTCCTTCATCTCCCTGTTACCCAGCACCTGAAGAGTTACATCCAGGTGAATCAAAATTTCAGGCATTAATGTCCTGATTACAGAGCTGGCTACAAAAGAAATTAATGAAGAATAATTTCAAGAAGGGATTTAAAATTTCCATTTTCATTTTATTGTCAAAGTAAATATATTTTTATGAAGAACAAAAGAAAATATACAGAATTGTAACTTATGTACACTGGCTTTATAGGTATTTTTGTTTCCAATTTACACAAATTTTGATATGTTATTAAAAGATATTTTATATAGATATGCATCTATGTACAGTTTTATTTACATACATTCATAGGATGTGATATAAACCAGTCAATAGATGATAGTTCATTTATATTAATTTCTAGAGGACAGAAGGAATGCATTCGCTTTAGCTAGACCTGCTGCTCTTGCACAGCACAGGCTCCTGCTCTGCCTAGCACTGGGATTGCAGTTTCCTATTTCCCATTTTGCCAACAAAAAGACAAACAGATGCCGTCTGCGAATGGAAAGGAAATGCAACATCCATTATAAAATCGCTCCTAATTACTGAATTCTATTTTCTTCTAAAGCTTCTTACAATTGCCAGAGTTCAAAAGGAAAAACAAAACAAGAAGAAGAAACACAAACAAAATCACTTGCCTGCTACCATCTGATTACTTGTTTAAATTCCCTTCTTAGCCAGCTACCACACAAATTTGTTTCTTTTGGCTACTGCTCTCACCCCTTTGCCCACCCCAGCTGCACGGAGCTCTGACATGGCTGTTGGTAAGGAGAGGATTAGCACTGAAGATCACCCTTGGACAGAAGATCTCACACTGCTGTCCCACCAGACTACAATGCCTCCCACCCTCCCCTGGGTCCTACACCCCACAAGACCCTGCCAGCCAGCAGACAAATGGAGATGTAGCTCCAAGCAGCAAGGCTCTGACTTGCTCGGTATGCCCGGTGCTCACCAGGACCACCGGGCACCCCCAGATCTGGTGCTCTGGTTTATTACCCCCCCAAGGTCACACAAGAGGACAGGAGCAAAGACAGGAACAGAGCTCAGCTGTTCTCACAGCTGGCTTCTGCTGCTTTACACACTAGACAACAGCTCTTCTGCTAAAGACAGTGGATGCTGCGAACCAGCCGAAGGACAGCTGCGTTTCCTTCGACGCATGGGCATCCCTTCACCCCACGGCAGCACGGGACAGGAGAAGCACGCACACGGGACACGCTCAGCCACACCAAGAGGCTCCACTCCAAGCCATTTCACCCAGCCTGAGCTTACCATTCTGCTTGGGATATGCCTTTGCTTAAATATATATATATATATGTATGTATGAATATATATACATAAATATTTATAGATAGCCCTGGCCAAGGAAGAGGTATACATGAGCCAGAGAAGTCAGAGAGGCGCATTTCAGTGCTCTCCTTGCCATGACCCCCCTGTCCCCGACTCCCACTGTTCCTCCTCCTATGGCCAGCCCCTACAAATCCTTGGCTCAGGCGACCCAAAAACAAAGGAGTTGTTTTCATTTCAAAAGGAATTTGCTGTTTCCAAACTGGACAAATAGAGCAGCTTAATAAAAACTCACAATGAATGGCCTGTACATGAGCAAAGCCCTTAGGAATGCCAGGGCTATAATTAACTAGCAGCAAGCAACTCTTACATTTTCCTGTGCAGCAGAAAACAGCTAAAAATAAAACACTGTAATTTCCAAAAGAAGCAGCAGTAAAGGGGGGAAAGATAGAAGGAAAATAACATCCTTAAAAAAAAAAAAAAAAAGACAGAAAGGAAGAAGCACCCCCCTCCCTTTACCCAAAAAGAACTTCATTCTCAAATCATCTTTGAAGGACATGGGACACTCAGACATGGTGGTATCATGTAACAGCATTGACTGTTCTGTGGAGACAAATAAATTATCACTAGAAATGTAGTGAGCAAAGTGCTGTCATCAGCTGTTGTAGGATGGCTGGGTGGGAAGGGCAAAGCGGGACCCATCAGTTCACGGAGCGGACGGAGCGATTGCTTCGTGGGAACCGATGCACCTTGACATGTTTGGACAAGTGGTCACTTCGAGCAAACTTCTTCTCACAGACAGGGCACTGATAGGGTTTCACCCCTGAGTGGGAGCGCCTGTGCCGGGATAGCTCATCTGACCTGGAGAACCTGCAAGAGAAGAGAAGCCCTTTCAGATAAGTAGGTTTTTACATTGCTGGTCTCTCACAGCAGGAAAAAAAAAATATCAGTTCCTTCATGCTCCTGGCAGACTCCGCTTGTGGCAATGCCCAAATGTGCACACAGAAAGGGACACACAACGGGGCCGGTCTGGCCCCAACCAGCAGCAGTGATCGAAACACAAAAGGATTAACCTCATCCCATGTCAACTCTGGATTCAGAGCAATGCATGGAGGCAATGTTTGTACAGCCTTGCCCTAAACCCAATAACATGGGTACAACTCAACTAAAACAGCACTATTCTTGATCTCTCTGGCAGTTCCCTTCAAATGCTGGTCTGCAACCCCTGGCACAGACCATTCTCAGGCAGAGATAACAACCAATATCCTGAAGCTGAGGTCTGCTCCAAGCTCCCACTGACACAACTGCAATGGACATCCAGAAACTACACCTAGTTTGAGATAGACCACAGATAACAGCCAGACGTGGCTACCCAGAAAGCTACGTGGTTTATCAGATCCAGCTAAAAAACTGGCTCTTGTACATGCTCCTGCAGGCTAAAGTCTCATCAACATCAGTACCAGAGGTGCTCAATGTTGTAACAGCTGACATCTGGGTGGGCCCCAATGGCTATTAGCATAACTATTCATGGGTAAATTGAAATAAAAATTGAGCCTTTAATTACCAGAATTATCTCCCTGAATCATTTCAATTTTAGATATTTCACACCTTCCATCTCCATAGAAAAATCCCCAAACTGCCATCACAAATTCCACAGACTTTATGGAACCCAAATCAGCTAATCCTATGGTCTTAACAGTGGCTCTAATTCCAGCCTGGTCCTGACTGGGAGCCACAGAATTAATTAATAATTTCACACTAAAACAGCCTTGTCCAGATGGGTACAAAAGATTTGCTGCCTGACAAAGGGCGATTAAGTGTTTTGTTGCCAGAGCAGTAACAAAGAGCGGCACAGAAAGAGAGCTTGCAAGAAATGGTATCAGCTGTTTATTTACAATAAATAAATGAAGTCATGGGCACTAGCTGAATAAATGAGGGAAGGGACATGTAGAAAAATGTGCTCTTCTGGAGCAAAATATCACTGCACCAACAGAGTAAATATACTACATTCATGACAGGGAGAAAACAGGACCACTGGGCTCCTATGAGTAAGTCCTACATACAAGAAAAATAAGTTTCCACATAAAGGTTTTAATTAGGTCTGATCTCCTGCCACCAGTTAAGGAACAGGATGCAGGCACTGGGAAAAGCTGTGCATGATTTCCTCAGCTCCTGCGGTGAAGCTGCCCAGTTCTGCAGCCAGTGCAAAGCAGACGCAGATACTCGCCATGGGTGTGATACAGTGTAGACACAGAAGCACTTCTAGGGGAGGTTCCTTCACCTACTCTCTTGGCTTTTCCACCTTGTTCTCCTTGCTTTGGTAACCCCATGGTCAAGAGTCAAATTCACCATTAAGAGCAATAGGCAGATGCCCTAATGGAGCCATCAACCTGTTCCTCACCTGGGATGTATCTTCTCTGCAAAGGCTATGACACGTTTCTCTTCACTTGCACATTTGCCTTCTCTAGCATCCCTGCTCCTTCCAGCCATGGTTTCCCAAAACTGCAGTCTGGAACTGGGAACAGCAGGGCCAGGGATCTCTCCTAAGTCCTTAGCAGTGAGCTATTCCCAGTGCCCCATCCCTGATAAGTCCCTATGGATGAGTGGGACTAAGCACCTTTATGGAGAGGGCAGGATGCTGCCTGTACAGACTGCCTCAACAGAACCCAGGCATTGGACAAGAAATGGACCTGTTGCCAGCGCTGGCAACTACATTCAGGGAAAAGAGGGAGCAGAGAGAGAAAGGCACCTTTGCAAGGAGCCAACCTCTTATATACAGGCTTACCACACAGAGGAGGGGTAAAATTAGATGTGGCCAGGTTGCCTTGTCCCATGTCCTTGGCCATTAAGGTCACCATCTGCAACAGAAGTGCAGTAGCACATGGCTAAACCTGCACAAGATCTCCACAAGTGCATTTCAGTGGGGATTGCACGGATGGGGGGAGAGAAAGAGGCGCATATCAGGAGTGAGCAGCTCTGCTCATACCCCGGGAGCTCGGATGAGTTCATCCGATAAAAATACACTCTGCCTCAGAACGATGTCCTGAGCTGGAAAGGCAGGAATGTTGCAACACTGTTCCCCAGCAGTCACGGAAAGATCAGCTTACAGAGCCCACAGAAATAAACCTCGAGCTGTCGGTGTGTTTACAGAAAAACAACGCAAAGGTTAGGACGAGGAAGCCGGGAGGGTCTGATGGCCTGGCTCTGCAGAGAAATGCTGTTTGCAGCACGTTCTGGCACGGAGAGCACCCCGAGAAAACTGCAAGTAATCCCCAGTGGAATAAATTCAAACAAAAACAAGGTACCCCAAGGAACATCTCGCTGTCCCAAGTCACCGCCATTTCCAGAAGTGTTCCTCCTCAGAAAGGATCTGTGTAATCTCACAGCGATTAGAAGAGTCTCCATCATCCATCTAATCTGGTGGGACCCCAAAGGACCTGCAACTACAACTTCCTTGGAGACAAATCCTAGAGCTCTCTGATGCATAGGACATATCCTGTTTCTCACGGCCAAAGGAGGGCACCACTATGTGGCTCACAGGGCAAGAAAGTTCAGTAGCTTCACCTAGTACTCCATTGTCCCTACCACGGCCACTAGCCATTGAGACTGACTCAGGCTGTACCTCTCCTCCACAGTGGACAGGAGGCTCTAGATTTCTCTTGCCCATCCCCACAGCACTGCTACAGCGCTGCTCCTGTGACCTGCAAACCTCTCTGCACAGCACCAGCAGAAGAGGCCAATGCAAGATGCCTGCCCTGACCTGTCCAACATGTGGTCCTCCTCACACTTGTCGGGTTCCATACACAGTCCCAGCCACATGCATTATGAACCTTTAAACCCTGCCTACCAAACCAGGCAGAGCTTGTATTGCATGCTGTCACCTGCAGAGCCGCTGCAGGGAAGTGTCTCCAGCCAGAAGATACGGCAGGGCATTTGAAGGCGATTGCCTCACCTCCTGGGCCTTACACCAACGGCAGCTCCGTACGCTGCTGCGCCAGCGAGAGCTTCTCCCGCTCCATGCTGGAACACGGCTGCTGGGCCCCAGCCCTCTGCAGCACAGCTCTTTGTCCAGGTCTGTCCCAGGAGCAGTGCTAACCAGAGGCTGCCCTGTGCCAAAGGTATAAGCTGGCATGACACGGATCAGTGCGCCGACCGGTACAACGGGGTATCTAAAGCAACGGGTCACCGACCACTTATGAGCACCTCTCCGCAGCCTGCTGAAAACAGCTCTTGTCTGGTGCCAAGGAAGGGCACAAGCAAGCAGGACTCTGCCTCCTCCAGAGAGGTCAGTCCTTGGGGCTTTCTGGCTGTCCCAGGGCTGGCAAGAGGGTTCGCTGTGCACACCCCTACACCTTGGTGCATGTAAAGCCACAGTTTCACCACAGCAGGACTGCCCTGAGAGCAGGGAAAGCAATAACCAAACCCCCACACCCCAAGCTCAGCTACTTTGTGCTAGGCAACACTTTGTTTTGTTTTTGAAATTACAATCTTCAGCGAGCTCAGATCTTAAGTGTCTTCAGTGAAAAAATAAATACACAAGCACAAGAACGCAGGGAAAGGAGTGGAAAGCAGGGCCCAGCAGAGTTTTGGGGCTTAAATTCACCTGAGACAATATGAAACTGGGAACAGAGTCCAGAAGCATTTGACTGAAGTCATGTGAGATCACAGCTCTTGCTGAACTTCTGGAACAGGTAAACACACTTTATTGACGAAAGGGGAGTGAGCAATTCAGTGCTCGATTGGGGCCTTTGATGTGCAGGAACCTCAGGCACCAAGGATTCCTGTGACCATAGGAAGTGGCTCCCCAGGTTGTGCTGGCTATAAACCTCCCCCTCAGACTCATTTCCAACACCCCAAACTTTGAAGGGCACGGTGCACCAGCCTGGGCTGTGAAGTGCAAAGACAAACAGCAATACAGCATTTGAAAAGCCTCTTCAGCAACTGCTTGTGGATGGGACACATGTTCCTCATAGCTGCAGTGATTAATTTCTCATCCCCATTGGGCTTCTCATCCTTAAAAAGTTGTGGCTGGCTGAAAGTGAAAGTCCAGGGTGCTCCAGGTTGCAGGACCTGCACTTTTCTTGACCCACCCTACACATGCACCCCGCTCTTGAACCATACCATTCACAGGCACCCCACCATAAATTCAGCCTCCATCCCTTCCCACTTCAGATTTATCCTAAATGTTCTCCTTGGTTTTGCAGCCTGGGAAACACCAGCTCCATAATAAGACAGAGCTGGAATAGGTCACCCACAGGCAACAATTGAGGCTCCCAGTTGCGAGTCACAAAAAGGCCCTGGGAGCACAGGGATAAATCTCGGCATGAATCAGAGAAACCCTCACGTGCCACACGCGTTTGTCACAAAAACAAGAGGTCTGCTGACATCCCAGCACAAGGAAAGCCAACAAGACACCCACAGGCACGTTCACAGGCAGGAGGCACATCTGCTGCCTGTGCACACGTACTCTGGCAACCAAGTAAAAAGGAGCCAGGGCCTCTGCTGCATGTCCAGAGCAAACCAGGCTGTGGCTTATGGGACCAACTGGCTAAATAACAGGGCTTCAATTTCAACACCTCCTCAGGAGCAAGCCGCTAAGCTCAGCTTGCGAGAAGTGCCACCAGCACAAAAGGAAAGAAAATCCCCATCCATTTGCAGAGCCACCATAAACTGAAACTGGAAAGAAAACCGCCAAAGAAATTAACAGCACTGATCTCCTCAAGACCACCAAGAGGCAAACTTCAAGCTGATCTGGTCTGAGACCCCATTCTGACCTTTTCCCCCAAACCAATCCAGCCATCTCTAACTGCTGCATGTCTCACATACTTGCATTTTCCCCTCCTGTTACTTTTTTACTTCATCTGTTCCCCATGATCACAGCCCATTTCCTCATTAGACATTGATCGCTGAAGCTCTGCAGGATACTCTTTGAAAGAAACCTGATTCAATTTATACAAGGGAGCACAGATTTTGTTTACTCCCATCGTAACTTGTGGTGATGTATATTAAGACTTGCAGCAGGCAAGCTGGAAATACAGGTCATTGGAAAGACAGAGAAAGGCTTCTGTCAAAGTTTCCTTAAAACAAAAAGCTGATTTTTCTTTAAATAGTTTTAATTCTTCAACTAGTATTAAAAACACAACAAACACAAAAACCAAGAGATACCCTCTGCAAAAGATTTTGCTCAATCAAACCTGCAATCTTCCATTCAAGCAACACGTAACTCCAACTCAGCCTTCTGGTTATGTTGTTACATCTGACAGCTTTCTGCAACTTTGAGTGGCACCCACACGTTTTTCTGAATCGATGCAGAGAATAAAACCCAGAGCCTGCCAGAGCTTCACTGCCAGCACTTCCAGAAGGAGTGGGACGGAGCACATTTTCTATGATACTGCACAGCACACTGCTGCTCTACACCACGCTCGCTCGTCACAGCCCTTCGGTGATCACGTTTAGCCCCGTGCACACACAGAGCCACACGTGGCGATTCTGCCCTAAACCATCCCGTTTGCTTCCAGCCCTCAGTTGGTACCAGCTGAGTATCTGCCACAGCTGGTGTGTTGCAACCAGACCGATGTGAACACAAGGTACCACCTGCAGTAACAGCTTAATCTTACTCTCTTGGAACAAAATACAAATTCTGATGGACTGCTTTTATTTGTTAAGACACTGCTGGCGCCAGCAGGTGATGTCCTGCTATTTAAATTATCAAAGTCCCAGGATTACCTAAGGAGGAAGAAAAAGGTCTTAACTCTGAACCAACCGAGTAAGTTTTGGGAACAGAAGCAGTTTATAAACCAGAGCACAAGCCTACTTGCTTGGCAAGTCAGGCAGAGAAAGGAGAAAAGGGGTAGGGGGATAGGACAGTGCTGCACCCCAATACTAACCTCCATCCGCAACCCGGCCATGTGCATGCGAAAGGCTTTTCTCCCGTGTGCCTCCTCAGGTGGGCTTTCAAATGGCTGCTTTTCGTGTACATCTTGGTACAACCAGGAAATGAACATTTGTGCATTTTAATGAGTTCTGCTGCAGGGTTCTTTTGAAATTTCTGCCCCATGATGATTCCCGTCTGACCCTGGATCATGCCTCCTGGCCCAATTGGCTTGGCAGCGATGGGGACGGGAGCAATGCGGACAAATTTAGAGGACAAGTTCAAATTGGATGACTGAACTATCTGAGGCACAAGGGCAAATGTCTGTCCTTGGATGTTGACTAGGAGCTGTGCAATTTTAATGTTGTCTTGTGCTGGTCCTTGGGAGCTAGGGTTCGTGTTGGACTCCTGTTTGACCTGTACAGGCTGAATTTGGAGCATAACTGGTATCCCATTCTCCAGGGACATTCCTCCATTTGAAGCTTGGCCACCTTCTGTTGAGCTGCTCAACTGTTCATTTTTACTCTCTTTTAAACTAGCACTTGGTAACATATGGTCTTTTTGCTGTAGCGAAGCAACAGAAACTTGGCTGCAAGCTCTCAAGTCCTTGGTCTCACTTTTAGGTCTTTCTTTGAGCTCCAATTCCATGTTCTCCTCCAGAAATTCCTCAATTTCCTCAAGCGTGGGCTGAAATGGTCCAGAGTCTTCCATATCCACAGCAAATTCCGGCAACCTAAAATACTCCTCTTTCACTATCGGCTGAAGTCTCCTTTTGTCCCACCATGATGCCGACGTGTTCCCCAAAGATGCCTGGGACAATAAGTAGTCTAAGATACTGTCCTGACTTTCGGCACTGGATGTGCTTCCATAGCTGGAGCTGAGAACCTGGGAGTCAGGGCTGGAACAAGAACAAAAGCTGGACGAGTCGCTGTCATCTTCTGACAGGGGAGAGGGCAGCATTTGGTAGGACCTCACCCCTGCTGTCATGTCCCCAAAGTATCCAAGAGAAGATCTTGTAGATGAAAAGGATTCATCAGTAGGCAGCAAGTGATCCACCATTCCTGGGCAATCTCTTATGGATATCCCAACAGCATATACCAGGCGGCGAAAGTTCAGGTGAGAGCCTGAGTGTAGGAAAACAAAACAGCAACAGTCAGGAGTCAGTTTAATCATTTATCTCCATGAACTAATGCTTGTAAAGCCCTCTAGCTCATAGGAAAGTCCTTTGCGTTCAGCCCCACTGAGTACACATGCTGCTACACGCTTTGATATGTCTGTACCACCCCTTAAGGACTGTCAGGGCTAAAGCACTTTGCAGGATTGCACCACGTATTTGCAAAAGAATTCTTTCAGAAGTCATTTCCCAACTGTGTACGCTCTAGATTTACAGCTCCCTTCCAGAATACTACTGGCCAGAGACAATAAATTATGAGCTTTCGCCTAACAGTGAAATCTAGAGCCAAAGAAGGGAATGGGGAGGAAAAAAAAAATAAATAAAGTGTTGAAATTTTTACCATCCAAACCAAAAACCAAAACCCAAACCAAAAATAAAAACCCAAATAAAAAAAAATTTACTGCCAGTGGCCATAAAATGCAAATCCTTTCCTTCTCTTGTAGCTTTCCACCATCCTTATTTTTAACTTCCACAGTTCCACAAATATAGGCTAATCAGCATAACGCAAGGATCAATCTCTCAGGAGCCAAAAATATTTACTGTGCTTCAGCATTTACTAGGCGGATTTTCCCCTCCAGATGTAATGAATCAGTGTGCCAACGTCATCATCACCTGCACTGCCCTTAATAAAGCTGGCACTGTGCTGAGCTAATTACCATCTCCTGGCAAGGCAGCTGGTGGCTGGTTTCACCTCCACACTCCTTACTACTCTCTCTTCTGGTACGGAGGTTGAGGTGATCTGAACCTCATGCCAGTGGCTAAAATGGGAGGGCTCACACAGACCCCCAGAATCTCAATCTGCCGTGACCCACAGTGGGCAGCCACACTGCCAGTTTCTCTACTGGGTTGAGGCAGTGAGCACACAGCATCCTGCAAGCCCCTCCTCACGTGAGCCATAATCCGGCTGCAACCCCAGGGCAGCAACAAGGGCAAAATCCATCCTCCCCAGCGCAACCCACCGCAATGCTCACCGACAGCAGCGGCCATCCTGCACCTTCCAGTTTCAGCCTAGCAAACTTCCTAGAAAGGTGTCTGGGGATGGGAAGGCAGGAGGGACATCTGTATATTTGTTTTCTTCTCTTCCCCCACCCAGAGGAAATTTAAAAATTGCTTATGGAGGGAGCCTGTGCCCCTCGGAGAGCAAACACAGAGACCTCCGAACAGCGCAAACACTGGCCCTCAGTCATTGCTCAAGGTGACTGATGGAAAACAGAGCTGTACATGTGCATAATAAAACAACTCTTTCTGTGGAAGGTATGTGGACTGCAGAGATAGAAGTCATTCGATCAGCCTATGAGGTTTTGTGTGTGTGTGTGAATTAGGAGGTATGTGACCCAGCGTGAAGGAAATGCCAGTCAATCTTGTTACACGCTGTCATTTTCCACAGGCTCTGCCGCTGCGCTCTGGACGCTTTGCCATGAATAGTCAATAGCTCCCAGTTCTGTGCAGGGAAGGGGATGGCTGTTACTGCTGTTGCAGAGCATCCTTGCTGCCTGAGCTCCAAAATTTGCCCAGTCTTTGCCTTCTCTGAAGAAAAACCTAAAGGCATCTGTGTGCTTAGTGCTGCAGTGAACGCAGAGCGAGGTGTTTTACACAAGACCCTTAAAGAGCTCCATCACATTGGCAGCATCTATTAATACTTCACAGGAAACAGAGAGGAAAACCCCCGAATTTCTTAAAGATACAGTTTCCTCCTTCATACACACATGGAGGAAGTAGGGGCAGGTTGAAAGAAACACTTAGAAGTCAGACTGCACATTTTCCTGGTATGCATTGCCTGTCAGTCAGCTCAGCCTCTGAACTGATAATGAAATACCCACATGTGCGGAACACAAGGAAGTTCAAACAGAGGTTAGTGGCTCTGTTTTGTGACCTTAGCCTATAATCATTTCTTATAGTAAAAGTGAAGAGTCAGAAGAGCTCAACTATTTACAACATATAAAGCTTTGGGATTTGGTTTAGGTTGGGTTTTTTTTTTTTTTGTTTTGTTTTTTAAATGTCTCTGCATGGACAGAAAGTTCCTCCAGCCAAAGTCCCAGGGCTGAGCTATGCCCAGTTTTGAAACAGAAAACAAAATCCGCTTCTGAGAAGTTTGACTTGGCTTCCAGTAAGAATTCAGCCAAGCAGCTCATTTCTGTCTCGCACCAAAAACTGGTGACTGCCTTGTGAAATGTGGGGCAGAAAGGAGGACTTGCCCTCAGACAGTTTCTAAGCTTCCATCCTACATCTGCGTTGTTCCAGCTTGAATTTCTGAAGAAGGGTGCTGCGAGTTAAACCTGGACTGGTGGGGGTTTTTTTCTCTAAGAAAAGCTGGTATACTCTGTGCGTGCAGGGAAGGAGCACGCACCGAAAGCGGATGATAAAGTTGTCTAAAAAACCAAACTAAGCCAACCAAACCACCTCAAAAAAGTGTTCATGTTTTCTTTAAATGCCTGTGAGAACCGGGAAGCCACACATCAAAATATCCATATATTTCACTAGGAATAGAACTAAACCCTAATTTGAATAATGTCTGAAAGGAAAGGGGAGAAACCCCAACAGACTCCTAGCCACTGCTGTGAGCGAAGCGCTGCAGCAGAAAACAGCCAGAACACTTACTGCCCCCATCCCTCCTGACAAGGAGCAATGTCACTTGAAGTAACCAGAGTCATTTTAAGAACATCGGGACCGTCGGAGGCAAGTAGATCCAGGCACATTACGGGCCAGATCTGCTTTCTGTGCACTCTCAAAACTTGCAGAGCAGCCAAGAAGATTTTGGGGAATGCCTGGAACGCAGGATCGGGCCGAGGCTATATTTTATCCTAAAGGCCAGACTAACAACCAAAGGGCTTTCATCCCTTCTTTGCCTGCAGACACAGGCAAAGCCATAAGATTCAAAAATAAAACCAAAATGTCAGGGAGACACAAGCTATCAAAACTAGCGGTGCTGTTTACATAAAGCACTTTCATCTCTAGGAGCCCTGAAAGCACGTTAGAAATGTAAGCACCTACGGAGGGACCTCAGTGCTGAGCTGCTGAAAAACAGCCACTTCTGGCATGAAACACAGCAGCTGTTCAACAGCACACGGCAGCATGACAGGCTCCAACTTTTAAGAGTTCCCTGGGTTGTTATGATGTCCTTTCTGCCAGAAACACATTGTTCTGTTTAAAACCTGCCTGTCTAATTGCCAGGGGAAAATAAAACAAACCACTGAAAGAGGAGAAAAAAAACCAAAACAACCACAACA
This sequence comes from Heliornis fulica, assembly GCA_013399135.1. Taxonomy (NCBI): domain Eukaryota; kingdom Metazoa; phylum Chordata; class Aves; order Gruiformes; family Heliornithidae; genus Heliornis; species Heliornis fulica. Next base: position 146,480 of record VXBZ01000829.1, read on the forward strand.
ACCCCAAAACACACAGAAGGCATATTCTGTCTCAGGGTAACATTAAAATGTTAAATCCCAGGAATTTGCTGAAACATGGGGATGTATTTCCCAGCCTGTCATTTCTGGACACTCAGTCCAGTGCAACCGATAGCCCAGCAGTACACGGGCTCGGATACCCTCACTGTCATTTCCTACATACACTCCTACAGCTCTTTCTAGTTTAGCACTGATCTCTTTGGCATTTTCCTTTTTTCCCTAGAAGACTTTAAATCTGTTCAGGCTGACTCCTGCTCCATGGACAGAGCCATAAACCGGGCAGTGAACCAGGCCCAGCATTTCTAAGAAACGAAAATAGAAATGCCTACCTAAAAAGAATTTAATAACAACAGCAGCAAACACCAAGAGCCAGGAAACCCATTTGCTCTGATCTCTTCTGCAAGGTGGCCGTGCTGGGACTGGACTGGGGGGAGGTGGGGGTGTTGTTTAGGGTGTCCCTGGTTGTTTTTTTCCAACCTCACCACGTCTGGGAAGCTGCAGAAACGTCTCCAAAGCCTTATTTTCTGTAAGGTAGCCCCCGACTTTGACTTTACAAGAGGAAGCACTGTATCTGCAGCAGGGACTAGCAGGGGCTCCCCACCACCACTGACGCGTAACCCTCTGTCCCCGCTCCCCGGGTTGGCTGCCCTGGCCGGGACAGCAATCTGGGGGGGACACACCACCCCTCCCCGGTACAAGCACAGCCGTGTTCCCGCGGCTGGGAAGCATTTACTTGTTTTAGGGTGGGTTGTTGTTGCTTTGGGGTGGGTTTTTTAAAATTATTTTTATTGATTTTCCACTCCATCACTTTTCATGGGGCTGTGGGGACCCGTCATCGTGGTCCCCTACCCCTGTTGACCGGGAGTAGACCCCCCTAACAGCTGTCACACCATGGCACGGCACAACTCCAGCCTGAAAACAGCCCCCCACGCCGGGACGCCCCTGCTGCACCGCCGGCGGGGAAGGATTTAACCTTCACAAACACCACCAACCCCCGCAACTGGTTCTGCGGCAGCGAGGCGCAAGGGCACCGCCGGCGGGACGCGCACCCGCGCAAACCTCCGCGCCCCTCGCACACCCTTACCTGAACTCCTTTGCAAACCGGGGGGAGGAGCGGAAAGAAGGAGCCAGGAACGATGAGAAGAATGCAAAAAAAAAAAGACAACGCAAATGGAAGAAACAAACCCAAACCCACCGAAAAAAAAAAAACAAACCAACAAAAAGCCCAAAACACGCACAAAATTAAGAACAAAAAGCAAAAACAATTATAAAAATATTAAAAAAAGAAAAATAATACACAAGTGCAAAACTTATAAAGGCAACAACGGAGCGCGGGAGAGCCCCCGGGAACCAGGAGGAGCCCCGGAGGCGAGCAAGGAGCGCGGAGCGGCGGAGGGCGGGCGCAGCTCCCCCGGGAGGCGGGTGCGCGGCTGCGGAACGCGGCCCCGCTCCCGTAGTACTATATCCCCCCCACATGACGGG